>JBBBDQ010000614.1:6832500-7202500 GCA_037127315.1 Ascarosepion bandense
GAAGTATGGTAGACTTTGAAAAAACCGTAGCTACTCTAGCATCAAGGCATCGGTCATTCAGTAATGAATTAGAGCACTCTGGCTTCTGGTGTATGATACATCATACGCTAAAAGTCTGCCCCCTTCTACCGAGCGCCCATAGCTTAGTTGTAGAATTGCCGACTGACGCCAATTCGGTCGGGTTTCAATCCAGGGTTAAAAGCAATCAGATGTCTAACCGTACTAATGATCCTTGATATAGCAAAACAGATATGTCTGCGGGTAGATATATATATATATATATATATATATATATATATATATATATATATATATATGAAAAAAACTAAACAAAACCAAAATACAAGAAAATATATATATAGAAATAAGCAAAATATAAGATACAATGCGATGATAGAAAAGAGATGACTGTCCAGTGTGATTCAAATGTAGATTATATATATATATATATATATATATATATATATATATATATATATATATATATATATATAATTTGTAATCAAAGTATTACACGACCTAGATAGATTTCTACCATATGCTGTCTTAAGGTGATTTGTAACAACTGATTTTACCGTTTTTTAAGCACATACGTAACGAGGATTTTTTATGAACGCGCAATTTTCAAATATTTCTTCCATTAGTATGATCCTAAAAAAATTGTTTTATAGTATTGTTAAACTTAGACAAAATTTCAGGTCATTTTTCAGTAATTCAATTTTTGTGGGGAAGTAACATGCATTGCTAACTTTTTTCCTAATATAGTCTACATACACTCCTGATCAAAAATTTAAGAGCACTTAAAATCTTTAAAAAGAAATTTCTTTTTACAGAGAGATTTTAAACTCCTTCCACTTAAGGTTACCAATACTACAATCTAAAAGGTTATGGAAAAGCCACATTCTAAACATTTTATTTAGAATTTACATTTTAATAAAATGAGGCGATTTACACATGATCAAAATTATAAGACCAGAGACAAAAGTTCTACAAAATTATACAAAAAGTGTATGAAAATATTCAACAACCAAATTTAATAATGAAGTCTACCTCCACTGCTTTTGATGTCTTCAAAAGTTCTGTCGGGCATGCTAAAAATAAGCGTTTCCATTAAGGTATGGGGGATATTCCTCCAGCTTCTGAAGATAACTTCAAAAATTCATTTTTTGTTGAATATTGTTTGCCATTTAGGTAAACATCTCTTGTCATCCATCCCCAAACATTTGCAATTGGGTTCAAGTCCGGTGAGCATGCAGGATGTCCCAAGAGATGGGCCCATTTTCTTGTAGAAAGCCCAAGGTCCGTCTTGCAACATGGATTGCAGCATTATCATGTCGGAATAACCAACCATCCCCACACAAATGATGACCCTCTGTCATCAAATATGCTTTTTGTATCATGTTAACACAACCAGCCGCTCTCTGACGACACTACATCACCTGGAGCTCCATCGTCCCTCTGTAAGAAAAGGCACCCCATACCATTAGGGACCCTCCACCACTATGACGTGCGGAGAAAATTTCAGGATGCATGTTTTTCTTATACCAATATCGTTGGAAGTCATCAGGACCATCGAGTTTGAATGTTTTCTCATCAGAAAACAGGGCTTTCTTCCACTTCTAAACGTCCCATGTTTGGTATTCTTGACCAAACTTTAAGCGGCCCAACTTGTGACGTGGAAGCAGCCGAGGAATTTGTTTACGCTTTTTATTTACCATGCCTTTTTGTCTTAAGTGTCGTCTGATGGTTACGGGACTGAAATCAGCATCTGTTACTGCCTTAATTTGACTAGGAGAAATTCCCCAGTCTTTCATAACAACCGGTCATATTCTCCTACTCAATGCAGGAGTAATTTTTTGGTGCCTACCAGAGGATTTTGCATTTCCCTAATTCCCACTGTTCTTTAGAAAGTTGCAAATCACAGTTTTACTGCGATTTACCTTAGCTGCGATCGCCCGCTGTGACAAACCTTGCTTATGGAATTCTAGAATTCGAGAACGCTCAACTTTGGTAAGTTTGCTTGCTTTAGGAATGATAACACCCTTACGCAGTGATTGCTAATCTCTAACTGAACTAAAAACTTTGGAATTGCCATAGATCTAACAATTTATACTCCTGGTCTCATAATGTTGATCATGTGTAAATCGCCTCATATTATAAAAATGTAAATTTCTAAATAAAATGTTTGGAATGTAGCTTTTTGTTTCCATAACCTTTTAGATTGTAGTATTGGTAAGCTTAAATGTGACGAGTGTAAAATCTATCCATAAAAAAAAATATTTTTAAAGATTTTTTAGTGGTCTTAAATTTTTGATCAGGAGTGTATTTTGCAACCGATGTAGGCTTTGCTTTTTTCAATTTACTATAAGTGTGGAAATTGTATTTTAAAAACCTAGGGCCCTTAATAAATCATTTGCAAATTAAATAAATGTTGAAATGTTCTACAATATAATTGTAGGAAACACTTTTTAATGCAACTGTGTACTGATCTAATTTATTTATTACAAAACTAATCGAATTTATATATATATATATATATATATATATATATATATATATATATATATATATATATTTATGTGTGTGTGTGTGTGTGTGTGTGTGTGGTTGTGGTGTGTGCGTATGTTTCAGAGAGAGCTTATATATATTTTTTTTTTCTTTGAACATTATTTTTAATATATACTCGTATTTGAATCGATATTCCGTGTTTAATGAAACAATATATTCATATATTTGTTTCTAACGGCCAGGTTATTGATGGCTAGCAGTATAGCCCGGCGTTACTCAGGTGTTATGAAAGCTTTAAAACTAATCCGTGGTTCTGGAGCTCAGACTCTTTGGACGTTGGCAGGAAAGACTAAAATGCAATAGTTTTATCCAGTTAAAGCGAAACAGGAGACTGAAAAAAAATGAATGGATGTAAGTCAAATTTTGATTTCCTGGTATCGATATCAAATAAGTTTTTTGTCGTAAACTGAATTTTGAAGGCTAAATAATTCCTCTGTATATCGTATCATGGCTGAGACTAAGAACTAAAATTATACCTACTTAGAGACAAACCCAAAGCAAAAACTAAAATAAAAGGGCTGAAAACACATAGACATACAGGCAGATAAATAGACACACGCGCAAACATCTTGCCTTATATATATATATATATATATATATATATATATTATCGATTTTCTACACTATTGTAAGAACTGTAACCTTGAAACTTCTGAATATCGTTTCTTATGTCTTTGTCTTTGAGTGTATCAAATTTGATTAAAATTGGACCACTCCTTCTATAACCCGATTTTTTCGATTATCGATTTTCAATATTTATCCGGGGTGCCTTGACACAAAACCTAGATAAAACACTCGCAGATGCTTATGGTACTACTGTGTAAATTTTCAAGAAAATCGGTTCAGCCGTTTCAGAGTCTATAGCTAACGGACTCACACACAGACAGACACACACACCAACAAAGTTCCATTTATAAATAAGTTTAGATAAAGTTTGTTTCGATAATGTGTGTTACTCGGCAGGAATCCAACCTGCGAAACTTGTAAACATAGTGGAAGCCACCAACTGATCTGGTGCGTCTTACCCCCAACCGACCACAAATGGTTCCACAGTCTATTCGAACTCAAACAAAGCCTATATGACAGAATTTTCGATTCTATGCAAATAATCGTTTCTGCTCTCTAATGTTTCGTAATGTCAACAAAGGGGAACATACAATGTTACGGAAAATCCCGAAGATTAACGAAAATGTTTTTAACAACCAACATATTTAATTCTTTTATTTAAATATTATGTTAATAGATACTCTTATTTAAGTAGATATTCTGTTTTTAATCACACAACATATAATAATGTCTGCCTGTAGAAATAAATATATAAATATACCCACCTCCACACTCTAACCTTATTTTCGTATTTAGCGTAGATCTTACTTTTAATAAGCTAACAAAAAATGAGTATATTGTTAGTTTAACCTATGTCTCGTTTAACTGCTATTGCAAATGTAACGAATTGTTTGTTAAATATGAAGGAAATCATTTATGCACAAGTTATCAAACATAGGCTGACCAAGCAGAATTCATAGTCTCGTGATATGATAGAATTTGTGAAGCCATGCAAATTTTGATTTGAATGACTTCTAATAAAATTTATTATATATGCTTATTTTTTCTTTTGCCTTTTTCACATTTTTCCTAACAAAGAATTTTGGTGACTTCTTGTTCTCAACCAACATAATTTTGTACGTAAACGTGATATAATAATTAGCAGTCTTGTCTTCCCAGCCTAACTACAAGTGAGAAATGACTTTCTACCTCTATGGGTGCACCTTGTTTTGGTCTTAAACCACATATATGCTCCAATTAGAGGCTGCCTCGCTAGATCAATTACAACTGAACAGCCAGTTGTTTTTTCACTGGGCTCTTAAATTTTTCGGCCGCGTGCCACATATAAGCTTTCTTATCTTGTACACAGAACGCTACAATTACTTGAATACATCTTTCACTTGTTAACACCATTCCCACTATGCAATTTTTTCCTATGTATATATATTTTTGATGAGTAACATTTTACCCTGTTGTTCAATTTCTTTTACGAATTCTTTGTTGCGAAATTTGCCAGTTCTCTTATGACATTAAAAATGACTATGATATTAATGAAGGTTTAAAGACGGTGTAGCAGAATTTTTAGAGACAATTCGTACTTGCTTAAATGGAAGCTTTATTGAACGCTGGATACAAGAAGAGTTCTCCTGAATATATGTATTCAAGACAGATCAATTAATGGGAAAAATGGATCATACGAAATTATTTTCTATCTTATTCTTACAGAAGAAAAAAATACTTGTATCTCGTTCTTTGCTGTATCCGAGGCTGTGTTGGATTGCCAGGAGCATGATGAGGTTTTTCCTTGTTTTCGCTGTACCTGGATTCAATCCTACTGCAATTACGTAGTCTAAGAGTGAATTACTCGTCCACTGAAGTATCGGTTGGTAAACGCGCTCTCTTCTGGGATATCCCTTGGTCGTCACTCGAAGTATCCGAGCTCACTCGTTGCTAATAATTTTCAGTTGGAGACACTCGTCCCCTCCGCGAACCACATCTCATGGTGAGAAGACTTCTTCCTGTACGTCCTGGTAACCGACGCGCATGCTGGTGGTTGGTATCTTTATCAGTTCTACTTGATAATATTTATTCAGTCACGGGCGATATTTAGTAATATCATTTCTGTTTTAGAGAGCCAAACTATATGAACGTTCCACTTAGACTTTTTGGAAACGGAAAGAATTGGTCACATGATGTTGCGTTAGTGACTGTGCATAGTAGCGTAGGGCGAATGTTATAATGGAATAATCTTGGAAACTGTTGAATTAGAAGCAGCTGATAAAGAAGTAGCTTTAGAGAAATGGAAACATTTACTACCTAGGCCCCTCTTGTTATATGTGCTTTACAGTTCAGTTGATATCTGCTCGGAACGAGAAATGGAGAGCTGAGTTCGAATTCCAGCAAAGATATTAATCCGAATCCTCTCTCCAGTTATGGGTTAAATAACCGAACATAGTTTTTTTAGAGCATTGGCTTGCAACCAGTCTACTCCAGAAAGTATTGGCAACATACTGAATAATGATCTACCAAGTCAGTGTTGTCTGTTTCGAAACATGATCGCCCATGGTGTATCACGCATGGTACTTAACTGACTGACTAGCCATTGTCTTAGAGGTTATATGGTGTTGTTCAATTAACGGCTTGTCATTCCACCTTTTGAAATCTCCGTACTCTGTTCAGAAATAAATGAAATCCCTCTACCCGAATGAATGTATGTTTGTCACTCGAGGACAGAAAAATAGGTAAATACCTGTATGATTCTTGTAGCGGATACATCTTGGTAGTTTACCACGAAATGAAAACCACATATATTCGTCAATTATTGTAAACTTGTATATGCAATGTGTTTGTGACGAAAGCCAACATTAAAAAACCAGTTTGCGTGGTTTTATGATCAACTGGTTTAAAGACATTAGAATCAATTTTTTAAGCGGAAATTTTAAATGAGTTGGTAATATTTTTCACATCTTCAACTGAATAGTTTACAAAACGAAGTAGGAGGGACCGTACAACGGCCGAACCATCGTACAAATGGCAACAAAGATGACGACAATAGTCAGAATAATATAAATACTGTAAATACTACCTCATCTCAGAAAAATAGACAAATACTGAATAGATTATATTTATGATTTCATCATATGGACTATGTATGTAACACTTGGGTGTCACACTATTCTATGTAATCTATATATTATTTCTAGCAGTGGAGCTACATACACCAGAGAGGATGTTCACCGCTGCGTGTTTGTTTTTTTAACTGGGCTGCTATGTTAGATTAAACAAGTAATACATAAGTGCCATCCTACTTAGATGTCTTCTCATTTGAGACCTTTCTGGTTGTTTTTGCATTAACCATGAATGCAACAGATTGTTGACTAGTGACTAATTTAAAATTTCGAGACGATCAAATAATGTATCCTTTTTATCAGTGAATCGAAAATAGCATGGATTTTTTTTTAATATTGCAGAATGCCCATATTCTGATTTATCCTGGTTTCTGGAGAAAAAGAATATGGACATCCGCAAATGCGTGAAAAATGTTGCTGTCGTAGATTCCGAGATGTTTTTCTATACTATGATCGGGTGTAATCATGGCTGATTTCGCAATCCTCATTTAACATGTTAAATCTTTTCTACTATTGAATACAACGGAAATTTTGATACAGTTGTTAAATAGCAGACTTCTTTTAAAACGGCAATATTCAATGAACATAATTTTTTCACATTTTTAATGCCAGGCGTAAAGCGGGTAAATCTTTTGTACCGTTAGGGTGAGTAATGGATTCGGAATTTCTGGGTTTGGTTTTATACTATTTTTACTAAATAGGTACCAAAATAATTTTCTATTTTTACGCCTAAAACAATCTTTTTCTCAGTTCAGCGTCAACTTGTACATTTCAACAGCCGCCATGAATAATATGAGATTTATGTTATGTTCCGCAGATGGCTAAATTATCGATGTAACCTTAGTGGCTTGCAGGTTCATGTCAATTATATTTAACCTATCATCTGCTGAAATATAGCCACTTCTTTATTTTCATCAAATGGTATTATGCGAAATTAATAGCGTTCAGTTTTAACCTTGAATCGGTATATATTTTTTCGCTAAATAACACGAAATGAATTGTTTTTGTTTATATATAATCTTATCTATTCTTAACAGAGGGTAGGTATCCAGCAAAGTAAAGTGGTATACTGGTTGAAAATACTTTATTATCATTCCATTTATTTCTGTTCACAGAAGAGACAAGGAAGACTTAATTTGTTCAGGAAAATGAATTATACCTTCCTTTAGCATACGAGTAAATTTGGTTTGAATAAATAATTAATCTTCCTTCCACATTACAATCTGGTTAGACTATTGAAAAGATCTGTGTATGGTATTCTCAAGGCTGCTAGGCCGCAGACATTAAAGTCTAAATTAGAGCCCACGAGGTGTACGAATGTTGACGCAGTAAGTTTATCCCTAATATTAAGTCGCAACATTAATCGATCATTAGTAGACATCTTACTACTTAGTAGAGAGTACTCTTTATTTTGAGGTCAAACGGACATTACTCCAGTAATTTTATGGTAAGAGATGAGCTAGCTATCTTCCCTTTGTTTAGGGACATGTAGATTTTTGAAACATTTTTTTTCACAATCTTTGTATTAAAGAATTTTTCTGTGCTCCCCGTGTCAAAAAATATTTTAGTGACTGTTTGGTAGCCGTGCTTTCTATCGTTGTAGTTTATAGACAGCACTGTGCACTCACCTTTGCGGGACAAAATGCCATTTCGCTCACATTTGTTTTCCACGTACTATAGTCCTGCTTTCCTCATGCATATTATTTATCCTTTTTAGCAAGGTGTCTTTGGCTTTTGCGGAAAAAAGGTTATTTTTCAAATCATATTTTTTATAAAATGTGTAGGCTGAAAAAGTAAAAATATCTCAGAAATTATTATTTCTATCATGAATTTAACAATTTGTTTTAATAAACCTAATAGTATTTCCTGGACATTGGATGCTGTAATGTTAAAGTGCGTTGTTTGAGTATTTTTTTTATTTTTATTTTTTTTTGGTTATAGGTTTCATACTTTTGCAGATATATCAACCAAGTGCAGGCGAAACTTCTACTCCGTCAACTTATTTTCTCGCGTTTCACATCTGCGGAACCCCCTTTCCATATACTTGCTTTCCTGACGACTAAAACCTCTAGTAATTTAAATGCGATGTCAATTCCCATCTCTTATCCTATTAACTTCAGCCCTCTCTACATCACCCCATGTATCTTGGTCTTTTTGTTTCTCTCTACTTTCGCAAATGTCTTCATTCCTGTGTTCACATCCTCCTCTTGCCCTATCACTTTCACACCCTATAGCTGGTTTTCCTGTGTTTTCACTCCCTCCTGCATAAAAATTTAACTCTCTTATGTAACCCCATACACATCAGTGGTAGTATCGCCTTGCTTAGGTTGAAATCTTTTAAAAAGTTATATATCCATGGACCGAAGAAAATTCCCAAGAGGCCTGATTCAGAATTTGTTTACTCAAGTATTCAAACATAACGTAGGCTCGAAGTTACATAAATCCAGTGATCATACAAGAGTCAATGTTTCCCTGCTATATGGGCGTTAGCCATCTTTAATAAAGTTAGATACATGAAGATTATATCCACACATTGCTGAAATAAATAAATCAAGTTTAAAGGCCTATAAGACGCAATGGGATATTAGACGCACCATCACAGCAGGCAATATTCCTGAAAAAATATATTTCTTCATAAGCAGCTGCCATTCTGTGGAATGGAATTCTTTTTATGATTCAAAGGCCAGTAACAACAACCTCCTGGTCTTGGAAAGCTATTAATCTTTCTTCTGCTTGTCTCCCGACCTCATTACTTATCGTTTTGGGAAAAAAACACTTCTCCTTGCACACTTCTGATGTACCACGCCCATTTTTTTTTACCTGTCAAACTGAAGTCCAGTCCAATATGTGGCTGGACATCAAAGGTTATCTATCTTTTTTAGATGTCTTTATAATATTTTTCGTTGTTGTCATATGACAACGTATAATTTTTCAGTAGATGTTTTTGCAAAGAGAAAAAATCTTGCTGTTACTCTTTCAATTCTACTAACTATAGCTTATGAATTGTAGCTTGGAGAAACTCATACATCTTGAAATCAGTCTTGAGAGGGAAAATATGTAAAATCTAACAGTCTCTTCTTCGTCGTATCTACCATGATGAAGCTCTTTCTTTTAACACACTCATCCTATTTAAAAATATCCATTCACCAGTTATAATTATATGGCCACAGTGTTTGAGGGGAATATTTCTTATTGATTTAATGTAATATTTCACTTTTAGTGTTTTACCATTACTGGGCTTTAATTTCATTTATGACTCTGTTTTCTGTATCTTAAATCTAGTTACTGATAAGGACCTGTTGAGATATTATAAATAACAAATGTCACTGGTACATTTTTACGATAATTACTTTCGAAATATTGATTGGGATGATGATAAAATGAAGAAGGCGGTGGTGCATGAGTAGTAGGAGATGAAAGAGAATAAGAGAAGGAGGAAGAGAAGAAAATATAAAAAAGGAAGAAGAAAAAGATGAAACAGAAAGAAATTCATTAATCATACACAACGATTATCGAACCTGCTTTTTATTTTTACTGATTAGCATATACATTTTTTAGGTTGATTATAAACAGGAGACTTGAAACAAAAGTAACGCTTTTCTACAGAACGAAGCTAAAGGTATTTAGAAAAAGCAAGGAAAAAGAATCTTATAGTTAACATCAAGAAGAGATAGATAAAATTTAGAGCACCTAATGAGGAAAAAGGCCTTTGAAGATCTTATACTAACTGCAGTATTTGAAGACAATATAGACACAAAATAATGAAGTCTCCTGAAATAAAACGTAAGAATAATACTACGACACAAACGTCTGCACTGATTCAGATCCTGTCATCGATAATAATAAATCAAACAACATTAAAGCAGAATACCTTGAAAACACAGGAGTAAAACAATACAGATTCAACATTTGTCATTAAACCATAACTGAAATGAAGCGAATAGATATCATAACGATTACTTGCCAACGCAAGCTTCACACCTAATTCTGATCGTCTGTATATGTCTAAATTCGAAAGAGACAGGACTGAAACCAAAGGTTTTATTTTTGCCGGACGGGACCAATGCTTGCCACCTAAAATTATCAAACACGCACATTAAGAAGTTTTGTTTAACTGAAAAGCATATGTGATGAATCGACAATCGACTATGTTTTATCTGTTTACACGGTGTTTTCCTCGTCTGAGTATAAAACACGAAAAATGGACTAATAACTTCACTAGGAAATACATGCCTTATACAGGAAGGAAAATTCCCAGAACGTTTATGAACATCAACTAGACATGTTTACAAAGGAAAGACCCGTAACAATTTTATGGGAATTTACAATACACACAGACGCAACAATAAAGTTTCAATTGCACAGCCATAGTGATCAAATACCAGAGATATAAAATATTCTTTGTTATTGACATTGCAATCCATGCAGCTTGTAACATATCTTTGAAGATCTCCAAACTTTTTTTTAAATACAAGGATCTCGAAGTGGAAATTTTAAATATATTGCACAGGAAGTCATATAAATTTGAAGCCCTCCAATTGGTTAAACATTTTTCTGATAGTCTCGTTGAAGGAATTCCTGGCAGTCTATGCTTTAAAGAAATACAAAAAACTCTATTCACAAATACAGCTCTCACATTACAAAGATTTTAACTATGTCAAATTTCTTTGATTTTAAGGATATTTATGGTTTTAAGTTTTTTAAATAATCAGTGGAAAATTTATAAAGCCATTCCTGACCTACCCTCATGTTTGAACCCGGAAGAAAATAAGTACACAACAGAAACCAAAGAAAACATAATAATAATTCTATTTTATTAACTGAAATAAAGAAGTTGGCATACGCAAACCTCATCTTCGCATAAAATGCACAAAACTGTTTTTAAAAGTGTCGCAAAAGTGATATCCCGAAAATGGAGACTGTATCTACCAGCTCTTAAATGCATTGCTGAATATAATAGAGAAGTAATTCGAATGGTGGAAACTGCAGAATTGCAGTAGAATTTCTAACTTCAGAATCATCATTTATGCAAAACAGCTTAAAGAATTGGCGAAAAAGTTTCTGATTCATTAAAATGTATGTTTATCAAGAGCATGACAGTTGCAGTGAACTGTACACCAATAGCCTTAGCTGAACTCCAATTCTCATTCCACTGCATTGCAATAAATCTATCTTGCCTCCAACACATAAACAAAATTCATCATCGAAAAAGTCTACTGTATTGATAAATGAAGCATTATGCTTCTTGTTAATTTTCCATTTAAAGTACTGTATAAATTGGGTTTTTATTTTGTATCCTAAAGTGAGAAATGCATTATAAATTGTTACTTTTAACATGACTTGTGTAATCAATGAATATAATGTTCATAAAGCTAGGAATATAATGATAAATTAATTTATACAACAAACAATCACTAAATTAGTACGATTATGGCGATAGACAATCATTTAACTTCCAATGTTCACTTATAATAACTTGATTCTGTCATGGATAATTATCTAATTTCCCGATCAACAAATGTCTTCTTGTTTCTCTTGTCTTGCAATGCAGAAAAAAAGCTGTTTACATGCACCTTGCAGAAAATAACAAATCTTGGTATTTAATCAAATAACTAACCCGTACATTACAGTGATATATGTATGGTAATAAGGAAAAAAATGAATTTATTTGACACGGGTAAATGAAATCTGCGCTCGCATCATGAGATGCATGAACGAGAAGACTCCATAAATACATCGCTTTCTCTTGGACGTCATAGACGTATGATGATGAGAACCTTTATGTGGCATGAATACATTTTCAACATCACATACAGGTCAATAATGAAGAAACAATTCTTTATATTAAATAAAGTTTACCTATATGATATTATTAAATATTTCGATTTTATATTTAATACACCTTCTTTATTCTTTTAATGTATGTTCTTTTATATTGTCTGCCTTGTCTGTTACGGTGTAAGCCTATTTTCGGATGGCTGGTATTAATTTTAAGCGATTTTCAAGCTGAGACAAGATTTCTCTAAAATTCGAGAATATAATGATTTTGTCGGAAAAACTAGCCGAAATATTAACAAGTGAAAAACTCTAGTGCAAAGACTAATGAGTACGAAATTATTTTTAAACGAATTTATCTAATGTGATTCTAGTTACATCATATATCAATGGGTTTTGACCATGTGTGAAAGTAGGTCATAATGTGGCCTTGACAATTTCCTGTGTACTGAATTACCAGGAGAATTGATAAGAGTAGTCAGACAAATGGAGGGATTGTGATTTTCTCCGATCCTATTGGAAATTGAGAAGGTTAATGTAATTTTTTCATTTCGAGCTGGTAAGAGTTTTACAGCAAGGAAAATGGAAAAATTATACCCCTCTTTCCCACCCATGTTGGGAGGCTTGTTTAACAAAATCAAAATTCAAGACGAGATATAGTCAGTCAGCTTCCGTTTCTTGGCAGAAATGGTTTGAAAAAGATTTGAAATCTGGTCGGGTGGAAAATCCGCCTGCTGCTAGAAATAAAAAAAAAAGACGGGGGAGAGATCTATTGCAAATTCAGCCAAATGGAAGTTAAATAAAAGTTCGTCGCGTAGAAATAATACAACACGTATATTTTCGTGCTAATGAAATACCAGACAACTGATATAAATTTTTGTCATGTATTTTGATTTGCTTTTAATCATTCGATATTTATCATTATATATAAATCTACACCGTCCCGTCACGGTGTTCAAATGTGATTTTCACCATATCTCAATCCCTTGTATCTCTTGACCAGTCTTATCAAGTGGTAATAAGTGGTAGAGCTTTGGTTAATCTGAGATCAACAACACAGCGTGGGCAAAATCGGCTAATGGTCAGTGGGGTTGACTGGGAGCAGTCAGGGGCCCTGTTGTAACGGTAGTTTTACCTATACTTATGTGGCATGCATTAGCTGAACAGCAGTTGCTACTGTCGATTAAAATTTATATAATCTTTTTTTTATTAAAATCAGTTAAAGAAAATTTTGTTTATTGCGTAAAAATTTTAATCTATTTTCGCGTACATTAGGCGTCTTTCTATCCGAATCGTTTTGTTTGAGCTAAAACGGATGTATCTTCAGCATGCAATTACATGCTTTTAGCTTTATTTATTTATATGCGTTATACATTTTAGTTATTTGTAATTTAAAGTATTTAAGTTATGTGGTTTCTGTTATTTTTTAGAGTATTTTGTTTTTGATTATGTAACTTCAGAATTTCGAAGAAGGATGCTCTTCGCTAAAAGCTGTAAGCTTCATTCATGATATGTTAAAGCGTTTTAATACGACTCAAAATGTAGCTATCTCTGAGCGGGCTCGGAGGCATACTTGGCAAATATATCCATATCCCGAACTGACAATGATATTTAATCGCATAACTCAATGTCTCACTTTAATGGTTTGATCATGTAGCAACTTGAATTGATGAGCAAAAACAAGTAAAAAGTTCATTAAAAAAATCATATTGAAGTTTACGATTTAATAATTAACGTCATTTTCTTTCTATATATGTAATGTGAACAAATCTTGGAAATGTAGATGTATTTGGATTTCAGTGTAATTCAAAAGTGTAATGATCAACATTCACAATATATTAAGCATTTTTACTTGTTCTGTGCATATATATTTAGTGATACATGTTCAACTTTCAATAGCAGAGCCTCTGCTGAAACATGTCAACTATAACTTTTGGATGAACACACACACACACACACACACACACATATATATATATATATATATATATATATAGACAAACAGGTAGATACATAGAGAAATAGATAGATTACGCTTAAACATATATATCTGCTAAAATTGCTCAAAAATATCGTTAAATACTAAAGATTAATGTATAAAATAAAATAGCCATTAGCTTCAGTGAACGCCTTCAGCGACTTTTGAATATTTCTGCATCTCTTCTGGCTGGTCTCTACGTTTAAGCTGTTGAATTCTGCCGTAAATTTTCAATCAGTTAATCTTTAATGTTAGAATTAGTTTTGGTGATCTCTCACTCAAATGCGCTTCACACGTAAAGGGTGTTGCAGACATGTTATTAGGGTGGCTAGATGTAATGGATGCTGTAGTCGTAGACATTATCTTACAGTTATGGCTGTGTTTTATTCTGCTTTCGTTTGATGGTGCAGAGTTTTGTTGCCAGATGTAGAGTCTTCCTGAAACCACACGTTTGACCCAAGGGATCACTATCTTTTCAATTTATGTGATATTGGCGCTCGGTGTTGAGGCCTCACTAACAAATTAGAGATTTCATTTCTTATAAAACCGATCAGAGTGAGTTTTCTGAAATTTCGTACTTCGTAATGATCATTAGAGTCATGTAACTCTGCACTATTCTTCGATTGCCAAGCCTTAGAGCATGGCGTTTCTACATTTCTAGCAGAGTGAATTGCGTCACGGTGATAATTTTTTTCATAAAGTTGCCCAACTTACACTTCTATTAAACAAACAACATGCATGCAAGCACTTCAAAATTATTTTGACAACAATTCGACAATCGCAACCTGTATGTTTATATACAGGATAATTGAAATGTATCTCTGCATTTTAAAATACTTATAATTTAATTATTAACTACGATTTTTAAAAGAAATATATATGAAAAAAGGATTTAGAATGGATTTTTTTCATTAAATACTTTAACGAGATTTAGCTACCAACTCTTGGAGCCGCCCATGAAAACCGACAAATTATATCGGCCTTCATGTACTTTCAACGTCTTGGTCTTGGTTTGGTATGATAGATGTTCTTAGGACACCTCGATAGACACTTATACATAAAATAAGGAGTTGCTTTGCGATCGCCCTATCAACACACACACACACATAAATGTGTGTGTGTGCAGATAAAATCAGGTTTCGTTAAAAATGTGCCGTTGATCAATTCATGTAAGAAAATAAATACATTGAACACACCACAACCAGTTTGTCGAGAAGATGCAATTTTCATCTTCCAAATTTCAAGTAAATCTCATTGAAACACGCATGGAGAGCTGCCAAACATTATTCATGACATTCTTGTTGATAATACAACTATAATAGAATCATCAACACAAAAACTAAGTAAATAATAATGTTATCATTATTAATAGAATAGAAAATCTAATATTTTTTAATATCAACTACGAACAGGGCAACAATGTGATTACCGTTATCGGAATAAAAAATTCACATATGACTTTACACATATACATAAAACTATGCCTACTTAGTTACACTTAAAATAAAAATCACCTTTGATAATGGCTAAAACTTTATAGCAGAACTAGCTCGAGAAGACAAAACATTTGTACAATATTTATATAATTTATGTTCTGAAAAATATTTTACATATTAACATGAAAAATTATTTTACAAAGATTAATCCTCATACATCGACTGTCATTTTAAAGAAAGCCGCAAAACACAGAAATTGCTGCCCAAATGCAATACACACACATACACACACATACACACACATGCACACACACACAAACACATATATATATATATATATATATATATATATGCGAGAAAAGAATTTTCTACATTTGCCATGTTTGTTGTGTTCATTAAAATCTATTCATTAATCTAACTTTCGTTGTACTTAATTGGGCTGTCGTTTTTTATGCGCTGAATGAGAAGAATGTGTCGGGAGTGCAAATTCAGTTCATATTTAAACATCGCATGCGGAAATGAATATAAATCAAGAACTTTACTTTTAATTCATTATCTTCAGAAATGAACGATTCATTTATTCTGCGTTTTGTTAAAGAAGTCATTACTTTCCACCTCTACGCTTGTGCCAAGTCAAAATATGAAATTATTTTGAATTAATGCTGATATTAGCGTTTCGGTTTTATATAATATAAAAATATATATTACATGTTTATTAATTCTGGGATATGAGAGAGCGAGAGAGAGAGAGAGAGATAGAGAGAGAGAGAGAAGGAGAAAGAGAGCTAGAGAAAGACAGAGAAAAAGAGAGAGAACTTAAAATTCGATATTGCGTATTGATTTTTCTTCTAAAGTTTTAGAAAGCTCGTTTACAAAAGATGATTTTAATATAGCAATATTTATGACAAAATAATTATTCAATTTTCCACTGTAACATGAATATCTGAATTAAATTATCAAATTAAATTTTAAACTTTTTTTATAATATTCTCAAGGTATAGAAATATAGAATAAAATTGGCTTCTGGATAAGAAGTTCATATTAGTTAGGATGGATAGCAGTTAATCGTAGACATGAAGAGATTATTTTTATAGGGACTTAGGAATCCTGTTCCACACAGCAGCTGCTTGTGTAAAGAAGCTTCTCGAAAAAAATTTCAAACATTTTAACCAAATGCAGCCATTAAAAATTACTAACTAATGTTAAATATATGAGAAAAACCTGATGTAAAAGGAAAGAATGCAATAAATTTCATAGAAAGAAAATATAAATTGACCATTCTATTATGGTGCGCTATCTATAGGAAAGAACTCACTCTCCGTCAATAAAAAATATCCAGCGGGACTTCCGAGGACGCAGCTGTGAGGGAGTCTAGAGAGAGTCGAGACGCAGCGTAACTATACCAGTTGGATTTACACATCTATTTCGCTGATTACTAGCACTCTTACTTGTATATATCCTCTGTTATTTTAATACACTGTTTGAACCTACTATCTTGTTTCTCTGTCTTACTTCCGGGCTTTAACAATGCCACAACAACTTCGCGACGAAGATTCGCTACAACACTTTCCATTTACAATAATAAAATTCATAGACGTCAGGACATCAATAAGGCTGGAGAATTGTTCCCCAATGAAAAAAGGTTAACGGAGAATATATTAAAATATGATTTACTGTTAAATCTAGGAATTCCTATTATAGCCAGTCAGTCAAGTAAGTGTCATACGTGTTACACGCTTGGGCGTTCATGTCTAGAAAGTAACATGACTGACTAGGCAGAAGATTATTCCGTAGTAGGATATTATTTATATGCCATTATTTTCTGCGGTAGACTGGTTGCCAGCTAAGGCTATACAATCGAATCTGTCCTGTTATTTAACTCATAACTGAAAAAAAATGGATTAAAACATTTCCCAATGATATTTGCGCTTACTTGAATTCAACTGGATTTCGAATTCTGCTCCCTGATTTTTCCTTCCAAGCCGTTATCTACTGTACCACAACGTATATCTAGAAACTATAGTACTGCGCTTAAATTTATGACCTAGAAAACAGCTACCATGAAAATATCTATGGAAAGATATTACTTTACGATTGGGTAAATTGATTGAAGATGATATTGTGTGTTAAGGGTCGAAGGCATTGTAAATACCTCTTTGAAATCTGTCCAGATTGTCTACATATATAGCAGAAACATCAGGCTATATATAACAGCATTATTCAATATATGGTTGAAATCAAGACTTATACTTTTTCTCATAAGGTTGTGACAAAAATACATCGTCTAAGTGTTCTCGACAGACTCCAAAGTAGAATCTCTAATGTGATTTCTTCTGACCTGGCGGATTAACTCCAGCCACTTTCTCTTCGACGGGATGTGGCTTCCCTCTGTCTCTTCTACATGTATTTTCATAGCTTCTGCTCCTAAGAACGCGTGTTACTGGTGCCCCCTCCACAAGACTTTACTCAGGTAACCAGACTGGTATCAAGTTCAGGCGGCAATTTTACTCCACCAGACTCTTTTCTTGCGCTTCCGGCCTGTGGAACTCTGTTCTATATACTGGCTTTTCTGGCGGGTATAACCTCCAGGAATTTAAATGCAAAGTCAATTCCCATCTTTTATCCACTTACCTCCAGTCCTTTCAGCATCACCGCTGTGTATCTTGTTCTTTTACCTTCTCTCTAACTTCGTAACATTCTTCACTTCTGTATTCATATACTTTTCTTGCCCTCACTTTCTCCCCCAGTATCTTGAACGTCTTTGTCTTCACTCTTTTCCTGTCTAAAACATTAATTCTTTTATGTAGCCCCCTGCACATCAATTAGAGTACGGCCTTACTTAAGGGGAAGTGATTAAAAAAAAGAAAAAAATCAGCGAAATAGGGCACCAAATCTTCCAGAATCTGACATCGCAATTTGTTCAATATAATAATTTTACTTCAAATCAGTGAAAAAACTTCAATCTATATGTCGCTATGTACATTCTTCTGGAAGTTACTTTCAGCCATTCTCATAGAAGATAAAAATTTTAGCATAGATAAATATAAAAACAGCTCCTACATAAGATATCCTGTATTCAAGATTTTTCACAAATTATATACTTCTCTTAAAACGATAAAGTTTAAAATCAAAATATATATTCGTTCTTCCACAGCGTGTAACTCACAGCAAGAGACGTCATTCCAACATCATAATTAGTGTTATTAAGACTTTAGTAACCATGAGTTTTGTATTCAGATTTCCTCTTTTTTTATTTCGGTTTCATCATTTTTTTACAAAACGCTCTGATAATTGAAATATAAATACATTAATGATTAGTTAAATGATATAATCTTCTTTTATTCATCAGATGATAATAATAATGCGTTAACATAAATTCTCTGAAGTATATCATGTAATCTTATTGTTGAAATACAGCTACAAACGTTAATTAAATTTTTATTAATGTTACTAATTAAAGGCATTGATTGTATATCAGATTTGACTAGGGACAGTGAACTTGGGTATTTGCCAGATGTGAAAATATGACACTCAAATCTGTGGAAATGACAAATAGAAATATTTCCGAAAATTTAAATATATGGGAAGTGTTCTAACTGAAGTGCGACACAGCGATCCAAAGGCGAATGGGCATGGCAAAAGACGCATTCTAGAAGCCGAGTAGAGTATTAAGACACAGGAAACTTTCACTAGAAACAAAGAAGAGAGTACTGGATTTGTATGTGATGTCAGTTCTTCAATATGGCAGTGAATGTTGGACAATATCAACAAAGATGACGGGAAAACTTGAAGCAGCTGAAATATGGTTCTACAGAAGGATGCTGCGGATATCGTGGACCTAGCATGTGAGCAATGACGAGGTCTTGGAAATGATGGAAACGAAAAAGAAATTAATATTGAGCATCAGGAAGAGACAAATGAAATTTTTAAGACATGCAATTAGGAAGAAGGGCTTGGAGAACCTGATACTAACAGGCCAGATCAAGGGAAAAAGAGACAAAGGTAAACGACGGATAACATATTTAAAGGGCCTGAGCAGGTGAATAGCAGAACGGAGGCTGACAGACATAGCAGGGGAAAGCGTGCTAAGGTCCACCAGAGATAGGGAAACGTGGAAGGCCATGATCGACTATGTCCTGAAGGACAAATTACATAAAAAAAGAAGAATACATAGAGATTAGAAACAGATGAAAGCTGTAAGCAGCTCTGGCTGCCGGTTTACAGAAGGAAGTATATATATATATATATATATATATATATATATATATATATATATATATATATAATATATTAGTCATTCACATGCAAACTTCTTTCGCTGTATCACAGCTAATCCGTGTGGCGAGACATCCGTTAGATCTCTCTCTCTCTCTCTCTCTCTCTCTCTCTCTCTCTCTCTCTCTCTCTCTCTCTTATATATATATATATTGTTAAATTACTTAGGTTTGATTCATATGATTAGACCATTGGACATTTGTATTAATATATATATTTATTATATATATAACTAAAAGTGTGTAGCTTGATGTTACCCATTGTAAATGATATTAAAAAGTAAAGCAACTGGTTTTGCTCTCGCTCTTCAGGCCTCCACGCAAGATTTTAATCAAAATTAAAAAAAGAAAAGAAAGTGTACCATGAAAATGAGGAGGTTAAAAAAAAATGTGAACGCAAGGAGCTAGAGGCTAATAATATCGAGCCCCAAACACTCACGCTGATTGCACAGTGCAGGCTTTCGGGACCCGGTATATAAAGCCTCCAGAACCTTTAGATGGAATGAAAAGTGAGATCGACACACAACAGTGAACCAATCTACACAAAAATTAGCTGCACACTTTTTATTCTTTATAAGGTACTCGCAAATGGCGGAAACGTAAGTATTTGGAACGAGTCCATTTGGCGGCAATGTGTGGTTTCTTATTTTAGCTGAGACATGTTTTATTCCCATGTCAAGACGCTGAGTTGTTCATCTTATGTAGTCAACTCCGCAACTACTTTTATATTTATAAATTTTGGAATTAATTTGGTGGGGAGGAAGAACATCTTTGCGTGCAGAACATAAAACGGGCCGGGTTTGAAATGCAATAGGTACATCGGCCGAGAAAAAAAAATGAACATCAGAAGAAATTTGTCTAGCCATATTTTCACACTTTGATTCAATCCAGAGAAGTCTTAGATAAACGGGGCATTTTTGAGCAGTAATGAGTTTACATTTTGAAATTCAAAGATTTTGTTCCAGATGACCGAATGAACAGTGTTTGGCGGATACCCTAAACTGAATAAAGTCCCCTTCACAAAACTAATCATTATATATATATATATATGCACAGTTGTGCAAATTCATTGAAACAACAGCTCGGTAAGTATTAGAGCAAATGGAGTCAGAGGGTGAAATCGATTTCTATGTTTCCTTCAGTTTACCTCCCTTGCAGTAGTGTGAAGCAATATGAATTTATTTTCGTGATACATGATCAAATTTGTTTGGCCTTGAAAAATATTGCGTCGTCCATAATTTAATCAGATTTTTACAATGCCCAGTTCCCACTGTCAATTAGTAGCCCTAAAACCATTTTTTGCATTGGAATTACTCTAAAATATCGTACGAAACTAGTAATGCTCTATGAACACACTGGCAATTCCTACAGAGAAAATAACATATATTGTTGGTGTCAGCATTTCAAAATTCAGTCGTCTCATCAGGGCAAAGTAAAACCTGAATCCATCACTTAAAAACGTGATAGAAAACGCTTTCAAAGGAGAACAACAAAAATAAGAGACGACAAAAGGAAAAGTGTGAAACGAAAACATTATTCGTATTTTTTAAATACATACATACATATATATATATATATATATATATATATATATATATATATATATATATATATATATGTATTACACATTTTTTAAGATTTTTCATACTATTTGTTTTTGTACGTTTTTTATTCTATCGTTTTGTCCGGTTCCGGTCCATATATATATACCTCAAATAGATTAATATATATAATTAATATATAATTTAATATTTTCTAATTTTTAATACAATTAAATACAATTGACTTTATACTATACAACATGGCGATGAATATATATTAATAAATATAAATAGTAGCCTTTAACTATAGTACGACTCGAGAGTTCATGCAAAAACGCAATCAACAATTTTTGTTTAGTGAGTAGCCGTTACATATTAATATATATATATATATATATATATATATATATACATATATACATATTAATATATATATATATATATATATATATATATCTTCGCAAAAGATAAGTCTGAAATTTTATATTGGGGTTGGAAAGAGGGTGTGTATGAGAGTAGAAAAGTTCTTAAAATTTAAAAGACGAAATTCCAATGTAAATTTGATATACTTTTTGTTATTTATTGGGAAAATATTGCCTCGGTAGATTACTTGGGAATACCTACATTTGCCTTTCAACCGGACAATTATTGATAAATCTCTAATTACAAGATGGTAAAATTGCAATTTTAGCTTTTGCTTTATACACATTATTTATATTTTTCTATTGCGGGCATTAGAAATAATATAGAGATAGTGTGGACAAAAGTAACTAATTTTCATAGTATTTCTATAAAAATATTTTGTGCAGGGCATTATTTGTATGGAATGTTTGATTAACAATTTCAGAAAATATTCCCCTGTCTTAATGTTAAATAGTGTACTGAATAGAGCAGATGTCAAAGCATGTTACCTTTCTTTTTCTACGACTATTTCTAGCACTAGATGGCTCATAGTTTACAGCTGGTTTTACTTATAGTAATCTATTTGCAAAGCCGTTTTCCTGGAGTGCTTTACTATATAACTTTTTATAATTTTTCGAAAGTTTTGAGATTTTAATGTTATCGGTTATGCATGATTTGAATATGACAGACAAGGTATTAACATTAAATTTTTTTATTTAATTTTTCTTGCGATTTTTTCTCTTCAGAACTCAACTTTTATAGTAATTTTCTTAATGTTTAGTTTTTCCGAGCGCTTTCGACTAAACTGATAGCCATTATGATTATATATTTTTCATTCTGAAAAGTTAAAAAGCATAGGTACATACAAAAATGTATAAAAATATAATAATATATTGTGTCATTGTCAATTAAATCTGCATAAAAGAGAGTTTGCTGCCCAAATACTCTCTCTCTCTCTCTCTCTCTATATATATATATGTATATATATATATATATATTTATATTTGTGCGTGTATTTTCATGTACTTGTGATTGTTCCTATTTTGTCAGTGCGTTTGCTATTTATATCTAAATGAGTGTGCACACATACATATATGCTTGTTACTCAGTGCACACATGCATTTACGTGTATCGCAGATGAAGATTATTTTTCAAAGACGTCAGTGCTGCCGTATTTTACAAACATTGAACATGACAGAGGTATAAACTTCTACTTAGCCTTTGATATGCTGACAATTCACAGACAATGTCCGTCACAAGTGTCAGAACAATCAATTCAGTGGTCTTCTTATTGTAAAATATTCTACAAGTTTTCTATAGACTTGTATTCTCTCTGCCCCGTGACATGCTAAATTCTTGTCAGTTTTATGATCGGATTTGTCTGACAAACAAATTCTTGATTTTATTTCACTCTCATTTTTTCACTCTTAATATCAAGTGTTTTATTCTGCTTCCGTTATTGATTTCGGTAGATGTTTGTACGCCTTCCGTTTTTCTCGGGAGTTTGTGTTAGAAAAGAGGATTCTGTATAATTTCGAGTCTCGGGAGATTTGAAATATTCGTTATTATCAGTGACATTCGAACACAGAAAATAATCACGGTTACAATGTAACTTTAATGGTTCTTCTTCATGTTTTCTAATGTTTTAATGCAGTCTATAGAGAACACTAAAACAACCGACATTTTGATTGTCATGGACTCGGATATTAAAAAATGGAGAAATACTGAATACTTTTTAGACTTTTATAGATTTTCTAACTGAATATAACTCAGGAAAAAGTTATATGATTTTTGAGAAAACAAAATAGCACTTTGTAAACCGACTTGAGGTTGACCAATATTGAATGAATGCTTTTGATAGTATACAACGGGAGGCTGAAACGTTCGTGAGTTGACTCCGAATGAGTAATGCTTGTACTGTACATTTTTTCATACAGTAATTTAATCTTTTCTTACTTACCACGAAATTGTTTCGTTCTGGGTAAACTAACATCTGACAAGATGTCTGTTAATCCTGTTGGTCAAAAACCTTCTAAACAGCATATATGAATTCATTAACACAGTGATACTATTTACAAACCACGGGATTTTTCATGCTAGTAAAGAGATAATAGTTGCGTAGGAAGAATATGGAGCTTGATCAACAAGTTGAAAACCACAGTCACGTGCAACAGCTTTTGAAAACATGAAAACATGGTGCTGTAGTATTTTTCCTGAGTATTTCATCTTACTGCTTAAGTGAGTTGGCATCGCACTCTGTTGCTCGTGTGTCTCATTTGAAAAGAGTCAATATACACAATGTCTTCTGCATCCCCAACTCTGATGTCATCAGCTTAATAGTAGATGAAACTGCCTCCGTCGAGAGGAGAACTTCCTATGCATGAATTGTAACATATTCTCTGGTTCAGACTGATGAAGCTAACACTCATATTAGTTTAGTAAAACTTTAAAAAATAGTTAATCTGTCAAACTTTCTCGTTTTGCGATCACCTAGCGAACATTCGACGACTTGTCAGACTGCGTAGAAATTGTCGAACTGAAGTTTCGGCATGCAGAGTTCAGAATGTTTTCTACTCACCCAAGAGTTAGAATGAGAGCATTGGTTATTTGATCTCGAGCTAATCCCGTGTCATAAAATGATATATAAAGAAAAACGATTTATGTTAACCGTGGTAGTGCCAAGTGCAATTAGTTAGTCTATAGTTCATCTTCAATATTTTCCATTCCTCTGTGAAAATCAGTTGCCAGCCTTTGCGATATTGATAAAGCTGGGACATCACTTCCGAATGTATAAACCATGTCAACATGTGTTACCGTGATTGCTAGACTGTTTTGCTGCATGACAACCACGATTCCAAATTCGTTCCATTTTATAGGGAACTTACTACATTTTAGTTCTGAATTCATTTTTGTACACTTGCATTCAAACATGATGATAAAATATCTAACAGGGTTATAACACGCTAGAATGCCCCTTCTCTGATAACATACACCTATGGCTTAGCTGTTAGCGACTCCAACTGACATTAAATTGGTCGAGATTCGATCCGAGCCAGAAGCAAGTGGATGTCTACCCACACTGATGAGCTGTGATAAAGTGAAAGAGGCTTGTATGTGGATGACTAATGTATTATGCTTTCATTACGATTGAGCTATCTAGAGAAAGAAAATTTAAATTAAAATATTGAAATCTTCAGCGATTTATGCATAACTATTCAGCAATTAATTAAGTCCTTTCTGTGAACAGCGTGTGCATACACCGCTTATATATAACATGCTAAATTTTTTTTCTCTGATTCGATGCACTGATGAGATGTGATACTGCGAAACAAGCTTGTATGAGAATGACGAATATATATATATATATATATATATATATATATATATATATATATATATATATAATTCATTACTCTACGATGAAATTGTTGCAAGATAATATAATACAATAATAAGGTATTGTTAAACACTAATCATGCCGTGGCAAGATCTTTCATAACTCGTAGAAAAGTATAACTGGTAGTAAAGATAATTGATTGAGCTGACAGTGCTTGCTAATGCCTCTGTGTCCATGATTGTGACAGAAGGGTTATATATATATATATTTCCCTCTTTTTTGCTCTTCATCATATATATATATATATATATATATATATATATATATATATGATGAAGAGCAAAAAAGAGGGAAACAGGCTGAAATAAATATACAAATAAATGTATATACTTCTGTTGAGAGGAGAGAAATTCACGTATAAATAATGTGCGAGGGATAATTAAAATATAATATTGCCCACAAATTCAGATACCTTCTGTTGTCAGTGAGAACGTTTCCGTAATGTTATAGAGATCGATTCCAATATTTTTACAGAATGATTTTTAGATCATGCTCTATGTATAATGTTTAACTACTCTTTCTTATAAAACTTTGCACATGCTATATGTTCTAATAAATTTTGAGCGATATCCATTTCTTTAATATTCTTTAGCTAAATATCTTATCTATTTTGCTTAATCTTATTTTGGAAGGCACATGCTGATAAATCTTCGTTTCTAAAGGTAAGGTGGTATACCCAAGATAACCGGCAGCACACTGGCAATTAAATTCCTATTCCAAATTACTGAATGTGATGAAGGGCAAATAACTCTTAGGAAACGATAGAAATGCAGAACTAATCCGCAAACTGCAACGCACGGCAACATACAAAAAATGGTAACATCAACAGATTTGTTAATCTATTTAAAAATCTTTGGTCATTATCCTTAACCCAAGGAACATTTAATTACACCGGGCACATCAAAGGGCACATGAATTTTGGAGATTAAATTTCCCTAGTTTTCTTATTAATAATATAATTACTAAGGGCTTCCGGATAGCAATTACATAAGAAAATATCCCTGATATTCTCCATTTCAGTCTCGTGTGTAGTGGGAAAACAAATTTTAAGCGCCCTCTGTACCAAGTGTAGGGGCAAATACAGACCCATTCATGTACAGGCGAATGAAGGTGGGTTTACGATAGTTACTCGTAAGGAAACCACATCTACTACACTCAACAACAACGTACATAAAATGTAAACAATCCTTCTCAACGGAAGGATTAGTGTCTGTGTAAGGTGTTAGAGCCTATTAAAAGTTTAGGGCAACACTTTCGGCGGAACAAATAGCAAGAGTGTCATCAATGTACCTTAAATATTTATAAGGTTTAGAGATTTTGCTAATATATATATATATATATATATATATATATATATATATATATATCCGTGTGAGTATAGAATGAGGAGAGAAAAAAGAAAAAAGATTCCGTCCAAAACATTAATTTAAAACAGTGCTCGATATATGATGTATACAGCAGTGAATATTTATTATAAATTATGTTTTAGAACATGTACATAATTTCTTCTATATATGTCCTCTTCCCTACAATCATATGTTTGTTTCAGTGTTTGGATTTAAACACTTCTTCAGGGGAAATAAAGGTTGGAATCATTCTCTGTTTGTATTTGGTTCGTTGTTGTCGTGGGGGTTGGTTGGGGTTATTGGTAATTAAGTGAATGTCTCGTTTTGATCGTTAGACTTTTGAGGAATTTGGTGTGTATGTATGAGATTGTTGATTAATGGTATTATCTGTTGGAATGTATGTTTTATCTTTTTATCGGTTGGGTATATCTTTTGGTTAGGATTTTTAAGAGGGTGCTGTTGTGTGGTCATTTTTATGGTTGGCTATCATTTAATTGGTTGATGTCTGCTGTTAGTGGACCTAATTCATGTATTTAGTTTGATTATGTGTCTAGGTTTTCATAGACGTGATAGGGGTGGGGTGTTTTTTCATTCCAATTTAGTTTTTTTCGGTAATATATATATACACGTATACTCCTCTTCTCCTCTTTCTTCCTTCTTTTTCTTTCTTTTCTCCTTCTTTTCCTCTTTTTTATTCTTTTTCCTTTTATTCAAGTTTGGAGTATAATTGTATTTAGGCGAAGTTATTTCAAGAAATCTAAATTTGTATTTTTTGGGAAGTAAATGCGAATTAGCGTTTTATCAGTTTTTTTTGTATAAAGTTGTATGTTTAATCTTAATTTTAAGTTTAGAGGGTCGGTTTTTTCTTTTAATTTCTCTTTTCCTCCTTTTTTTTTCTTTAAATTATCGTTTGGAATTTATTTCTTTTAATTTTTTATATATTTTATTTATTCAGATATTTTTGCGGGCATTAGATCTTATTTTGAGGAAAATAAAAGACCTAAGGTCAAATGGAAAATTCTCAAAAAAACAAGAACAGCAAAATCTATAGAAGAACCATGTATTCTTTGCCTTCAAGAAAAAATAGAGATTCTTAAATATATAAATAGTCACAAGCTCTTAAATCAGAGACACGAAACCACAGTAAACTGCAAGCACATTAGGGACTTAACGCTACAATCATGCTAAGAAATACAAAGAGTTCGATTGAGATCCTCATTATAAAAGATAAAAAATGCTATAGAAAAAAATCAATCCAATAAATCCTTAAAGGAAGGTCTATCACTAAAGCCTACACCAATAACCTTACTTAACACAATAACCTTACTTAAATACAAAAATATTCCGTACTAGACAAATCAAAATTAAATAAATGGCTCCCAAACTTGAAAAAGAATCAAAATTTATATATTCAAAATCAAGATTAAATATACTACTAATATGTTTCGTGGATGGGGTGTTTATTTGTTACTTAAATTTTAGCGAGACATATTTGCAACGTTTGCATAGTACTGCAAATTATTTGTATGTCTCAACTTCAGCAACCGTCAGCGAACAGCGTTCTAAAAATATCTGATAATATATATATATAGGACTCTAAATAATTACCGCTTTAATATATATCTCGCTAAAATCTAAGTAAACAAATAAACACCCCACCCCCGAACACCCCCCCAAAAATGTAAACATACACACAACCAACCCTATAAGTAAACAGAAATAGACAACAAACCCCATACGATACTGCAAAAAGTGCAGATACAGTAAAATAGTAGAAGGCTAAATGAAAATATCGACACTGTAAAAAACTAAAAAAAAAAGCACCGCAATACAAAATAACCAAAATTAAAGTAAGAAGTAAACAGCCCCAAAACAAAACAACACCTACCAACACCTAAAGCAAATAACAACACGCACGTCGCCAGCAGCCTACACCCACACAAGCTAAATAGGAAAAACTATCCTGAACTTAGCCACTAACAAACATTTAACCCTAAGACGTTAAAAAGATCAACAGAATTCAAATTACAGACCAACCCCACTAACACCTAAAAACAAATTCAACAAAAATAAACGGTTTTTTCAACTAGATAATTCTTATATCAACTAAATCACCTGAAGAAGAAGCAGCCCAGATACATGGCTAGCTCGGAAACGCGAAAATTCTTGTGTAGTGATACTGTGTATTTATAAACCATTGTAACAACTATTACAGTATAACGCTCTACATTTTGTATCGAGCACTCTTTATAAAAGTAAATGTATGAACAACAGGTTAAAAAACCTACGAGTTCTACAACTTAATTACTATATATATATATATATGTATATGCAAAATATACACAGGACACTCTTTATTTAGTAGGGAGGATAGGTGTTTTAGAATCTCTGGCGGGTGATAAACACGCCGATTATATTTACATGTCTCCACTTCAGTAACCGTCAGCAAACACCATTCTAAAATATCTGATAATAGGTCTCTAAATAATTACCGCTTTAATGAGCGAATATTATAATGAAATATTATGGAGTAATAGAAATAAACATTTAAGAAATGAACATTTAATTCAACAAATAAACACTATTTGAATGAAAATGAAAAAAAAAAGACTAATATAAGAATTTAAATGTATTTACTTTATTCGGGCTATTGTCTTTATCTTTGTTATCCTTAAGGACACATGCACAGTGGATATAGACATTGATTAGTTCCTGACTCGAATTTTAGAGGTGTGAGTTAAATACAAGTTTTCAACAGTGGTGAACAAGTAACTTGCAGGTTTAGAGGGAAATAACGCATGACATGACTTCCAATCGAAGCTTTATGCTAGGCATTAGGATGATATACTCAAGGGATTGTAATAAATGGTTCGGTTCGCAATTACAAGCACCTGAAGAAGGCAGCAGCGTACAACGGCCGAAATGGCAAGATAGATGAGAACAATAGTCCAAATAATGTACGTATTCTAAATACTAGCTCCTCTCAGAGATATACACAAATAATAATGAATCAAACAGTTGCAATTTTGATCTATTAAAATAAATTCTAGATGTAACATATTCAGCTTTAAATGAAAAATAATTGAAAAAATTCTTAAATCCCAGTCTCTAAATAAAAACATAGATGTTGAAATAATGCCGATGTTAATATCAACTGTTTGCATATAAAACAAATATAGATATTCACTGAACGAGCATCCAGTGCTACTATCAGATAAAATTTATAAGATAAATCTCTTTCGATAATCACCAATATAGGTTTTACGTGTAAATAGCTTTTATCATATTTTCCAGTATTTATGGTTGTTTTCTTCTTAACCTTTTGTTTGAAGTAATGTAAAATGCCTTCATCTTAATTATGACATCATTTATCCTCAGAGTTACATGTGATATACATTTTAGTTGCTGCTTAATTGGAAAGTTCTCAAATTATGTTTCTATCATCAGGTTTATTTTGGAGATCATGTAGCGTCAGGTCACAATGTTTGAAAGCTTATGGTCTCCGCCTGGATCTACAGGCCCCCCCAGTCAAAGCAATCTTAACAATTGAACGATTGAAAAGACTATTGCTTTCATCTAACAGATTAGCACTACATTAAAAAAGGTTATTGGGTTTAATTATCCATATATCATATTGTAACAAACAGAACTTGTAAATAGTCACAGAGTTAATGAAACTTTATTAGACATATAGCTGCAAATAAAATCTACTTGAAAGAATTTTTTATGAGAATGTTGATGTCTCTAAATAACAATGCCATGGAAAAACAGCGCTGTCAGTTGCTAGTCAACAAGTAAAAAGTGTATGAAAAAAAAGTTAGTATGTTTACGTCTCTAAAGAAAAATAAATTAAAGAAACGTGTAAGTTTCCAAACAAGAACTACTTGAAAAAGTGGCTATTAATCTGAAGTCGCGATATAACATCTACTTTAAACAAGGATATTTGTTTTAACTCCGAATAACACCAAGATGAAAGAGGTTATATTATCTGTTAAGTCTCTACATAACGACATTACAAGAAATGTCTGGCTTAAGTTTTCAAATAACATGTAAATCTACAGGCTAAGGCCTAAATATTTGGCAAAGGTCACCTTTCGTCATGAAGTTAAAACCGTGGCTATTGTTTTGCAGAAATATATACCAGTTTATTGGAACGACACATTTCTGTGATAGAGGGAACATCTGGAAATTATAAGTTCTCAAATTCTCACAGGTTAGAGATACTGGATTTGGCAGCCATAAGAATGGGCGTATTTGACGTACGTGAATATAGTGAAATAAAATAAAACAAAATAATTTCATTGTTCTATTTACCATTCACCGAAGATTACTAAATCAGTCCAAATGTTAACATTTGTCTTAATATAATAATAGATAATATGGAAATGATAACATTGTATATAGGTCTTGGGTAGTTATTGTATTCAATTAAGTGTGTGTCTCCCGAGAAAGGAAAAGACTAGATAAATTTTAAATAAATGATTAATTAACGTTTGAAATAAAAACAAATTTTGTAAAATATATCAAATCCATATATATAAAAGGCAAGATATTTGTGCCTGTGTGTGTCTGTCTGTATGTCCTTAATACAAATATATATCCGATTCTCACCAAACTTCACACAAGCATTTTTTGGGCTTCTGGTCAGGTTCTTTATTATTTTCCGATTTTCCCCCGATATTGGAAGTCAATACGCCGATATCCGATGGGGTTTGATCAAGATCATAATTTCAACAGTTTTATCGTATTTCTTGCTGCAGAATTTGCTATAACGTGGTAAAATTATAGTTTTTAGTCTCAAATATTCGTAGATATTCTCAGACGACTCATTTCTCTCTATATGGGAAATCAATACCTCCGATATTCTATCGAATTTGATCAAAACCGATATTCAGCCATCAATATGGCTCATTTTCTCCAATTTTACTCCTGATGAGAACAGTAAGTTTTCATGGACTTACGTTAGTTTATCCTTGGATGATGTATTTGACTCCCATATTGGAAGTCAATACCCCGATATCCTTTCATTACACTCGAGCAACGCCTGGATGTACTTCTAGTATTGCATAAATTGCAAGCTGGATTTTAACTTTGCATGCAATATGTATTAGGGTCTCTTGTACGAATTAAATATAAAATTGATTATTTCTTTTTGTAATTTTGTTTTCCTGGTATTTTCTTCATTTTTATCATAAATGTTTTACTATTGTGGATAGCAGGGATATTTATAATAGTTTTCATATTTACTCTTGGGTTCCCGCCTTTTATTATTTCCCATTTTTGAAGCATTATCACAGGGAATGATATACCATGTGTGAACTATTTTACAGGATATAAGTGATTGCTGAATTCTAAATTTAATATCGCAGTGCTCAGTAATATAATAAACGTAAGAATGTACGTTGTGGTGCCGTCGAAATTGGCTCGGAACAAGAAATCAGAGAGTCGAGTTCAAATTCTAGTTTAATTACCTTTATCCCTTCTACACAAATACCCCTGAAAATGTATTAATCCAGGTCTTCCCTCCAGTTATTGATTAAATAACAGAACTGACTGGGTTCTATAACCTTGGCTAACAACTATACTACCGCAGAATGTAATAGCAACCTACTGCACGATAATCTTCTGCCCAAGCGTTTATCACATATGGCACTTTACTCACTGACTAAAGAATAGCCGTTTTCATTTTTGAAATATATGGCAATCATTGTTCAAACTTTAATGTCGGCTTCAAGTTTCTAAACTCTTTCTTTTATACATGATTTTAATGAGAAATTGTCACCTGTCTACCAGCCCTTTCTAATATTGATGTGTGTTTCCTTCCTAAAAAAAGTGTTTTAATTTAGCGTGGAAAGACAACATCAGGATTATGACATTGTTCTCTTTTTTTTACAGGCGGATGTTCCTTTTAAATGTGGGAATATAAGGAGTTTTTATCATGGATGTGATTGTGGTGTAATGGATAATCGCTCGTAATGGTAGATCGAATAAACTAGATTCATGTTCCAGTTCCAGTTAGTTTAACTTTATACACACTCTTCTTCCTCTGTTGTAATTTAACTAGTAAATCTTGCATCACAAATGCATTTTTATCACCCAAAAATCTTTACAATTTAATTTTTTTTGTTTTAAAAAACCATGAAAGTTTGATATATAGTCGAAAACAAATCATTCATTTAAAGTTAAAATTCCTCAATTATTTTGGTGTTTGTCATTTGCTACGTTTCGTTAATTGAGATATCATGTCGCCAGTTTTCGAAATTCTTTAAAGTACCGTTCTCTTTCATAACCACGAGGCTCAAGTAAATGAGTATAATTGAAAACAATTCTAATTACTTTTTGGAGAAAATGTTGTTTGCAACTGATTGTTTAGACATTAGTAAACGACTCAGGCGCCTTGCATAATACCCATATAAAAATATCTATCAAACGAGACAATTTAATTACATGAACTCTCATATTAGGTTTTTACCCATCAATTTCTATCGTTAAATGTATTCAATAAAAAAAGTAATAATAACATTACTTCACTGCTTATGTACCATAAATGTCGACATAGAAATCGGGTTTTAAGCTTAAAAACATTTCCAAGTCAAGTTGTCGAAATGTATGGCGGGTAAAAAAGGCAAACCGTTACCACTCAGTTATGAACAACTAGGACAGCACACTTAAAAATTACTCTACATCAGTTAAGGTAGCTTTAGCAGGATGCTATTTGTATATCCCGCTAAAATGTGGGTTTTGTGGAACATATTTAATATATTAACATATAAATTAATCCAAAATAATGTAAGTACCACATATTTAGTATTCTATTAACGCTCTGCCACTCATTGCATCCAACAGCTCATAATATAATTGCAACCACAGAGGGAATCGTCGCTTAACTGAAACATTCAAGGCAAGGAACTGAGAAAACTAAGTATGTTATTTATGTAATCTGGCAGTTTTTTCTGAATATTAATGACAGTTAATAACACCTAATAGCAACTTATTGAATACACACTTACCGTATTCTGTAATTATTATAGAACATTATATTGAAAGTTATTTTAATGTTACTATATTGCATTGATGATTAAAACCTTAATACTGGGATGCAACGCAATTTTAAAAAACATTACTGTTATTCACATATAAGATATTTTATACATTTTCAGGTTATCGTATGCTACATTATAAATTTGTTTTCTATTTTGTTGTGCATTTCCGAAATGGGAACAGCAAAAAATAATGAACAACAAACCAGATATTTGAGACAGAAAAATAAGTATATTAAACGTAAATGTACAAACATGAACGCAGGTGAATAATCAAGGAATATCATGAGTAAAACATATATATATATATAAGTCTCTGAAGAGAAGCGGTAGTAGAATTACTATGTCCACACTGGAAGCTGACGGGTGCTGGGTAGTAATCTTCTGTCTGACTGGAGCTCCTAGCTTCTATGAACTACTGATGCTGTATTCTCCGTAAAACCTCGGTATGTTCCGATATCTGTCTGACTCTTACGGTAGTTTATTCGGATCTTACGGTAACTCACCTATCTCACTATGGCATCAATATATGTATACTCAAGTCGAGTATATTATCATGCAAAAAATGGGAGGCGCCACAGCACCCTCTCCCTAGATGCTTTTTGGTGGGGAGGTAATATTTTTTTCCGTTTATGATCTATGATTAGCGGTTCTGTAAAGATGATTTTCCCGCTTGTTCTTATGATTTCCGTGGTTATTTTTCGACTTTGAATCTGAAAATATTCAAAGAGTTCCTGGATTGAATCTTCGCTTTCTCAAGATGACAAGCTTCGCTCCTCTACCCTTCTTTTCTGCATTTCATTTATATGTCTCCTGTGGGTGCATTTTCACCTTGAATTGTGTACAGAACATTTCCTAGTCTGTTTATTATCATTCCTAGTTCCCAGTATGCAATACAGTTTATGAATATTCTGAAATAGACCCGTTCGCCTGGTTTGAAGAATCTTTTCGGTATTATGTGTGTATGACGGTTTTTATTTTTGCTGGGTAATAATTTGTCAGAAACAGACCATATCTTGCGGGTAAACATCACTTCAGCTGGTGAATTTTGGGATGATTCTGTAAACTTATATTGTATAGCTCTTTCTGTTGATACGTCCGCTGATTTTAAGAGTGTCCACAAAACATTCGGCTTGACCGTTAGATCGTGGTTGGTTTGGTGCTATTCTAATATGTTTGACTTGATAAAACGCACAGAATTCTTGAAAGTACCTCGAGGTGAATTGAGTAACATTATCCATTACAAGGCAATCTACCGCTCTAAATCTTGCGAATAATTGTTGCAAACAATTTATGATATTTTCCCTCGTAGGTTTTTTGTATCAGAAGACTCCTGGCCACTTGCTAAAATTATCTACCGTTATAAAGTAGTAATAATCATCTATGAATCCTGCATAGACAGCATGGACTATATACCAAGGTTTGCTCATGGTTTTTGTATAATTTGTGGCGCCTTTGTTTGCCGCGGCGCGGCATCTACATTCTTCTACCATTTGAGTAATGTTGTTATCTATATAAGTCCAGTAAACGAAACTTCTCTTTAACGCCTTCATACGGGTTTTCTCTGTGTGTCCTAGATGAAAGTCTTTCAGAATTCGACTCTGTAACGATTTTGGTATGACCATTCTTTCATTATATAGTAATACATTATAACAAATTGAAAAACTCTCCGCTAGATTTCTTTTTTTACTTCTAATTTTTTTTTTGTACTACGCATGAACTCGTCCATTTCATCTTTACTTATTTCTAATAATCTCACTGGTAATTTCCTTACTGTATTACTTATCACTTTACTAATTTCGATTTTGGATGTCAAAGCTGCTGTTACAGAATCTTCCAGAGCTTTGCATTTCGTAGGTACCAATACATAATCTATCCGCATGACGATTGTCTTAGACGGCAGGAGCTCTAGTTCAATAATATCGTTCCCCATCTCAGAAGTCTCTTGGCAGTGTAAAATGGTAGTTTTTTTCGATCCGGAAATAGTGAGCAGAGGTTTATTATCAGTTTGAACAGTAAACTCTCTCCCATATATGTAACTGTGGAAACTAGGTATGACAAATATTATACTTAATTCTTCTTTCTCTATTTGCGAATAATACCTCTCCGCCGGTAGCAACGAGTGAGCTATAGATTTTATTGTGTCATCCTGCATCTTGTGTAATATACAAACTCAAGAGATTGCGTCACTAGCAATGGTGATTTCCAGGTTCGGATCAAAATGCGTCAGTGCTAGATCAGACGTTTTTTTTAAATATCCAGAAATGTTTTTTGATAATCTTTCATCCAGTTCCATTTATTATCTTTTTTCAATAGTTCATTGACGGGAGCCCTCAATTTGTGCATGTTTCCAATGAATTCATCGTAATAGTTTACTAGACCAAGAACGTTTTGCCACTCTGTGACATTTTTCGGCTAAGGTGTATTTTTTATGGCTAATGTTCTATCTGGATCTGGTTTTCTGCCACTTTGGTTGATTATCTGGCTCGATTTCTTTTAAGAAAAAAACATATTTTTCTCCTTCCTTTTAAAACTAAAATCCTGAAATCTTTTAAAGACTTCTTCAATGTGCGTTGCGTGTTTTTCCACATTATCGCTTTTGATTAAATTTTATCTAAATAATCAGTAGCAAAGTTCTGTCCCATGAGCATGATATCCATAGGTTGTTGATAGATAGACGCAGACAATTTTATCCCAAATGACAACTGTTGAATTTGTAAAGTCCTTTGTAAGAGTTGATATATAAAATGTTTGTACTGTCTTCTTCTATTCGAATTTGAAGATAACCTTCGCTTAAATCATTCTTCAAAAATACCTTACCTCCATTAAGCTTCGTAAATATTTCCTCCGATAATCTTGATAATCTTCGCGTCATGATAATCTTTGATAACATTGTTTAATCTAATCGAGAAATCTGGGGAAACACGGGTTTCTTCGGATTTTTTCTTTACGTAGACCACTTGTGCCGCCCATTCATTGAATTCTATTTTTGAATGTATCCCGGTTTGTACCAATCTATCAAGATCTTTGTCAATTTTTTCTATGGTTGCGAAAGGCAAATTTCGCTTTTTCTTGAATACTCGCAGAACATTTTGCTTTAGTTTTAGCTGAAAACATGTTACATCGTCCCGAACCGCTCGAGAATACTTCAGGAAATTGATTGTGTAGTTCTTCTTTTTATTTCGTAACTTCTGACGTCTCGCACCCTATTTTCGTACAAAATCAGCTACATACATCAATCTTTGCACACCAAATTTCCTGTGACTTTTATAATAAATATTTTTATTTTTTTCGTTTTTTCATGGAATTCAACGTTTAAGATTACTTCTCCTTTAAAATCAATGCGTTTCACTGTGACAGACTTAGCAATATTTTGTATATGCATCATAGTCGGCCTATTTAGTTTCTTCCATGTTTGTAGATTAATTATAGTTAGATCCGATCCCGAATCTAATTGTTGTATTACCTTCTTATTTAAGATCTCGAGTTCTACGTGTTTCTTTCTTTGTCTTCGTAGTTCACTCTAGTAGTTGTTAACCTACTAGTCTGTCTTTTATTCCTGCATACAGATGCCTTATGTCCCATTTTTCCAGAATCTAAACAGTTCTTATATTTGAAACGACAATCTTTAATCCAGTAGTATCTGCCACATCCGTAACATGCAGATGAGATGGGTATTCTTTTATTTGATCTCTATCACTAGTTGCCTTATATCTTGTGATTTTGTCATAAATTTTTGATTTGTTTTTTTTTTTTTGGAGGGTGAACGTCGCAAATTTTTGTTTAACTTACGTATGTGTGCAAATCCCGATTCTTCAATATCTTTAGAGTTTTTGTAATACTCAAGCATTTTTGACATCTGATAATTATTGCAGCGTTAATCTAGGCTCATTTTGGAGCTATGTAAGTAGTCTTTTACGCATTTCCTCGTCCTAAGCTGTGACTAATCCTTGTCTGAATATAAGACATTTAAAATTGTTAAGAGTTAATTTTGCCCATTTAAAGTCATCGCAATGTTTGTTACCGTCGTAAGCTAACGGGTGTTGCGTAGTTATTTTCTGTGCGTGGAGCTCAGCGCTATTATGAACTTCTAACGCTGTATTCTCCATGAAACCTCGGTATGTTCCATTATCTGTTGGGCTCTTACGGTTACTCACTCGAATCTTACAGTAACTCATCTATCTCACTGTGGCTGGATTTTAAAACGAGTTATTACGCGACCCAGGTTTCTACCATAAGTAGTATTTTCAGGCGATTTTCAATAACTGATTTTACTATTTACCGTTTTTTTTAAAAAGGGTTACGTAACGGTGACACGTAACGTAACGTAAGGGAAAATATTTAAGATTTATGCTATATAATTGTATTGAATACTTTTTAATACAATGTCTAAAGCATTGGTCTACTTTTATTACGACCCAAAATTAAGTAATTATAAAATCAATCAATCAATCAATATATATATATATATATATATAAAGGCACATTATGTCTGCCTCCGAAATGAGTCCTAAGTCCTGTGCAAAAATCAATGGAGATATAATTTCTCCCTTACTATTGATCAGTCCAAAAATTATTATAGTCACTGTTAAGCCCATCCACCATTTTACGGTCCACTGCGAAAATCAAAACACTCTGAATGTTTGTATTAGAGTTTTCCCTAAGATTGCAAAGGAGTACAGGATGCCTTTGCAAATAATTCTGGGCGAGTGACGGTGCTCAACGGAACGTACTCTATTTTACAGCCGACAAAACTAATAAAACACGCATGTGATATATGAAAAATATAAAATGGAGATATTTGACAATTTACACATCTCATCTTATATATATATATATATATATATATATTGAGAGGGATCCTCAACAAATAACTAAACAGTTATCAATTCACTATTTATTTCAGCAATTGTAAAAATGAAAGTCTACTTATTTTACATTGTGAAAACTCAAATAGTTAAATATCAATTTAAAAATATATTTTGGAAATGGTTTAATCAGAGAGGAAATAGGTTAGATGAAATGAGTATTGTATCGTTTTAGCAGGAAATGTCTCAAATTTAAAAACACATACATAGAATCACACATATACACAATACACACTCACCGAACTAAGAATACATACATCAAATCATATATACACGCACTAAATAAAGAATACACACATCAACTCACACAAAAGCTAAAAATAATTTAAGGCGAGAAAACCAAAAAGAGGATAGGTATAGATATAGCCAAAATATACCCACAAACCTAAACATACAAAAGGACATATAAGTACACAATAATAACACATACAAAAAGAAAGAAAGGGAAATCAAAACTACAAAGAGAAATAAAATAAGCGGAAGAGAAATAAAAAATAAGATGAACAAAAACGGGGACAGATAATACACTTACATCACATATAAATTGCTCTCACAAAAATGTTTAGAAAATTAAAAGAAAATTTTAATATTTTAAGAATGCTTTTAAATAAAAATCTTTTTTTTAATTTTTCAAAAGTGAATTTACTCTACAGAAATGCAAAATAATATTCATAAAAATAATGCAGGCAGTTTGAAATAAGCCAGTATAGTAAAAACTAAAAGTCAGTCACATGGCGTCCGTTTAGAATGTCGATTAGTGTACTAAGGTAAGCAGATATTTAAAAGATAATTGTAAAAATCAAGACATAGCACTGGCAGAGGCAAATATTATTGAATATTCATTAATTTGTCTTACACTGGGCTTCACGGAAATGTAATTACTCAGCAGGGGGATTGATAATTAATTTAAATTTATTACAACTGACATATTTTAATGATATCATATGTAATAATAGAACATTACGTAACATAATTATTAATTTTAAATCAGCATGTATTTCAAATCATCAATAAATTATTTAGCAACACTTAAACAAACCATTTTTCTAGTAACTTACTCGAAGCATTAAAACAGTAATTGTTAATGATTTACCAACAAATTATAATATAAAACTTTATTTTTAATACATATTTATTTTAATTTGATCAAAGTATGTCTCTTTTAGATGGGCGAAAATGTTTCACTTGATTCTTTTCTGTAAAGCTACGTATTGAACTAGAAGCCTAACGGTGCGTATATTTCGTGGAAAAAATCAACTTCAACATAATTTTTGAATTATCCAGAAACCTCTATTGTAAAAAGATTAGCTTCACTTTGTATTTGAAAAAATCAATTATTTACTTGTTTAAAAAATAGGTTGAAATTACACTTGGCTTACTCGCTACGAGTTTTCTCACAGTCGAAATGTGGATTTCAAATTGAATATAATTTCTCAGCATTACGTGTGATATAAGAATATGAATATTTGTTTCCATTCTACCTAAATATTTGTCTTTACTCGCAGGTTGGGTCCATTGCTTTCTCAGTATCTTTCACTAGAACTACATCAAATCACTTCAGCAACGCTGATGGGATTTCCCATCATTAGGTGTGATATAAGAATAGAAAAAATTCTTTTAAAAATATGTAAAAGACAACTAACCTGTTATGTAATATAAGAATTTTATACGTCCCTATATGTTTCTAACGTAATTTTTATATTTCTTAATAATTTGCTAAGCTTTTGTGGTGGAGTACATTCGCTGTGTTGTTGCACATTGATACTCTGTGTCAAAATCTTCAGATATTTAATTAGTTGAACCAATTTCATTTTACTTCCTGCAAATTCTGATCGAAATGTTGGGATGCTCCTTTTACTGACTGTCTTCTTGAAATGGATGTTTACTCTTTTCTTCTCACTATCTATAATAATTTACGTAGTTCACTTTCTTTGTACATTATCAACAATGTCTTACTTGTATATGTTATGTCGTTAGAATGCTGTTTAACTCAGGTATAGATTGAAATCTCTCCGTTGATAACACGCATTTCTGTTTTAGGTCCCTATCTATTTTTTGATATTTCTTTTCCTATGTACCATGTATCTTTAGGATGTAGGCGATTATAGATTTTCACGTCTCCTATCCCTAGTACTCTTAGCACGCTTTCACATGTTACCACACCCAAAGCCCTCTTTGCCATCCACCAGCTTTAAATATGTTATCAGCTGCTTTCCTCTATCTCTCTTTCTATCTATCTGACCTGTGAATATTAGATTCTCCAAGCTTTCCTTCCTCATCAAATTTCCCAAAAACCTCAGCTGTCTCGTCCGGATGCTCAGTATTAATTTCCTTTTAGTTTCAATGCTTTTTAAAACCTCATCATTGCTCACATTCTCGATTCATGATATTCACATCATCCTTCTGTAGAACCAAACTTCAGCAGCTTCAAGTTTTTTTCTTCCACTTTGATGATATTGTCCAACATTTGCTGCCATATTAAAGGACCGACATCACATAGCAATCTGGAACTCTACTCTTTTGTTTTTAGCAAAATTTTCCAGCATCTTAATACATTGCTCAGCTTCTGGAATGTGTCCTTGGACATTTAAATTTGCCATCGGATCTAAGTGTCGCATTTTCCGTCTTCCGTTAAAACACCTTAAAAGTAGTTAAATTTTTGTAGTTATTGATTTTAGTATCCCAACTTATAATTGGCATTTTTGGACATCTCCGTTTGCTGATGATGATACATTCGGTTTTCTTGCAATTTATTTGTTGTCTTTTCTTTGATTTTTTGTCTACGTCTATGGAAGACTTGTAGTTTTGTTTCCGTGTCAGCTATCAGCACTGTATCATCTGCATATTATATGTTGTTCACATTGTGTCCACCAATGAAGAATCCTGGATTCTAGGGTTCCCAGAATTGTCTCGCTGTACAAGTTGAATAATTCTGGTAAAAAGACACAATCTTGTATTACGCCACTTCCTATCTTTGTATATCTGTCGAATTTGTTTCCTATCCGTAAGTAGGCGGGTTATTGCTAGTAGACGTTCTTGACTTCTTCTTCTTTTATGTGCCCTGTACCTTCAAGACGTAGGCGATCATGGCTCTCCACGTCTCCCTATCCCTTGTGGCTCTTAGTATGTTTGCTCCTGTTGCTCCTGGCAACCCCCGTTCCGTCATCCACCTGATCAGGCCCTGCAAATATGTTATCCGCTGCCTTCCTCTGTCTCTCCTTCCTTCTATCTGACCAGTCATTATCAGGTTCTCCATGCTCTCCTTCCTCATTGCATGTCCCAGGAACTTCAGTTGTCTCTTCCTGATGCTCAGCATCAATTTCGTTTTTGTTGCCATTCTTTCTAACACCTCGTCGTTGCTTGTATGTTCAGTCCACGATATCCGTAGCATCCTTCTGTAGAACCACATTTCGGCCGCTTCCAGTTTTGTCCTAATTTTCAATGATACTGTTCAGCATTCACTGCCATTTGCCAAATATATAGAGGCTGTTGAGAATTTCTATCAGTTCCTTGTGGCGTACTTTGTCAAACGTCATGGCATATTTACTAAATTTGTTTTCTATTTAATACGAGCATTTCTTTAAAATTATTCTAATACACTTTTCTAATACCTTAAGTATACCAATTATCTCTAGCATTTCATTCTTATATACAATATTTGGTTCAGTAGTTTTTAATAATAATTTTTAAAATACCGTCTTACAAAATAGATAATAAGTTCTTATTTGTAACTTCCTGTCACTTGACTTTGTCTCACCATAGTTTCCGATGTTCTTATTACTTGATGATTTCACTTACCTTCTCGTGAATATTAATATAGTCTTTACCCATTGCGTAGTGCATATATTTGAAATTAGAGATGACTTTCTCCTAGATTTGCTGTCATAAAAGAACTGAGATGAGAATGTAGAAGAGACATATTCATAATCTTTCAAAAGGAATTTGTGCATAAGTGAATCTAATAGGTTAGGATTTAGACTGGACATGAATCAACGATTATATGTCTCGTAAAGATAAGTCGTGCAATTCTCAGACATGACAAGTCTGAAGTTAGCAGCAATACTAACACCATTAAAAATCTATAGAAACGATTGTATAATAGCCAGTTCTTTTTTAATGGTGAATATCTACGTCTAAATTTACCTATTCAATAATCATTTTATTGAAGATTAATATTCTTCCCTATCTATCTATCTATCTATCTATCTATCTATCTATCTATCTATCTATCTATCTATCTATTTCTCTCTCTCTCTCTCTCTCTCTCTATATATATATATATATATATATATATATATATATATATGGAGAGAATAATATTAATTGTCAATAAAAGGATTATAATACATATATATATATATATATATATAATATCCTTCTTCAGTTGAATGACATGAGTAATGGATAAATGAACGTATAAATATTTCACTCATGTTTGCACCTTATGTTCCAAGTTTAATCTTTGCAGCATTACACCGATAATATTCTATTTCATACATTTAAATATGCCAAAAATCCCCGTCTATGTAATTTCTTTAGGAACATAATTTCCGCTATATTTCCCTCCAAATTAGGAAATAAGTTTTCGTTATGACTGTCTACGTTCCATTTTGAATTCTATATGCACATTCGAAATCCTGCCGCTTCATCTTTATTCTCATACCATAGAATATTTTTAAGAAAACGATAAATTCACCGAGAATAATTTACGTCATTACCGAGGGTAGGTTACAACCTGAATATGGTTTCCTGTCAAAGATTAATTCGCCTTAAGAGAGGCGCCAGTTGACCTGCATAATTCCCTCGAACCTCTTTTTACGAACGATTAATAATATGAAAATCATCCTTAATCTTGAAAGGATAAGATTCTTTGCGACTGAGCCCGTTAGAAAGGAAATAATGAGAAATTTATTGTGATAAATCTGATTTTTCTCTTTTAATGAATGATGTTTAACAAGATTTCCCACATGTAATAAACGCTGTTAACCCCTCTTTAATATAAAATTTCCACGGTAATCAACGTCGTTGATCATTTCATTTGAGATTTAAAAAAATACATGTTTTTTGATCAGATGTCACTATGCACAGGACAATGTCAAAATTATTTGAGAAATGTTTAGATCTCTATAGGATTTCACTAAGCCTCAATAACGGATTCTAAATTTATGTTAAAATTGATGGTATTTTCTGGGAAGGCTATAACAAAGAGATTTAGAAAAGAATTCTGCAAATTCGGCACTTTTTAATAATAAAATTAACACTGGATTATCGATATTTTGCGGCCTTGAATCGACTTGACGTATATTTGGATTAAACCTTTCGAAATTTTCAAAAGACACGTCAGCATATCTGAAGAGCCTTATGTAATATTTGATGCAATATAACGGTGTGATAAGGTCGTCTTAAAAACAGGAAACCCGTTCAAAACCACCATATAAAACGTAATATTAAACACGATAACATTGCATAAAGTCTTTGGCTGAATCATTCATTTCCCTGCTTGCGAATGTGCACGTAATTAATACTCATGATTTTAGAAGTGAGCAGTCTTGTTACATGCTAACCATGAACTTTTGTTTAACGCAATATTATTTGTTTGTTTTAAATGACTATATATAAATAATAGACATAGTTTTGTTGGAAAGTTGAATATGTTCAAAAATACATATGCTGCAATATTCTGATGTTTTATCACAACATTATTAGAACACTAAACTCTCTTGAGAATAAAGTATAAATCGATGTTGGATTTAAGAACTTAAGACATGTAATCTCTGCATTATTGCAGTCTCCTTGAAAGCAAATATTAACCATTATAGCACTCTCAACTTTCCTTTGTTTTTTGTTGCTACGATAATTTTTCCGTATTTACTATTTCTTCCCCTATTAAACATTTCCTTATTTAAAGTAGCAGTTTTCCTTTAGTTTCTATATTCCTAAAAACGTTATTGTCACGTACATATTCTATCAGTGGTCTTCTTAGTTTACTTCGGCAAAATCGCGTCAGGATTATTCTCTATCTTAGTACAGATTGTCCAGTATCCACAGTCATAATAATGATTAAAATATTACATAGCGGGATATTAATCATTTCTTTTCGACAACATTGTCATATCGCTTAGTAGCACGTTCAAGTTTTAGAGGTATTATGTATTTTGCACTTTAGACAGTGGTATTAAAAGCCTGCCATAAAATCATTCTCTTACAGTAACTAACCGTTGGTTTTTCTCAACTGTATTATCTATCTGAACATTCAATTTCCGTTCTTCGTCTCCCATCACAACTGTTCATTTTGCTCACCGAGTTTGAAAAAAACATAACACTATGACATAATGGATTCCGCAAGAAATATGTAAATGCATGTTATAGTGCTTGAAATTCGAGCCAAAATATCAAATAAAATATTTCGGACTGTTTTGTTGTCAATCTGAGGACATTTCAGGATATTCGGAGAACGTTGGATGAATCTGATGGTGATTACAAAAGGTGTTTAGATTGATCACTGGTGATGGTATCGTTTTATCTCGATTCATCTTCCGAAAAGGCCTCAGATTATAAATGGTGGCTATACCAAACTATGGAAATTTGCTCAGTGGGAGCTGGAGACTCAATGTCAAACAAAAGGGCTACGAAACATGCTACACAAGCAGGAGACACCAGTCATCGTTGTCAGAATTGTTTTGCAATCACTTTACTTGTTATATCTGGCTAACTAACTTCACGGACAGCAGCACTCATAATTATTAAGATAGTGCTCAGATGTGAGCGAGAGACGAACAAAACGCCTTGTAAAACTAAAAATTAACTGAAAGCAAAGATTATGGCAGCATTCACAAAATTAAAAAGAGCACAGTTCAGAAGATAATCAAGAAATTCGAAAGTCATCAACAGGCTCTGCATGAAGTCAATGATGATTATATTGTATAAATTTACTCTTTAGTATTTCAAAATTGTGATTTGTGGTAAATATATCTGTTAAAATTAGATACCAATTTAGTTTTCTTTTAATTTAGACGAGAATACATTTATCTCATCTTCTATATATTCGTATGGAACTTCAGTTTGAATGTACAATGAATACAACTTGTGTATCATTGTCACAGAGTGGCAGATGTTTCCAAACGCAAATCGAAATTCCAGTTTCTATGATCTTCTGTCAAGCCAATAAACCTGTTTTTCTTAACTCATAACTAAATTACCTTTTCGTTCTTCTTTCCTTTGTGTGAGAATGGAATTTTCCTGTGACGTCTTATTTTCAAGTGTATCATACAAAATGTGCTATGCGATTTCTGCTTTCACGTTTGCAGTCTCCTTGTTTTTATTTGTCTTTTACATACTCGAGAATGAAGGCGGCTTTGTTTTGTAAAAAAAACGATATTCATTTTTGTATTTGTGTTATTTAACCGTGTTTCTTATTATTTTTCTACACTCAACATTTCTCCAACGTATTACATTGTTTATATAAACAACTTATCTCCTATTCTCGCATTATATCTTTGCTAAACTTGCAAGGAGATCAAGGGGAGTAAGGAGAGCGTATAATTTTTTCACATTTCTCATCTATTAGCTTATTTCTTTCATAATCTTTATTGTTAATAAAATACTGACAACTTTTAACATAAACGAAATAGTGACATATGATTACACGGGGAAATGATAAGAAAAATGGATTTAGAAGTGATAAGACACATAACCTGCTTCTCAACAGGATGCAAAACTTCAAGGATAGAGCGATAATATTGGAGGAAGAAGAAATATTCCAGCCATGGGAACAATATATAAAAGATCATTTCCACGACAGGAGAGGGCAACCGATAATACACAAAGATGAAGACGGACCGGAAATGTTAAATACCGAAGTAGAAGCTGCAATGACCAAGTTGAAAAGAATCAAAGCAACTGGTCCCGACGGCATTGTAATACATCTGCTGATAGCCCTAAAAAATCAAGCATAGAGACGATTACAGAAAAAAAAAATGAAATTTATAATAGTGGTGCAATGTCAGAGGAACGAAGCAAGTCGATCTTCATAGCACTGCCTATGAAGCCAGGTGTAAACGAGTACAAAATCTACTGAACAGTCAGCTAAATGAATCATATTACAAAACCGATAGTCAGAATCCTGACAAATAGAGCAAGAAGAAGATTCACGCCAGAGATAGGATAAGAACGGTGAGAGTTCTTTAAAAACACTAGAAGAAGGAACGCCATATTTATGATTAGGATGCTCTCCGAAAGAGCAATACATATGAAGAAGGATTTGTACCTATGTTGCATCGATTATGCAAAGGCGTTCGACAAAATACACCACAAAGTATTGATGTAGATATTCACCAACCTCAACATATTTGGGAAAGACATAAGAGTAAGCAAGAATCAATACTGACAGCAAATTGCGTGCATGCGGACAGTTAACGAATTCAGCAGATATACAAAGGTATAAAGGGGCGTAAGACAAGGATGTGTTTTTTCACCCGATCTATTCATAATGTACAGCGAGACTATTTTGAGGACCCTAAATGTTAAGCTAAGATTTGTAATCGGAGGCCACAATTTGAACAACATAAAGTACGCAGATAATACAGTGCTGATTACAGGTAATGTAAGGAATTTACAAACCTCATACAAAAGTAGCTGAAGAGAGTAAGAAAAAAAAACTACTGCAAATCAACTGCAATAAAACTGATGCATGATCATCAGCAAAAACAGCAGTTTAAAATGCCAAATACATGTGGGGGATACTAAAATCAAGAAGGCACAAAAAATAAATACTGGGGAAGTGTTCTTACCGAAGACGGAATATGCAACACAGACATCCAAAAGCGAATTAGAAGCTGAGTAGAGTATTAGGAGACAGAAACATTTCGGTAGAAACAAAGAAAAAGTACTGGATTGCTATGTGATGTCAGATCTTGAATAGGGCAGTCAATGCTGAACAATATAATCAAACATGAAAAAAAATTGAAGCAAGTGTAATGTGGTGCTACAGAAGAATGCTGCGGATACATTGGATCGAGAAAATGGGAAATGATGTTTTGGAAAGGATGGAAGCGAAAAGGAATTTAATATTGAGCATCAGCAAGAGACAGCTAAAGTTCCTGGGACATGCAATAAGGAAGATTGTCATGGAGTTGCGTGCTGTTATAGGAGAAAGTGTGCTATGAGCCACCACTGATAAGAAAACGTTGAAAGTTATCATCGGCTACGTCTTGAAAGAGGAAGGCACATAGAAGAAGATGACTTAAATTAGGTCAGTCTGTTTTGAATTTCACATACTTCGAGATTAGCATGAGGTCAGATTCGTAAGTTACTTTATTCATTTCTTAACCTTAGTTTGGTCTTGCAGAGGGCAACATTATCAGCCAGGTATATTTTGAATTCTATATACCAGTTGGGATCTCCAGGTAGATTTTGATATTTGAATATTGTAGATGTTCTTTAGATATGTAGGACTTAGTTCTAATTTTAACATGTTTTGCTAATGAGTAAGTTTGAAGTGTTTGCATTCGAAATTGTCTTCGAATTAAGATTCTAATTCCCATGAGATTTTCCAATATAGAACCAGTTTACAGTATGAAAAAAAGCCAACAATAAATTTGAGAGTCTAGATTATTCAAGTATAATCTACAGAATATTTCCTATACGCGAAGAAACAATCATAATATCCATAGCTGAAAGGTATGATTTTGATGGATAACACTCTGACATAAATACTAAATACTTATTGTGTAATTTTGGTAAATAAATCTGTTAAAATCCAATGTCAGCTTTATTTTTATTTTTGCGTACTTTAGATGACAGTTTATGCATCGCACACTGGATTTTTTCATCTTGGCATTATATTTATCAATAATAAGAACTGATAGGTTTTCTGGTTTTATACTCGATATATGAAACTCGTTATCAATCTGAACCCAATTTGTTTATTTCTATTTCCGGTCATGTATAACTCATGTAGCCATTAAGTGTGAGCCTTGCTTTTCGGAGATAGTTCTTTGTATTATATACTATCTATGTGTAGGATCTATAAAAAATAGAACTAGGTTTTTCTGCATTGAAATCGATTATTCTGTTTGCTTAAAGAATTCTTTACTTGTTCCATTGTCTCTGAACGATGTCCTTGTCATGTTTTTACTTAATTCTTTTACGTGTGTAATAATTTTAGACGTCCAGGTTTTGTCATATTAACAATTCAAATGACAAAATTAAAACGCCCATAAAATATAAGGTATATATCATAATTGTTTGTTAAAGAACATTCGTATTTACAAACATAATAACATGCATTCAAAAAATATTCAAAAAGCAGTAAAACTATTATTTAGCTGTGTTCAAGTCATAGGGTTGTCTATACTGTTGTTGGAATTGATTCTTTCAAATACGATTTTTGGCCATCCGCTGAGCTGTAGGAGAACGCCGGCCTTATATTTGTTTAAAATAAAGATTTCCGCATCTCTTCTACATAAAAATCAAAATCTGTCAGTTTTAATTCATCGTTTTCCATAAAGAAAAATCAAGTAATTAGTGTTCTCAGATTAATAAAATATTTCACATAATGGTCAAAATAATAGACGCTTGATTTAAATATTCTGGGCTATAGTTTTGAAAGTTTTGTCCACATTTGTATTTGTTGCTGTTATTATGAAAAACAGCGAGTGGTTTTGAAAGGGTGTATTTGTAGGAATGCTGTTGTCACGGAAATCCAGGGTATTTTAGTAGTTGTCATATTTATTTGTCATAACGTGTAGACCTAATAAATTAGTTCTTTGATGTAACAAAAATAGTAAATAAAACGTGTTCTTGTTCTTTTAATTACGAATAATTACAGTTTTATAAATGCATCCAATATTTCTGTATTTTATTCATATATTTAATATATAAAGTGTACATTTATTTTCTTATTTTATCATATTTTCTTGTATTGTTTAAATACCCTGCAGAAATTGACTTATATTTAATCAAATTCTAATGAGGCTTGATATAATATTCACAGAATAGTATTAAGGAATATGTTTTCGTGAGACAATCATATTAAGGATGCTTTCCAGATGATCAATCGAATTCTCATGCTTGATCTTCTTGCAAACTCAAATCATGCGGTGGTGTCTATAGATATCTTTTTCCGATCTCCAGTCAGACTTGAACCTCACACTAACATATTTTTGTCTGTTATCAACGCATAAGATTGGAACTTGTTTCTTGATTTTCATCGTGATGTTACATGGAAAATATATTTTCAATCATACTGTTCAGAAAAAGTCCACTAAGATCTATCCTAGCTGATCTGCACCGAGGATTTACAGCAGGCAGTAAAACAGGAAGTAAATAGGCAGTAATTATAGAGTTTAGAAAAGAAAGAGGATAGTTCACGTGCACAATTCTTCGGGACAGTGTGCGATATACCGTAGTCTCCGCTCACTTATTAGAACTGAGGCTCAACTGAAGGAATGTTCACTCAGCACCTCTTTTGTTATGTAAGATCATTTCAGAGCTTGACTTCCATAAGGTAAGCGAAGTCTACGGTAACTCGCACACTGTCTTGAAGAAATGTGCTCGTGAACTATTCTTTGTCTTCTCAAAACTCTATAATTACTGCCTCTTTGCTTCCTGTTTTCGTGTCTGCTGTAAATTCTCTTTTGTTGTTCCTGTATTAAGACCCCAGGGGAACCCATGCATCTATCTTATTATCGCCTATCAGTCGCCTAGCAATTTTCGGCAAAGTGTTCGAGGCTACCATCAATGCTGATATAGTCCAAAATCTAACCGCCCATAAACAATTCTCTGACAGACAGTATGGCTTCCAATTTTCCAGGTCTACCGCCGATATTCTAACGACCATCACCGAGTACAAATACTAGATCCTCAATAAATCCGGCGACCTCCAAATCATTTGATAGGGTCTGGCAAGGTTATGATATCAATGGACATTTGCTTGATTTGATCCAGTCTTCCCTATCAAACCGCATAATTTAGGGTGTATTAAACGAGCACCCAACACATCCTACCACACAAACGCTGGTGAACCTCAGAGCACTACCCTAGAGTTGACTCTCTTTCTGATCATCATAAATGATATACCTGGCGTGATCAAATCGCAAGTTGGCATCTACACTCATGAAACTACCATTTACTTTCGCCGCAGTAAGAAATCATGCGAGGTGGGTAAACATAACTCGAGAAGAAACTCCACTATGTGGTAGACTGGGGAAGAAATGCCTTGTAAATTCTAATGCTTCAAAAACGAAGCTGCTATTGTCAACAACCACAGGAATTTCCTTCTACCCCCCATCAGCATGAAAAATACGAATCTTTTCTGAAAGCATTACACTGCGACTTCTCGACCTCACTGTTTCTTCCTACCGCAAATGGAACCATTGCATTGAATCATTAACTAAATTCAATGCTAGGAAGTTTAGGGCACTCTATCTGGAAAGGACATTTTCCCGCCTGAGACCATCTCGCACACATGCAAATCAACCATTTCGCCGTGTATTGAATAATGTTGTCATATTTAATCAAACTCCTATACTATCATTTCAGAGTTATTGACTGGCTCCAATGAATAATCTGTAATATGATGGGTTCCGACTTAGCAGTTCGACTCCAGTTATTTTCCCACCAACGGGATATCGCTTGCCTATATCTCTTCTACAAATATACATAGCTTCTGCTCCGATAAGCTTGGCTCACTCCTGCCTCAAGAGAATACTTTAATCAAGCAATCAAACTGGCAGCAATGTCCCACCATTTTACAGTAAAATCAAAGAAATTCAGCTGCCACTTCTTCTCCTTCAGCTTTTTTGTCACACTTCCCTCCTATGGAACTCCGTTCCGTATACTTGCTTACCTGGTGGCTACAATATCCAATAATTGAATTGCAATGTCAATTCTCATCTCTTATCCTCTTGACTCCAGTTCTTCTCTCGTCCTTTCACCATCACCCCGTATATCTTTTTTCCCCTTCTCATGCTACCCTTGAAACTATTTTTACACCATCCTTCACTAGCTCTTTTTGTGAAACCCACTGTAACCGGTTCCTCTTTAACTTGGCTCTTCTCCTGCTTCAACTTTAACTCTTTCCTTATGTAGCGACCTGCGTACCAGTGGCAGCACCGGCTTGGTTAGCGTAAAAAGATTTAAGAAGAATAAGATGTTATCGAGGTCTTCTTTCCAGCCCGGAAATAGCAAGTTCCACTACTGTCATCTTCCTATTTTTCAATTACCTGCTTAGCTACTATAGTTCACAGGAAGAACGTTTTCTGTTATATCAGAGTGACGTCAGACTTTAAAAGACGTTCCTTTGTTACTGATAGTAATGAGTGGATTTATGTAATCAGAGATATGAAATAACTATTTGTTGATAGAAAAAAAACACCAAATACCTTCGTACTAGATTGGTTCCATATATTAATGCTGGATCAGCAAGACTGTGTTTAATAAACAGCAAATACTCATTCTTTCATTTCTTCAATCAATTAGAATGATTTTATTGAATACAAATATTGTGCGTCGTTTCAAATTTTAATAAGATTTTACTGTGTGATATATGCATAACAGCGCTACCTGTTTCCAGCATTATCTCTAAATGACATTCAAACAAAGCAAACAAATGCAACAGTACCCCCTGTCTTTGTTTTAAAGAATGTGCTCTGAGTTGGCTCCAGATAATTACAAATTTTACCAGAAATGTCTCACTGCTCCCTGTTTTCCTTCGTAGTTCTTTATTTTAATAAGTATACGGAGCACTCTAATACCTAAAGTTATCGCCTTATAATCTCTTACTTCATTTCAGCAAAATATTCGAGGTCTTAATCAAAAACAAATGGTTAAGCATCTTATTTTGCTTTAACTCTGTGCTGATAAAAACAAACATTGCTTTAGTTTAGCCAGGACTAGCGTCGACTTATTAGCGATAACCTCTGGCTATGTTAGGTCTATGGCTCTGGATATCTCAAAGGTTTTAAACAATGATTGACATTCTGATCTCGCACGCAAACTCGAAGGATACGGTGCCAATAGCTGTCTTAATGCAGTCATTAATAACCAATCAAGTAATGATTGTCGCATTCAACAGGCACACTATCAGATTATTTCATACTAACACGGGTGTTCTATCTCCTTGGAGATATACTGATTCTGATCATCTATCATCTACTTCAGATCATCCGTTCCCAAATATGTATTCATGCAGATAATTGTACCATATACTCTTGTTTAGAAGGATGATACGAAATACTATACTTCGAAGTACTCTTGCAAATAAATCAAAACAGTGGTTAATTGTGGCAAGATATGGTTTGTAAATTTCAACACTTCCAAAATAAAACTAATTTCATTTAATGGCCATAAAGAAGATTTTCTTTTTACAATCAAGATGACTGCTGCTGCACTTTCGAGGAGCAACACACTACGTATAGGCCTTCCGTTTTCCACTGACATGAAATACAGCAAAAATATTGTGTAATTTGCAACGTTTGCAGCAAAGAAGGTTGATTCAACCAAGTTCTGTTCTTGTTAGAATAGATTTTTGCACATTTAAATATATACATTTCTTCTGTGTATTGAATCCTGTTGCCATATATGGTTGGTGGGTTCTAATGTGCATTTGGATATTCTGAAAAAGAAAATCCAGTGAAAGGGTTTGCGAATAAATTTGACCTGACCATAAATTTGGTCGGCAGCATCTTTTTCACCAAAGTAACGTGTGCTCTTTGTATCTTTTTTATCAATATTTTCATGGCAAATCATCGACGGTGTTTTCTTATCCTGGTTCTCGACTAGTTAATTTAGAGAGTAGTTCTGGACTGGTAACTAGGTCGCACGTTTTTCTGATGAATTATCTAAATTCAAATCTAACTTTTACTATGTTTTATTTCTTGAACTCTCTACCTGAGGAAATTATATCTGTGTTGTTGGTTCTCTCATAAATGCATCTTCAAAAATCTAACTGCCACATAAATTGGTAATTTTTTTTATTTGTCCCCCGAAGGCCTTTACCCCGTCCAATCTTTCCTAAACATTCTTAAATACGTGAAAATATATATGCTAAACTCTAATCAATAATTGTTTATTGAAGAAACCTACCTTTTTTCCAGTTAGCAACCAGGAGAAAACCGGACTATATCTCACGCCTTACCAGCGTTCTTATATCTGATTCATCGCTGAGTGACTGGAGGCGTAAGATAAATATTCCGGCCTGTTTACTTCCCTTGAGCAAATACTCCGCGATTTGTTTGGTTCATTCAGAGATTGTCATTGCTTGGGTAAAAATGTTAAATTTTTTTTTTTCATTTTTGTAAACCAAGAATAATAAATGAGTAAATTTAAATATTTTCGAAGTTTTATTTTAGATTTATTCAAATACTTATATTTTTCAACATTTTCGTAGATTGAGATGTTTTGAACCAATTTGTCTATTCTCTGCCTAAAAATAGATAAACGTTTTTCCAAATCATCTGACCATCCTCTGTTAAAGACAAAATACCGATATTTAAATTTATATAGATTATCTCACTAATGACATTTCCGAAGATGATAAAACATAATTAAAAATAATCATCAATAAACCGCCGATTAGTGTAATTTGTATTTTAGAGCAATGAATGCATTAGTTGCCAATAATTACTTAAAAATTTAGTGCAAATAAAGGACCGTGAGATAATCTCGTCGAGAACAGATTTCCATATATTTTACATTCATAGAATAAACTATTGATCATGTTCATAAGAAATATTGATTTTAAATAGCTAGATAGAATTTGTTTTGAATAACGCACGTTCTAAGATAGTATATCGGTTTTGTTGTAAATATTTCCCGGCAACTTAAAAGAAATTTGCACATTTACAAATTTCTTATACGAAAACAAATGTTGAAGAAAATTAATATTTAAAAAATATTTCCTGTTTATGTCTTCAACCTGTATATTCACTCAATCCGATCTGTCATTTGAATGGATAAAAAAATAATGATGAGATTATTGGCATAATGTACATATAAAGAAAGAAATGAAAGAATATACAGTCTGTTTGATTTTGAAAAGTTTTTGCATCTTCTTTGAAAACAGGTTCACAAAATACAGGTGTTTATGAATAAACAACCGACTAAGTCACTGCCGATGTGTTACATTTATGATTCCGTTAGATACTGAGAAAAATATAAGATTTATTTTACACTATAACGGTTTCTATGAATATAATTCTTCCATGATCAGTCAGTTAAGTGCCATACGTGATACACGCTTGGGCGATCATGTCTCGAAAGAGCCATGACTGACTGCGCAGAAGATAATCCCGCAGTAGGTTGCCATTGCTTTGTTCGGTAGACTGGTTGCCGACCAAAACTATAGAACCCAATCTGTTCTGCTATTTAACCCATAACTGGAAGGAATATGCGGATTAATACCTTTCCCAAGGGTATTTGTGCGTAAGTGAAAGCAATGAATTCAGCTGGAATTCGAACTCGGCTCCCCGATTTCTCGTTCCAAGTCGATATTCAATGCACCACAAGACATGTCTGAAAATATTTTACCATTAACCTAATATAACTGAAATTATACAATGACATTTTCTGGTCTAAATTCATTTAATAACTGTATCAGCTTATGAACTTAATTTCCATCTATTGATCAATCGGTATATACGGTTTGTTATATGTGTGTGTAATCGCTCGTGCATGAATATATATCTGTACATATAATCCTAACAATAAATGCACACACCAACACAAAAATATATTGTTTAATAAGGCAGCAATTTCTCATTATGAAAGGTTAATTGAAACTGATATGGTTAAAATTTTAAGTTTTTACTTTTAAATGTGATCTTGTATTTTTTCTTTAAAGTATAAAGGTTATATAAAATTGTCTAAATGTTTTATTTATCTAAGCACTTTTGTCTACATTTCAAGCGCTTATAAAGGATGAATTTTAGTTTACTTTTAACTAAATATATATGTTGTTTTATGCATATATCTAGAATTATTAGATTGTTTCATTTCCACAACATGGCCAACACATTGTTGCTAAGTTTTTTCTTTTTATAATAATGATTCTATGGCTCAGATATAGCCGAATACGCTTGGATAAATTAAACTTTCGGACAATTTTTTTAAAATTTATGTATTTAAAAGAAAATAAATTATAAAAAATATGATTATGAAAAGCTAAAAGATGCTTCTATTTTCAACAAAATTTTTAATTTCATAATAATATTTATGAAAGTCTCGCTACCATAGTCTTGTGTCAGCCTAATTTTCATTCAGTATACATCACTAACCGTACATATTCATATAACTATAGAGTAAGCATCACAGTATGAACTAACATAACATTCACTCTTTAATATTGTCGTTTATAAATGCTTATAATGTAATTTTCCATTATTTTGTCATTCTATTTTCCTGACTTAAAGTTAGCAAAGTTAGTAAATTCATAGCTTGATATTTAGTTAGAAACAAACAAACCGGGAATGTCGATAAGGACTGAAAGAATACGATGTTATTGGTAACTATGTTATTTAACATACTTGTTACTATTCCAAAAAGCCTTGATAAAATCTTAAAAGCCGTACAGGAACATCAATATTCAAATCATCGTGGACACAGATGAAAATTTTGTATTGCTTTCTTTTGTGACATGTCAGCATATGTAGTGATATTTTAATTTTAATATTACAATTTGGTAAATAGTCGTCAAGTAATTTTGGATTTACAACAATTTCTGGAAATATAAATGTTGGTCAATTTATATGTGTGTCTCCAGGCGTTACATTGGTCCGTGGACAGGTTAGTAGTCGTCTTTAATATTTATTCTGAGTTAAGCATATATTGGTTTCTGCATAGATAAACATTGATCGTTTATATTAACTTCTAAGATTTAACTTGATTCGGGTATACGTAAATATTGGTAATTTATATTAGATTTAAGCATTTATTGGTTCCAGCATAGATAGACTGGTCGTTTATATTTGAATGTGTAAACAGTTAGTTAGAAGGAGTCACATTTTAGGAATGTAGTCAGGGGTAGAATTTGGGGTGTTCTAGGTCACACTGACATTGCAAGCATTGGATACTAATATGATTCTCTCATTTATTATTGGTATGCTAACTCAATGAGACCTAATATAAATAATAATAATTAATTACTTAATAATACCAAAATAAATATGATAATAACGGATTTCTAATGAGAAAATGTACTAACAGATAAAATAATAGAATAATAACAATTATATTCTCTGTAATAAACAAACAAATTGATTTGATAATGAATTTGAAAATAAAACATATCATGGGAGGACAGACGAAAAACCTGGCGGAAAGAGTTTGATATACGGAGTTAGTTAGGTACCTCTACTAAATCTCTGTAAAAACAGCATATCTAAATTTTAATTTTAATTTTAAAAATTAATTAAAAAATTTTTTAACTCTGGTAGCCCTGAATTATTTGCGTTATCATAGCGACGAAAGATATGACTGTCCGAACGCTAAATGGTGGCAACCATACTAGCCAAAAATTCCATTAGTTTAAAACAGAAAATTTTGAAATATTAATTTCTTTTTTATGTTTTTTAGCTAAATAGTAAAATTTAAAATTTAACTTAATATTTTTAGCAATTATATCATATTTTATAGAATTTTAGTTTAGATTTATATTCAGACATTTTAACATGGCTTCTAAATAAATAAGATTTTAAAAAAATTAAATTTCTTTAAAAATAATCTTAATTTATTAAGAAGGTTTGTTTATTTTTAGTTCATTCTTTGTTTTATTATGTTATTTATTAATATTTTGATAATGTATTTTTCATATTATTAATATCTTATCATTAAGTTTAAGGTATGGTTAAAATATCTAATTTAATTTTTAAAGAAACGTGCTATGACTTTTATGGAACATTGTACTTAATCAAATGGAATATCGTACTTAATGAAAATAAACATATTTACACACAATTTTTTTTAAAGTTATTTAAAAATATTTTGGTGAACAATTTTTATTAAAATTACAATTTTAGACAGGCAATATAATCATCATATCTTAATTAAAAAAGAATTAAAACAAAGATTCCATAAAAAATTTATATTTTGTAACATTGTATGAATTACTTAATAATAATAATAATAATAATAATAATAATAATAATAATAATAATAATAATGTAAATAATAATAAGAATGTAGGGATCGCCACCACGATAGAGTTGGGCAATATTTACTTTGGACAATGTGCAATCATTATGGAAAAGCTGTAGGCAAACACTGGTATGAACATCACCCAGCACCGGTTACAGAAATAGAAGATGTAACCATTCTATGGGATTACACCATCTACACAGACAGAAAAAATTGAAGCAAACAGGCCAGACATTATTGTTAAAAACCAGAAAGAGAAAACTTGTCTATTAATTGATATGGCTTGTCCAACGGATTGTAACATAGCAATCAAGGAATTTGAAAAACTGTCAAAATATAAAGACCTGGAAATTTAAATAGAAAAAATGTGGAAATTGAAAACAAGAGTTGTGCCAGTGATAGTAGGTGCACTTGGAATGATGAAAAATGGAACTAAACGACACATTGAAAGAATCCCTGGAAATCCCAGCTTAAGAGATATACAAAAAATTGTCTTATTAAGTATAGCCCACATACTAAGGAAAACTGTATCTATGTAATGCTGGAGATGATAGGGAAGATAGAAAAACATGAAATGGAGCCATAACAACACGCCACTACCTGCCTTAGGTCTCCCCGCAGACTTGGTTGGTAGTGAGACCAAAGCAGAAATCGAAATATGATGAAAAATGACATAATAATAATAATAATAAACCAGAACAGACACGGGCTGGAATTACAGAAGAGGATGTGAACTTTGCACTAAAAAAAGCAAACAAATGGAAATTCTCAGGTATAGATAAAATTCTTAACTTTTGGCTATATTATTTAAATACAACACATAAAAAAACTAGCCAAAGAACTTCAAGAAATGGTTGACGATCACACTAAAATTCCTGCATGGATGACGAAAGGAATTACTTTACTTCTACCCAAGAATGGTGACAAAAACAACCCGAAAAACTACAGACCAATTACATGCCTTCCATATAAACTATTAACATCTATTTTAACAAAACAGACATATTTATTCTTTGAAAGAAATGACATGATACCGCTTGAACAAAAAGGGTGCAAACGTGGCTGTTATGGATGTAAAGACCAATTGCTTATTAACAGAATGATCCCGGAAAACTGCTACAGTACAAAGAAAAATATTAGTACTGCCTGTATAGATTATCGTAAGGCATTCGATAGTGTACCACATTCCTGGATTTTAAAGACTTTAAATATATACAAGATATCACCCGCCATCATCAATTTCATCAAACAGTGCATGTCCATATGGAAAACAACCCTTTACCTCAATCATATGAATGGAACCTATAAGTCTGATGAAATAAACATCAAAAGAGGTCTATTTTAAGGTCATTATTTGTCTCCATTACTATTCTGCATATCATTAATAGCACTAACCAGTCAACTTAATAAGACAGAATGTGGTTATAAAATAGGCAAGAAGAAAATAAGCCATCTATTATACATGGATGACTTAAAGTTATATGCTAAGAATAACAATTATTAAGGCAACATGAAGAAAGAAAGAAAAAAATATTCAATAATAAAAGAAGGCAGTAAATACAAACAAGATTTACAGTTAGTAGTTTCTGTAGAAAAGCAAAACAGAAGCCAAAAACCAACTATTGCGACAAAAAATATGAAAATGAAAGCCAAAGATAAAGCTCTTGAACAGATGAAACAGCGCTGGCAAGACAAACCTTCTGCATGGCCAATATACGTGCCAATAAATTCAATGTTGACAAAGTTAAGACTCATCGATGGTTACGTGCATCTGGATTAAAGTCTGAAATTGAAGGCTTTATTCTTGCAGTACAAGACGAAAGTTTTTTCACTAGAAACTTTCAGGAAAATATTATGCATAATAATATGGTTCCAAAATGCAGGTTTATTGATAAACACCAAGAAACAATGGACCACCTAATCTCAGGCTATTTTGTGCTTGCCCCAAATGAATATAAAAATCGCCACGATAGAGTTGGGCAATATTTACATTGGACAATGTGCAAACATTATGGAAAATCTGTAAACAAACACTGGTATGAACATCACGCATCACCGGTTACAGAAATAGAAAATGTAACCATTCTATGGGATTACACCATCTACACAGACAGAAAAATTGAAGCAAACAGGCCAGACATTACTGTTAAAAACCAGAAGGAGAAAACTTGTCTATTAATTGATATGGCTTGTCCAGCAGATTGTAAGAAAGCAACCAAAACTGTCAAAATACAAAGACCTGGAAAGAGAAATAGAAAAAAATGTGGAAATTGAAAACAAGTGTTGTGCCAGTGATAGTAGGTGCACTTGGAATGTTAAAAAATGGAACAAAACAACACATTGAAAGAATCCCTGGAAACCCTAACTAAGAGATATACAAAAAATGGTCTTATTAAGTACAGCCCACACACTAAGGAAAGCTTTATCTATGTAACACTAGGGATGATAGGGAAGATAGAAAAACATGAAATGGGGCCATAACAACACGCCACGACCTGCCTTAGGTCTCCCCGCAGACTCGGTTGGAAGTGAGACCAAAGCAGAAATAAAATATGATGAAAAATGACATAATCATAATAATAATATAATAAAATGAAAACTATTCTTTCAAAATTTTATTAGAAATCGATCATTTTTTTTCTTCAGACTATAATGCCCTCAATTATTAATATATATATTCCACCAATTAAAAGGTTAGCAAATTAAATTATATCAGGGTTTTTTTGTATTTTTTTATTTTACTCTTTGGAGTTGATTTTAGGTTAGGTTGTTCACTTTAAAATAAAAAGCATAGATGATTTATATACCCAATAGTGTCCTGCGTTTAACTTTTTGCAGCTATTAAAATTTATTAAAATTTCATGGATTTATGTAGAGTGTTGGCTACCAGTTAAATATATATATATATATATTCACCAAGATTTTTAAAAAACAAAAATTTTAAAAATAATTAAAAAATAATATCATTCATTTGTGAATGAGTGTTGAAAGTTTGATTATAATCTGACGATTATTTGATTTTTGCGAGAATTTCCAAATTAAGTGTTTGTCACCAGGAAAAAAAGTGAGTGATGTCATCATTACGTTTCCCCATTGTAAAATAGTCGTAAACGTTTCGTTAGTCGCTAACTCAAAGCAAAACAAACTATTCTGACAAAATTTCTAAAATAGTAGATGAGATATTTTTTTTTGTAAATAATTAAAAATTACTTTGATCTTTCCTCTTAATAATAATACAAACATTTTGATGAAAAAATTTTGTTTTATTAAATTTGTGACCTTTCTTGTCCATACTATGCTAGTTTTATGCTCTTTTAGTGGAGATAGCTAACGGGAGGCTATCCCAGACAATGCGATAAACTTAGACTGAACTTTTAGTTGGCCAGTTTGTTTTTTATCTGGATAAATTAAACCCATTCATTTTTGTGAAGAATTTGGTCTGAGGAGCTCCAGAAAATAAGCTATTACAAATGGATTTATAAAGGCACCCAATTTATTTTCACTATATATATATATATATAGCTATTCGGTGCATATAATGATAATATATGCGTTAAAAAGTCTGCCTTCTTCCACCGAACGCCCATAGCCCAGAGGTAAAATCTCCGACTGACAACAAATTCGCTCGGGTTTCAATCCTGGGTTAAAAAGCAATCGGTGTCTAACCGTACAGATGAACTATGATACAGCGAAACAGATCTCTCTGCGGATTAATATATATATATATATGTATATATATATATATATATATATATATATATATATATATATGTATGATGTATGATGATGTTTTCTGTACTCTGAAGTAGAAAGAGTAGTTATGATACTGTTTTAGGATGTAGATAATCTTTAGTTAAATCAGAAAATATAAATGTGTGTGTTTTACAATAATTAATCTTCCAAAACACTCTTAATATTGGCTATTGCAGAAAGTTGAAAAAAAAAAACGTATATCGATGCCATCGTGACCGCTTAAAATAAAAAAAAGGAAATATACAGGTTTGTTTTAAATTGCATACGAATGAAGTGTGCCGTCAGTGATTTGGTTTTCCTATTCTTAAATAATTCCAGAAGCCATATTAGTTAAAACAGTGCAACCATCACCTGAATAAAGGACATTCTACACAAATTAATATAGGTAAATGTGAAGAATGGTCAAAGCATCAATTGTAAGAAGTCTTTGAAACCCTAATAAGCGTGTTTTATATATCTAGAATCATTCGCTTCAAACGACAAACTATATATACTGAATATTTGCAAAACATTGTAGGTAATTTCTATGAAAAAAATATATTTAAGATGGCTATCTCGATAATTTCTTCTATCTGTCTTGTTACATCCAAACATATTCGATCATGTCTCTCCATATTTTAACTTTTTTTTGTTGTTGTATTTTCTAAACTTTGTTCACCTATCTTCGTAGATTATGATTCCATTAGTAAGGAGATTGTATTCCATTCATTGCTACATAGAAGGAAGCATATTATATAACAATCCAATCCGATCGTCTTTGCTTCTAACGATAATTTTCTGTTTTTTAATACTTTTCTTATCTTTTGAATGCTTATTTCATTATTTGAATACACCTTCGGATTTCAGTATCATACTTTCTTTCCCTTGTTAAGTTTTTTCCCAGATATTTCAGTTTAAAGTAGTTTTGCTTTACTATCTCCAGTTAGAAAATTGAATGTTGACCTGATCATCTTGCTAACAGCAATGCATTCTGTTTTCTTACTACAATGATAGTTATTACTTTCTTCTTACGTTCTTTGCAACTGATATTTGTTCTGCTACATAATTAGAAAGGTAAATGCACCATTTTTGAATTACCGTGATGAGAAAAAAACAATTAATATATATTCTCCTAAGCCATTACCTGAAACATTTGTTTTCTTTCACACCCATCCGAAAGACGAAGTCAGATGAAATAATTTCATATTGAAAACACCTGGAAACTTTACAAGCGTCACTGGCCAAAAATTTTTCTCGTGTTAAACAATTAATTTACTTTTATTGGAATGTGCATTTTGCTAGTCACTATCGAGTGAGGAGTGTGGGAAAAAACTTAATTAGCTTTTTAGATAAACGGTGATATCACAGGAAGGAAATTGTACAGTCTGTCAATTTCAGCATCCCAGAGCCTGGTCAGTACCTAGACTGGCGGAAAGTTGGGAATAATGGAGTCAAGATGTGCTAATAGTGTTATAGCTAACGACTCAGAATTTGAAGTCGGCGAAACGAGTTCCAGATCCAGGTTTATTCGTTATATTCAGTTACGAGGAAATATGCTTGAAAATGGCATAGATGCATCACTTCTCCCCCAAATATATATTAAAACTTAATACCTGTATCAAAAAATAAGAATCTCAAACCATTATTCGTATTTGAAATAATTTTATGACTTTAAATTACATGTAAACGGTTGATAAGACGTAAAAATAAATCAACAAATTAATTACAGGTAGGAAAACATTAAAATATAGTCTCTATTCATCATAATGATTGCATTTATAATTAAACAACAAATTCTGCATGTGAGTAAGAATTGAACGAATGATGACGGTTTAATTAATTATAAATGCGGTGACAAAATAACCCAAAATACGAAATCAATTTTCGTCAAATTCATCAACCATTTTCCCCGTTATAACTTTATTCTTATAAGAAATGCACGACGTTTGTTTGCTTATCAGATCAATTTGAAAGTGTAATAACTTTCTAAGCTTATCAACGAAAGATTGAGATAGAAACAGAAGGAAAAACACGTCAAAAGGCTCAATGAAATTGAATGTATTCGTCTAGACTACATATGCAAAAACGTATAAGTAAATAAATCAATTTAAAATTGCATAATATCAGCGTCTCACCCTCTTCAGCGTTTCCTCAAAGTGCGTAATTTTAAATGTTGAATGCGTTTTTATAACAGACCTTATTCTCCTGCATCTAATTAACTTCATTAAAAGCACATTACGATTAATTCTTTCTGTAAGAAAGATGATTTACTGGGAATTTCTTTTTCAGGATACTATTTATTTGTCTCCGTGAAAAATAACTATTTCTAACTAATTTGATAATGTTAACGACTTTTTTCTTTATGAGGTTATTTACATTTTCCAATAAGTTACGAACGAAAAAACTATAAAATACATCACATATCAGAAATCAGGCAAGAGTTACAGATTTGTTTTTCTAACAGTATGGTTCACCCGGTAAAAAGACCGGGAGCCACTTGAGGTAAATATTGTGGTAGATAGGAAATTCAGAATTAAAATCAAATTCCTTTTTCACTTGTACAAAAATTCACAATGATTTGTAAAATCCTGGTTTTGTTGCCTAGAAAAAATGAATTGACCACGTGTTTAAAGAAAAAGTCAAAACAGGATTTCGCGAGTATATGTTAAATTAGTTTTCCGACCTATGGAAGCGATTTGTAAGACTAAAAAGATTTCACGATGAAATGAATATTTAAATGACTGTAAATGACTTCGATCAGCGTCAGTCAGTCGGATTGAAGTAGCAGAAACGAAAAGCTAAAATGTAACGGGATAAACTTTAAGTCGATCCGGACATTCGTCTGCTTTTTCTTTCTTTCTCGTATGATGATTCATTTTACTTCATCTAGCATTCTCAACATCCCCATATGCCTCATTGTATACTTGTTAACAAACAGACGTTTTAAAGACTTACATTTCACTTTGCAAATCAGTTGCGTACATTTCTTTTCGAACATTATTATTCTTTTTACACATTTATGTTAATGTTCAGAAAACAAAATACCACTTTCTTTAACAACTTAATGATGTCTTTAAAATGCGGAGATTGTCGGCTATGTTTGTAAGTACCCTTGTACCCACCCTCAATAGCTATGGCCTGCCAGCGTTTGTAAATATCGGATTATATGCTTGCCGCCTTTCACATGCTAAGGAATTATTTCTTGTTCAAGCAGCGGTTAAACAATTTTGCTAAATCTGGGATAATTCTGGGTTAATATTCTTAAAGTAGTGCCAGTCGATTCTGGCTGTGAGATCACATTTTTTGATAAGTTTCGAAATTACTGCCGTGCTCAATGAAGCTTTGTAAGTGGACGATGGTATGTTTTTTTAAATTTAGCTTTAAGTTTGAGGCAAAGATCCAGGTGATGATCTTTGCCTTGTCTGTAGATTAAAAATATGACATCGACGCCATTTATAATAATGGACACAGCCGCTTTGCCTTTATGCATAATTCGGTTGGTGATCTTCCAGAATCTGCGATATCCAATTTGATTCTTTACGTCAAAAGTGAAGAAAACATTCGATTTTCAGTGGATTTCGTCTCTCATAGTTTGTTGGGATATTCGAAACTCTACCTGTTGAAAGAAATGAATCTTTAGTAGTAATAAATAACCGTTTCCATGAAGCAACCATTTGATCAAAAATTTTGTGTTACTCTCGGTTGATATTTGAAACATAATTTTTCTCAGAAAATTAAACTTCTGAATCGTTCTTCAGCAGTTTTTGAAGTTTCCTTCGAAAACATTCAGTTTGTTGAAAGGAACGTAATTTGCAATTTTATTTCATTGTTGTCTCATCTACTTACGTGTTCTAGCCATTGTTTGATATTGTTTTTGCGACATATCACGTGCATCTTTTTTTTTTCGTACTGTTTTTTCAAACATATTACCGAGTATTTTTCCGGTCTGATTTCTCAAAGACACCTCAAAGTCGTAATTTATATCAAAATTCATACAAGAAATGAAAGCAACAATTGAAATATAATATATCAAGCAATAGTTTGAGGACTTCTATAATGTATAACTATGTACCTTGTATTTAAAAATTAGTGAGTTCATGGTATCACCAATTCATTACGTGTATTTCTAATATTGCTATATATATATATATATATATATATATATATATATATATATATATATATACGGGTGTGTGCGTCTGTGTGTAAGTGTTTAAGCACTACATTCATACAATAGGCAACACAAAAGTACATCTTAGTCAGTTAAGTATTATAAGTCACACAAGCATGGGCGATCATGTCTCCAAAATGACATGACTAACTGGGCAGAGGTTTATTCCTCGGTAGCTTGTCATTACTTTCTGATATAGATTGGTTGCCAGACAGACATCGAACACAATCTATCGTTTCAATTAAACCATAACTGGACGGAAGAAACGGGTTAATACCTTTCTCAAGAGTATTTGCACTTAAGTGAATGCAAGAAATTCAATTGGAAATCGAATCCATCCACAATTTCTTGTTCCGAGCCGATGTACACTCCACCACATTGTAAATCCTCATCTTACAATAGCATAGTGAAAAATATTCTAAACAATTAAAAACTAACGCGTTGAAATTAGCCCCCAAAATGTCGATAACGCTTGAGACAATAGACCAAACCAAGATGTTTTAAGCCCATCAACCTCATCGAACGAAACATTTCAGAATACTAGAATATTTCAATTCAATTTATACATTTGTCCTCGTCGGTCCTCTAAAACAAAACATGTATGAAAGAAATGTTGCTGAGCCCAGTATGTATATATATATATATATATATATATACAGAGAGAGACAGAGGGAGAGAGATAGAGAGAGATAGAGAGAGTCTAATAAACAATGAAGAATTACAACGATGTCAAAGTATGTAGACGGTGTTAGGAGAAAAAAGCTATTATTAAACACAAAATGAATTACTAATGAAAGAACAGAAATTATGACAACATGGAACCATGCTAACAAAATATATCAAACAATCAGAGATGAAAATGTTCTAATTTCACTTAGTTTTGAAAATTGCGCATACATTAAAAACCCCAGTTACGAGAGCTTTTTTAAAAAAAATGGTAAAATCAGTTATTATAATTCACCTAAAGACACCGAAAATTTAGAAACCTAGGTTGCGTAATAATTGTTTACAATATATATATATATATATATATATATATATATATATATGAGATATTTAATAAGAAAGTTAATGGAAACTTTAAAAAAGAAATATAATATAAACGAAGTTATATGCCTAAAAGACATTCCTGTGTTAAAAAGCAATCGGATGCCTAACCGTACAGATGAGCTGTAATACAGCGAAACAGATATATCTGCGGATGACTATTTATGCTCTCACATCCTGATTGAGCTCTCTGGAAGAATGGAAGATTTTGAAAAAACAGTAGTTGCTCTAGCATCTACGCATAGCTCATTCAGTAACAAATTAGAGCACTCTGGCCATTTGCATCTGATACATCATATTCTAAAAGTTTGCATTTTCTAGTTCATGATACGTTTTCCCTAACACACACACACACACACACACACACACACACACACACACACACACACACACACACACACACACACACACTTACACACACGTTGAAATTAGCACAAAAATGTCGATAGCGCTTGAGACAATAGACCAAACGAAGATTTTTTCAGGTAGTTAAAAATGGGTGGGATTAAAAAAGTAAAATTTGTCAGCACAATATATGAAAAAGGGAAAAGCAGTGACATAAATTATAATCTCTGTTTTTTGGTCTTCTGGTGTAGAAATTTTTTAACATATTTGAATTAATAAAGTTTTTGCTTACGACCGTTGCCGAGAAGCGAGAATATTTTCGTTGAAATAGCCATCCAACGAAATAAATTTCGGAATTTTTATATTAACACATATATATCGTTCTGTAAATAGTTAAAACAATTTACATCGAACGCTCCACATTGACCATTTTTAATATAAAGAAAATTAATATTAATAGGATTTGGGATTTTACGATTTTACATATTTGCTCAACATTTTGTATTTAATATTTTAAATTTTAAATCTCTCTCTCTCACACACACACACACACTCTCTCTCTCTCTCTCTCTCTCTCTCGATATATATATATATATATATATATATATATATATAAATTTAATCATTTCACCCAAGCAAGACACTGCTAAAACACAGTGGCTTACTAGTTATTACAGAACATGAGAATATTTTATTGAGGAGAAAAGACATTCAAAAAAGAGGATTAAGGAAGATATTAGGTTGTGTTTAGTGCTGCATTTAAATTATTTATATTGTAGATAGCAAGAAATCAAGAAAGCGACAGTGATTTGCAAATGCGAGGAGTGCAATAAAAACGCTACAGGAATATCATTTGCAATTTGAGCTAGCTAGTTCCACAGTAAAACTAAGATCTATTTGCCAATCTTATAGCAAACAAAGGAAGAAATTTCACTTGAACAATAGTCATGAAAATATTAATAGTAAAGACAGAAGTAATCCACGTTATGACTGTGGGAACAAAAATTGTAATGTAGATGGTAAGTCACTATTGCCAAACATCCTTTGGATTTAGTGAAGTATCTTTTATATATATATATATATATATATATATATATATATATATATATATATATATATATATCAGGAGCAACAGAGTAGACATGACAGACATATTTAATTTCCAAAAGAATGGTATATCTATAATGTGCAAAATGGATACCGACAAGAAAAAATATTGTCATGCAGGACACAGAGAATCACATATAGCAGCGGTCTTAAAATTATTCATTATAATCAATCTGTTTAATGTCCATGGAATATGTCACCTCAGGAAGACGCAATGTGCTGATCTCCTGCCGTTTAGCATTGGCTATGTTGAACGAAGGCGTAAATTGTTTTACATAGTAATTAAATGCAAACAGGTTTGTTTTGGTAGCGCCAATCTTTACAAGTCATTACTTGCTGCAGTTCAACACTTGTGGGATTGCTTATTTTTGGTTTCTACCAGATATTTATTGTCGGTCTTGTAGCACTAGCGACTAATAAACCGTGACAAAATAATTGGGACATGAGCAGAAATAGCTAGTTAAGAACAGATTACATAAAAAATTTCATTGATGAATGTAGAAACTTAATAATGTAAGTCCAAATTAGACCATGGTGGTCCCGTATTAAGTTCAAAGGAACTAGATGCGTGTCTGTTCCATACGCATTCTTTAACGATTTGTTAAGAACGATAGAATGAAGCCGGAAGCATTGTGGCCATTAACTTGTGATGAAGGCTACTATTTCAGGCTTTTGGAAAGCTTTCCAGATATTTCAAGTCATAACCTGAATTTTGCCCTTCTAATCTAAAGTCTTACTGACAAATTTAATATTATGTTTTATAATATTTTCTGTAGATATGGAAAACGGAAGCCATGTTTCTTTTCATTCTTTTTTGAAAGAAGCTCGTGTTAAATAAAATTATTTAACAATTAAACGTTGATAGAGTTCCTATTATGTTGTAAAAAAGAGCTAGAAATCTAATACGGAATTATTTCAAAGTGTTAAAAGGTTCACCGGAATATATGAGGGATAAGTTTTAAGAAAAATTCTAATTAACGGAGTTTAATAATATTCTAACCGTAATATATATTGTTAATGTGTAAAACTGAATGCAATATTATTGAGGCGTTCATAAATTTCTGTTATAAATACTTTGACAGCATTATTAGGATAATATTAGTAACACTCATACTGTCAATAGCAGCAATTTGCGTGCAAGTCTCAATTTTAGTTAATATCACTTCTGATGGGTAGAACCTATGGAGAATTAAATTTATTCTTTCTTTAGGGCGTTAGAAAAATGGAAATTAAATATCCTCGTCCAAATATCGTCCAAATATCCAAATAGCTTCACTAAATGCGTCTTCGTAAATGCTGTACTTTTAAACCACGTCGTTTACTTACTTACACTCTCCAGTTCTGTTTATATATTCTTTTATGTTAAATTCCTCTTAACGACCTGGGTCATCATGCCTATCACGAGCTTCCCTATAGCTGTAGGCTATATTTGGTTTTTACTCTTCCATTTTGCCCGGCTTGCACACATAAACTTGTTACATAGTTTACTCTCTGTTTATTTCTGTCTATACAGCCTCCAATATAATCCGTGAGTTGAATCAAGAAAGCCATCTTTTCTCCTCATGTGTCTCAGAAATACAAGTAAATTAAAGATATTATTTTATGTTAAGTATGTGCACTTATAGTTTCGTTTTCTTTAAAAATTCCTCGCTATTCTCAGTATTCTGAATGAACTCAAATTTGTCGCCGAGAGTCTCTTTTACATGTTTACGGAAATTGTCCAGCGTTTATCAGCACAGTAGAGGATAGATTTTACATAATGATTCAGCACAAAATTAATAAACTATGTAATCCAATAATCGGGATGTGCGTTGTGGTGAATTGGATATCGGCTCAGAACGAGAAATCGGGGAGCCGAGTTCGATATTCCAGCTGAATTCATTGCATTCACTTACGCGCAAATACCCTTGGGAAAAGTATTAATCCGTCTCTTGCTTCCAGTTAGGGGTTAAATAACAGGACAGATTGGGTTCTATAGCTTTGGTCGGCAACCAGTCTACCGCAGAAAGCAATGGCAACCTACTGCGGGATAATCTTCTGCCCAGTCAGTCATGTCACGAAAGAGACATGATCGCCCAAGCGTGTATCACGTATAGCACTTAACTGACTGAATCCAATAATCACAAACAGACACACACGTATGAATAAAGTCACAAAGAAAAATTATCATATTCGAAGTAAATCGTCCTATAATGCACTTTAACAAAGCAAATGTAAAGATTTTATTTTGCAACAAATATATAGAAAACAAAAGTAAGGTACTTTTTATTTTTTCAAAATATTTGAGTAGACGCTCTGCTTTAGTCAAAGATGATTTATTTGCCTTATATGAAGCTCTCCATAGCCGACCGGTGATAGCACGCTGGAGATATCATAGTGACCTCTACTGCCTGTGTTATTGGGGCTGGTTGAAAATCCAACGGAGGGCTCACTTGATCGAGGGCATAGTTCGATAGACAAAAAAAAAACACAAGAAAAACATTTTAAAATTATTATTACTTATTATTTATCCTGACTTAAAACTTTAATAATCATCTCTCTATGTATTTTAAAATTTTAAGCGTTACAAAAGACAGTGCGATGTAGAGAACCATGATCACCTACGTACTAACGAGACACAACTCATGAACGAATAAAGCTTTGTGTATAATCTCATCATATTATTCAGTATTCGTTTATGTGATGCGACATCTTAGGACGTAGACGATCATATCTCTCCATATCACACTGTCTCTTATAGCTCTTAAAAAGTTTTAGTTTTCCTTTTAATTATTTTTCAAACAGTTTTTTCTGACATCCATTTGCTATATCCAAATAAATATGTTACGCGCTGATTTATGTTGTCCGTTTTTCTCACTATCTGCTTAGTGAGTATTAGATTTTCCAAGCACTTCTTCCTAATTACCTGCCCCAGAAATTATAACTGCCACTTTCTGATGTTAAATAAAAAAGTAAATATCTTTACATTATCTCCAAACCTCATCGTTGCTCACATGTTCAGCCCATGTTATCGAAACCATCATTTTGTAGAACCATATTAACTGATGCTTTGAATCTCTTCTTCATTTTGTCCAGCATTCTCGCTATAGAGAAGGACAGATATCACATAACAGTTCAGTTTTTTCTTTAATTTACCTAATTTCTTCTATCACATAATTCTCTGTTTAGATTTTAGAAAGAGTTTTGGCCATATCAATCCTTCTCGGTATCACAATTTCCTATTCTGTTAGAACAATTCCCAGGTATTCAAATTTATTTTCTTGCCTCATTTTAGTAACTGTAATTTGCATTTTGAAAATCCCTTTTTTACTAATGACCACATTATCTGTTTTCTTGTAATTTATGGTTTTTATTCTTTTCTTTCTTTGCGGTGCATGACAGTTTTTTTCTTGTCAATATACATTTTGCACATTATAGATCTACCATTCGTGTAGAAATTAAATATCCCTGTTGTTCCTGATATATATATATATATATATATATATATATATATATATAAGAAAAACTCAACACGTCATTTAAATTAGCTAAATGAGCTCATTTCATTTCAAATGCCCTAATTTAGCTTATTGAAATGAATTATAATTTATAACCAATTCAAATGGCGTGTTGTGTTTTCCGGTATAAATATCATATTGCTCTAGATAGCATCCACTGAGCTCTTTATATAGATATAACACTAAATATTTTATCTTATGTCGATCTTGTTGGATTATCCTCGGCGTTTACGGACTGGGCACCCATACATACATACATACATACATACATACATACATACATACATACATATATTGAGATACTTCAGTAAATCCAAAAGATGTTTGGCAATAGTGACTTACCATCTCCATTTAAATTACTTTCACACCGCCCTAAGGTAGTTTACTTCTGTCTTTACCATTGATATTTTCAGTTTTCATCACAATTGTTCAAGTGAGATTCCTTCCTTGGTTTCTCTCATGCATGACTTTAAGTTTTATATTAATTTCTCAAGGGTGATTTGTAGTTTTCTTTCCGTGGCATTTTCATATCTTATATTCTTAAGATTGTAGACGCCAATGATGAATCTGGCAGGATTTCTACTTCTTTCACTATTAACTCACTGTATAGGGGAAAATGGTGAGAAAACACATGCTTGTCTTACCCTCTTTTATAATTTTGTATATGATGATCAGTTTTCCTGTCCTCATTCAGGCGATTTGCTGCCAATATAATTCTAATGTCTTCTCGAATATGTCAAGGTTGCTGAGAATCTCTTACAGATCTTGTAATGTAATTTCCTGAACGCCTTTGCGTAGTCTGCACTACACAGGTGCACGGCCTTATGCAATTGTATTTCTCTTTCGAATAACATTTTGGTAATAACCATCAAATTCCTTGTCCTAGTGATTTTGACGATAACACTGTTCTTGTCCTATCTATGATCTGATAATTCTCTGCTTTCGATTCGTCAGAAATCGGATGGTGAAATTTATTATGAGGCTCATTATCCTGTTTGTTCGGTGTAGTTCAATTACGTTTTCTGTTTTCTTAGGCAATTCTATCAAAATAGCCGTCTTAATCTTCATGTATATCAGCACTGCTGTATATTTCATTTGTAATTTCTTTAATCTTGTCTAACCTGAGATCGTCTGAGGTTGCCGTCTTTTTGATGACAGTTCCGACTGGCACTGCCTAGTTCAGCTTTCACTTCGGTTTTTAATATTACCAGCCCGATGGTATTTCTGTGCATTGCGGATTGTACTCTTTCGTCGTGAAAGTTATCTCTGATATATTCGTTGACTTAGTTTTTCTTTCTCTCATTTGAGAGTACCGTCATTGAAATTTATGCAATCTTTACACGAGCATGTCTTTTGTCTTGTTTGTTCTCTTATTTTTTACGCATTTCACTTTTATCTGTGAAACTTATTCTATTACTGCAAATATTTCGTTGATCCGTTCGTTTTCACCTGACTGTATAGTCTTCTTATTTCATTGGGTAGTCTCCTCTATTCCATTACATGTCTACCATTATATTCTGATTCCTTTATATCATGTCGAAAATTCATTTATAGCCAATTCGTTTGTCCTCTGTTTTCCTTTGGGACGATGTCGTTTCTGATGTCAGTAAAGCTTTTCTTATTATTACACACTTTGAGTTTCCATTTCTATTGTAACCTTCGTACCCTCTTTTCACACTGTCCATATATTTTCCTTCAGTTTTGCGTTGATAGGAGTCTGGTATATTGCACTGTGTGCTGCAAATTTCAGTGTCGGTATTTAATTTTTTTTTCATCATGCCATAAGTACATGGCTGATGTAACGATATCTCATTCGCCGCTATCTGATGAGCGAGATTTGTATGCTAGACAGATTTCCTTGTTGCATAGCGATGTTCCAAATTTTAACACCATCATATATAAATATTTTTATATAAAATTTTACATCCTAATCTGTTTAATGCACAAATGCAGCGTTACTTCTAAGAAGTTTTAACTAGACTTAACTGTTGCGATGTTTACTGATAAACCAAAGAAAAATGTATCGTAAGATTTTCAAATTGTTTTTCAATTTCTAATATAAGGAAACTTAACTTTGTTAATGTAGAGGACACTAATATCCAAATAAACTGTATTTTTCCATTTGTTCATATATATATATATATATATATATATATATATATATATATATATATGAACAAATGGCAATCATCAGGCAATGTTTGATATTGGTTATGCAGATGATTATATATATATATATATATATATATAAGAGAGAGTGAGAGAGAGCCAAAACACGTATATTAATGAACTCTAAATTTATTTTCAGATTGAGTGTATCTGTAAAAGAGCAAATGAAAAATATATATTGTTAACAGACGCTTTATACTGCTCAATGACTTGAACAAGTCAGAATATTTGCTTCTATAACGTCCATTGGAGGACGAAGTAATTATTTTATTCTTATCCTTATATATATATATATATATATATATATATATGTGTGTGTGTGTGTGTGTGTGTGTGTGTGTGTGTGTGTGTGTGTGTGTGTGTGTGTGTGTAAGAGAGAGTGTTTTTGAATGCAGATCCGCTTTTTATTGCATATATATGTGTTTGTGTGTGTTTGTATGTAGTGCGTGTGTGTGTGTGCACTCTGAATTGATACGTAAAAATGGCATACTGTTCCATGCTGAATGCAATCATCATGCCATGTCCATTGTGTTTTTTCTCAATCTCTTTACATATCAGTGATGCATTGTGCGTTGTTTATTGCATTGTACGTATTCTATTGTGTTTTCCAAAAGCTTTAATTTGCATGTGTTGTTTCTAATTTGTTCCATTCCTGTTAGTTTTCACTTTTCTATTGTTATGTTGCGTAGTAAAAATTTGTTTTCGTGTTTGCAATTTGTTATTAACTCGTTTGTCTAGTAATTTGCTTTAATCTGGGAAGTTAATTATTGCTAGTTTTTCTCCAGGGAATGTTAACAAATTTTGTATAGATTATTCTAGTCTGCGTGCTAAACCATTAACAATTAACAAAACACAGCTACGAAAATACCTGTAAGAATAATACCATACCTACCTAGAATGCATCACTGATATGTACGAATAAAACGTAGAGCAGAAACACAACGCAGATGGAATTATAGCTGTGTTTATTATGAAAGAGACTGTTGTCTCTACTAGTTGACTTTAATGTCATTTTAATATTTACATACGTTTATACATACTATTAAGCAATTTAACATCAACATATCATACATATATACATACATATATATATATATATAAATATATATATATATATATATATATATATATATATATATAGTATATCGAGGCAGCAAGTAATTTTCTAAACATATGCTGTTAAATATAAGAGACAATGAATGTCTATTATGTTTAATCATGAGCCGTTCTAAACGTCGTATTTTTGCTTTAATTTCAGTTGAAAATAAAGACAAAAATTCTCCAACATTTGGATAATTTTCTTCTAAGCTTTCGGCTCACATGAGCCATCTTCAGAGAGGTCGTTCAAACTGAAATATTATAAAATCCACCATCACCGACGATTTTATTTTGTGTTGATATAAAATTCCGCTTGGCAACGGCAATATTTACCAAAAATAATAAATGCAGTTCTTAAGTTTGCGATGCGGTTTTATGACGTCACACCGCGAGATAGCGCGAAATGACAACAAAACCATGTAGTCAAATGCAATGTAATATGTTATTTCCTGTTTTAAATAACAGGAATGAATATCGTAATACATAGCTATATTATGAATAATAAATTTTATAATTGGTTCCTCAGAATTATGTTCAATTTATGTTCAATGAAAACATTGACAAAAGATAAATACCTCCTTTTTAAAAATGATATTTCAACTGTCAGCGAATTATAAATAGCAATAAAATCAATACATTTTCCACAAACAGTAAAAAAGATGTTGTGATAACTTTATTTATTGAATAACTGCTTTTGCAAATAGCCGATCTTTCAACGCTTACATGTGTTCCAATGACCTAAAAACAATGTGTTAAATAAAAATGAAGAAATTACATTTTCTATGTATTTCATTTTTTTTCTCATGCCACTTCTCAAAAACAAAGACTTGCGACTTTTCTTCAATTGATATTAATTTCTGAAAGGTTGTCGGTGAACGAATAAATAACATGGCTACATGTTGGAAATAACGGTACATACATCTGCACATTGACGCAAATATAGACTAATGATAATGAGAACATACCAGAATAAAATGCATATTCTAATCTTGAACGCTTTGACTAAAACGAAATGAATGTTTCCTTTATCATATAAACATTATTACCTGATAAATAGCAACATGTTTTATCTAATAAATAATATAATATTATAATGTATAGTACAAGTCTGTCGAAGCAGTCTCACCAAATTACGTTTGAGCTGGCTAGATGTTACTGTAAACTCTATGTTAACAATTTCTTTTCTTGCACTTCTTGTTTGTGAAACTACCTACCGGCTCCATGCGTTCCAGCTACTTTAATCTGGAAGTAATTAAATGCAATATCAAATGCTATCTGCTGTTCTCTTGAGTAATCTTTGCACTTCCTGTTCATTATTATTGCTTATTTCCTAATGCTTTCAAACTCTGTAACCATTTATGTCTTAGCTGATTTACTGCCTTGTATAGAGTGATACCGAATAAAAAATAACTGATTGTTTTATTTTAAAGTTTAATTGAGGGTATTATCTCGTAGTTGTTAATATTTTATGAGCTCTTGAGGTGAAAATTTATCATTATTTCACAATTTCCTGCTCGGATATTCAAATTTCCTTTGTCTTTTTTTTCTTATTCTTTGAATAATCATTTGTTATTATCAGCAATACGTCATCGCTGAATATAAATTAATTTAGAGTTAAATGTTACAAAACTATGAAACAATCAACAAGCAAGAGTGACGTAATTGGGTGGATGGAGCAATTGTATAATACATCATAAATTGCCTATACGTACAGCGAGAATTAGGAATTACTTTTGCCCAGAGCATAATTCCAAAGTACGTAATGTGGTTTTTCCTTTAATTTTCTTTTAAATTTAAAAAAAAGACAAAAAATCAATATATAATTCATAAACAAAACAAAAAATGTTTTCAGAAAACTTATATTCTTTCTATTAAAATAATGACCGATATGGAATAATTGTACATGTATATTATGAAATTATACAAAAATTTATTAAAATAGTCTTAACCGACATATAAATTAATGTTATTTGTTTAAGCATTATTTTAATAGATACTCGTATTTGAGTGTATAGTCTGCATTTTCTATTATTAAATAGTACATTGTAATTATTCATCGGCCTAGATGTTAAAAAATATTTGATTGGTAAATATCTATTTCCGGCAGTATTTGAAACTGCATAAGTCCATACACTGGGGAGATGCTACTATCTGGTCTGTTTTATCACTCAAAAACTATCTAATCATAAAAAATCTTTACGAACTTACCTTCATTTTAAAATGCTATTCTCAATTAAAAGATACAAAATTACTTACATTGAAATGGAAAATATTAACAAAAGCTAAAACATGTAAATTGTTAAAAGAAAAATGTTTTATTTGCTTAGAAGACAAAATCCATGTAATTATCTTCTCGAAAACTAACTTATTAAACCAATGTAATGAAATAACTACTTACTGCCAGCACAAGATACTTCATGCTCTTAAATATATATAAAATTAATTCAAACTTTTTCTATATCTATAATTGATAAGCCTATCCCTTTTATTTAATTATCAATACGTTAAATCTAACCTTAATAAAATGATACATTGCGGTTCATGCTTTCTTTTTCGATAAGTTTACACAAAAATCGAGTAATTCCGGCGTTAATAATTAACATAGTGGATCCATGTCTGCTTCCTTGAATTACAACTCTGGTTTTATAATAACAAAAACCTTTATGACAAATATTTTATTGTTTTAATTTCAATCTTGTCGCATCTAAAATAAAATTCTGACAATATATCTGTTCCATCGATATTTAAAATGATACAAATGATACTTCCTAAGATACGGTCTAATGTTTCAGTATTTATGGTCTACACCCAAACATTTTTTAAGTTAACCTCCTATTCCACTACATTCAACTAATATGATGATATTGTAAGAACTAAACAGTTGTCTTCCCTTGTGGAGAACGCTTATTTCTGTTAACATTTCTTACAATTTTTGCTTCTGTGGGTACAGGCAAGGAAAATAATGCTAACCAGTCAGATATATTATAGTTTTTTCATTATCGATATTACATCTTCATCCTTTTGGACAACGTGCATATTCATTTTGTTTTTCGGCATATTTAAATATTTTAAATGTTGATTTCTACTTGTTTTTTGTTGTATTAAATATCTATATGTTACTGGCATATACGTTCTTTTCGTTTATCTCACGTTTCTTCGACAGGGCATTATGGATGCACTAATATATACATTAGTTTCATAAAGCCGGTAATTATAGCCAATTTTTAACATATACTCATACTGTTTTCCTATATAGTAATATATATTACATATACTAATAATATATTTTACATATATAATAATAATATATTTTATATATATACTAACAATATATATATACTAACAATATATTTCATATTTCAAAACTTGATACCTTTTAAGTTGCAGTTTGCTATAATAATAGTAATAGTATATATATATATATATTAAAAACAGAAATAGGGTTGTTCCATCGAAAGAAATTGTTATAGAATAAAAAATATGGGACACCGTGAACTTTTTATGTAAAGTGTATATTTATTATATTTGTTATTATAGATGTTATGATACATTAATTGTCCATAATGGTATTTCTGACTCTAAACCTGTTTCGCGTCTAATGTGGACTCTCTACAACCAAATAAACTTGTGAACTTATGTACTGAAATCCGTTTGTGTTTCTGATGGTCAAGGTATTGTGTATAAATAGAACAATAATTTAAGTGGTGACCATCCGGTTGAAATATTTGTGAGATGGGCGGTTTTTCACATTAGCATTTCTTTAAGTTTCTTCTGGACAAGGTATCGTGCATAAATAGATAACTAGATAAATAAATCAAGTGCTGACCTCCAGGTTGAAGAGATTGTATGGTTGAGGTTCTCTTTTTTTACATTAGCACGTCATTTTTTTTTTTTTTTTTTTTTTGGCGGCGCCATCCTTATTGAGTAATTTTTCACTGACTTCTGAAATTGTTTTGTAACTGTTTTCTATCGATTTTTATTGTATTGGCGATACTATTTTAATTAGGTGCGTGTGTGCGTATATATATATACGTGCGTGTTTGTATATATAAGTGTGTGTGAGAGGGCGTGTTTTTTATTTTGTCTTTATGTTCAAAATTGTTTTTTTATGGGTAATTTGGTTCTTTTTATTTCTTTGGGGTTACTATTTGAATTTGGTGTGTGTGTGTGTGTGTGTGTGTGTGTGTGTGTGTGTGTGTGTGTGTGTGTGTGTGTGTGTGTGTAGTGGTGTATGTATGTGTTTGTGTAAAGTGATTTTCCTGGTGTGTTTTTTGGGTTTTTTAATGTTGGCTTATTGGGCGAAGACTTGTATGTCTTATGAATATTTCTTCCTGCATTATGAGTCTGTCATAATCTGCATTTTTGTAGATAGGTATTACCCTGAATTTACCTCCACTGCATTCATGTAAACGTTGGAAGTCATACAATTTCCTGTTATTTTCTTTTTGATAAAACATTTGAGAAGGGATAACATTATTCAGGCATTGTGTCGCCCCACGTATATTTTTGCGCATTTATCGCATTTTAAAGCATAAACTACATTTTTCGAGTTGCAACTCAGATCTGATGTTAAAAAGAATGTAGATGTGTTTTTGAACATGGAGTGTTTTCCTGCCATTATCCTTCTGCATACTCCACCTTTTTTTCTTTTTTTTTTTTTTTTTGCATTTTGTGACCACCCCCCCTGTGTTGTTTGCTGTTTCGGCTTTTATGAGATTAGGATGATTTTAAATCTTTGGGGTGGCGTTTGCTATTATCTATTTTAATTGTCTTTAAAGTTTCCTTTATTTTGTCATTATTGTTGAGTAATTGCATGTGTTTTGATTTTTGGGAATAATTCTGAATTGTTTTTGTGTGTGGCAACGAATGCTAGAATGTTTTCTTTTTTCATGTTTTTCAAATTTTATTATTCCGGAAAGATTTCAGTTGTATTTTTCTGCTAGTTAAAAAATCTGTTTATTAGTAAAGTGGGGTATCCTCTTATTTGCAATGTTTTTCTCAGTTCTTCTAGGCGTATTTTACGAAGGGTTTTTATTCCGCTACTATTGTTCAAATTTGCCATGCTGGGGAATAAGGGATGGATTGTAAATAGTATATCTATATCCCTTCGGTAAATAGTATATCTATATCCCTTCGGTAACGCTCATAGAGCGAGAGACAAGAGTGAGGCAGCGTTAAAACATTTTACTTTTTAAACTACTATTTATTAAAATTTACTACAAAGTTAGAAATTGTTGTTGCGTATTAGCTTTTTAACATTTCTTTTTTCCAGCTTCTTTCAATAATTATATCGTCGAGTAGTAATTGATAAATATTTCCCACCTTTGAATTGTTTTGTTTAGTAAGTAGATCAATGTATATGTTGTCTTTATTCTAGACGTTATATCGATATAAATATTTTGCTGTCATCTACTACTGTAGATATATACAATATTTTCTATGCGAGACGAAAAGAAATACTGCATTTTTTTTCGATAATTAAGTTTTAATGATATAAGGCTTACTAATCAACTTAATAAATTAATGTAACGATCCCAAATTGAATTGAAATTCCGTTGTCTGAATAAAATATAAGAGCCATTTTCAATGTCACCCTTGTTATTATTAAATAGTCATCTATTCTAATTACTCACTAGATTCGACTATTTTCTTTATGGATCCTACGGCAACCGGATAATAAAACATAAAAATGATTATAGATTTGAAATAAAAAAAAATGGCAAATGTAGCTTCACACCTGGTGGATAGATAAAGAAACGTTAGAAACGAAAATGTTCTATAAATACTAGGAAGATTCTGGAAATTTCTTCTTCAAGAGACATGAAGAGAATTATGCAAAATATATAGATTCGAGTTATCTAAACTAAATACATTGTTTCTTAAGAATATCATTTCTACACTCCAGATAACGTATGATAATTTCTTTAGACACCGTAAGTGATGTATATATAAAAACATTGAGTCAGTAATTACAATAAACCATTTGATCTTAAACGTATCTCGAGATATTAGAAGTGATAAAGCAATTGAAGAATACTACATTTCTAGTGATACTGAGTATAACTGGATTAAAATAAATGGTTACATATATTCCGCAAAATAATTTAAATGAACAGTAAGAGAGCATAATAATAAATGAAGGGGGAAAGAAATATTACCTGTGGGGTAAGAGTTTATAATATAAAGAAATCTTTAGATTACAAATAGCTTCTAGTTACTTGATCTTCGGTCATAGTCACCAGATAATTATGAAAAATTCAATAAAGTAATTTCCAACAAGTGTTCTTCTGTCAGAATAATAATAGAGGTGGAACCTCAATGCCATTAGGTCCTCTAAACCTGAGACGTTGTCACAAAATTAATCTTATATTATTATTGAACATAATAAGTTGTATAGATACATTCTCTGTTTTTGTAGATCACACGGACAAAATAAAAAAGAAGGAAATGCTTGAAAATATATGGATATTGACATTGGATTGTAGAATACGCATAAAAATGAATTAACTCTGATCCAATTTACTGGTACATTTAATATACGATTATCTTTTATCATTTTTCTACTTTATGAATCGTGTCCCTTCAGGATGTTGGCGATCATCGCTCTCTACAGTTTCCTATCCTTGTAGCTTGAAGTACATTTTTTGTTATGACTCCTTAACCTTCTTCCGACATCCATTTAATCAAGCTCATTAAGAAGGTTATACGTTGTTTTCCTCTTCTTGTACAGATCTTGCCTTGAAACTGCTCAATATCTTACTGTACGACCAGATTTCTCATTCTTTAAGTACATACAGCCTATTTGACAAGACTTTCTAGCATTTATTAACATGCAGGAGGAGTAGTTTTGCGTAAGGATTCAGTCATCTTCTTTTAGATCATAACTATTTTTCATGATTCTTAATAAACTGCATAGTATTTGAAATCAGAGATGTATTCGAAAATCTGTCTTGGATGCTCACGTAATGATCTATCTATCTATCTATCTATCTATCTATCTATCTATCTATCTATCTATCACTCGCTCTCCCCTCCTGTCTCTCTCTTTCTCTCTCTCGCTATATATATATATATATATATATACATATATATAAATATATGTATTTTCTATATTCAAAAGATCTACAATATAATTAAATTGGATAGTTTTTAATACAAATGTGCACTGGTCTAACATTATTATAAACAGAAACTAAGTAATAAAACAATATATATATATATATATATATATATATATATATATATATATAAAATCTGTTACGTAAGCGTTCTTTAAAGAACGGTAAAATGTAAGTTAGTTATTGCAAATCGCCTGAAGTCACCACTAATGGTAGAAACCTAGGTCGCGTAATAACTCGTTTACAAACGGAAAAATGTCAAAAGTTCTACAATATAATTGAACACGTTTTAATAGAAATGTGCACTTCTCTAACATTATTATGATTAGAAACTAAGTAATTAAACATTCAATATTATATATATATATATATATATATATATATATATATATATATATATATACATGCTTATACAGAGGGAGAATAAAATAAAGACAAACTCTTTCTAGAATATGTCGATGATAACTGATGATACTTATAAAATTATCGAAGATTTTCGATATGATCTTCACTTGAAACTATACAGACGAGTGCATTAGGCCAATGAAACGAAGAGAGTTATTTTATTTGACGTCAAATGTAAACGATCAAATTATTTTATCCCGAACACTGGACTAACATAATGCACTAAATTATAAAAGAATTTGATGATGTAACGTATTAGTTTGGGTGACATGCCTTTCGAAGTTTAAATTACAAATTTGCTGAAATGTTGTTGGTTTTATGGAAATGATTATTTTTTTATGTGTATCTCTAAAATAATTAAACAGATTTTTTATCAATTCACCCATAGCAAGGAAATTACCGGAAGTAGGCATAAAGTTACTGGGCGTTACACTGAGAGAAAGGACTGAGTATATGGATGGTTGCGGAAAGTAAAAAAAAGACCAACCAGATTTTATATGACGACTGACGCTAAATTTAATTTTTTGAAGATTGTAATCGTCCAAGAAGCAAGTGAAAGGAAGTGAGTTCCACAAGCGGTAAGTACGTGAAAAGTAGAAGTAGCAGCTGCACTTAACTATTTCAACAGTAAACGGGAGACACTTACATGCCAATCTAGTAGCATGATTACATTTACCTAGTCTTATTCATTCAGTATAACAACATATAGGAAACTAGAAGTCAATTATCTTACTTTATTATTAAGAAATTGTCGATGCCTTAAGAGAATAGTAAGAGACACACAGAAGCTTTTTACTAAAATAGTCAGTTACTGATTGGTTGTTTTCGGAGTTTACGGCTGTCTATTGTGTGTTATGGCGTAATTTAAAATAAATATATCAGTATTGTAACCAACCCCAATTGAAATCATTAAGAATAAGACCTTCGTTTTATTCGTCCTTGCCACATATTGATTTATTTTTATTTGTAATTTAGTTTCTCAGACGTATTTTGTGAATTGCATATATGTACAGTAACCAATCATTAGGTTTATATAAAATGGTTTCATCTTCAGCTCAATTTGGGGTTTGTTTATATGGGTTATTATTTCTATTCGTTATATCTACATGAAGTGCTAATATATAATGGATATACTAATGACTAGATTTGAGCTGGTCCTGTAGAATAGACCTGAATTTTCTCTCTCTTTCTAAGGTTGAAAATAAGCGTGATATTAACTAATGTAAAAATTTATTGTTGACAAAAATTATATTGCAACATTATATGCTACTGTCAGATAGAATCTACTATTGGTTGCGGAAAATACAGGATCCGATAAGTAAATTAACTCCATATTATATCTTTAATTTCGCGCATGCATGTTTTTTTTTAGTTTATCAACTGCACAGTATATCAGGGAAAGTTGGGCACCATCTAATAGAAAAATTCACTAAATCATAATTCACACAATCGGGAATTATGAAAAGACATGCCATGTTGCATGACATTCGCGCTTGTAGATCAAACACGAACATTTCAGTTTGTTTCGGTATCAATGTGAAGAGAGTACAGGCGGATTCGGAGAAATTGGATGATTCAAACTGAGATAACGGACGTATAGCAACTATGAAAGCCCATTCTAATCGTTCTAATGAGAAGTCTTTGGTGAGGGTCTTGAACTCAATATCTGAAGCCTACATCATGTTCCTTGATAAGGTAGTCCTTCCTTGTATCAAGTGGGAAACTACTGGAAGGTCATATATCTGACAATAGAATTCTGTAGCATTTCACACATACAGGAGAACACATGGCTGTCAGAAAGTTTCTGTGACAATATCCCTCTTACATCAGGCTACCTAAACCTCCAGAATGGATTTCTCTTGATTATAGTGTGTTAGACGCAGTTGAGCGGAAGATTCTAGGAGGCTCGGCTATTCCTGTCAATTTGGCCTTGTGCGAAAAGAACCGATATTCCTAAAATTTAAATATATCAGATGATTGAAACTTGGATGTTGAAATGTGGAAGGATAAATATTTCGTTTCTACATTAAAGTAATTTTTATTAACAGAATAACAAAATTTCAAGAAGGAAAATAAAATGTTCATAGAGAAAATGCATGTAGTTAAAACAGTTCAAAGTGAAATGTATAATATGGCGATAATTTACTCATCGGATCCTGTATTTGTAGTTGATATGAGCAGAATGCGTGTGTGCAAAGAGATTAAAAAGGTTGCGAAAAAAATCTGTGTTCATTTACTTTTTATGGCTGGAGAAAAAGTGAGAAGTAATATCAAGGTAATGAAGGAGATTAAACTTATCAAAGTCCTGTGAATTAGATTGTTGTTGTTGTTTTCATTAACGGCGTTGAGTGAAAATGAAAAACGGAAAATTGGAAGAAGAGGAAGAATAACCGTATGTCGTCGAGACTTGGCCGAATCAACTTCAAGTTTCTGTCTTACATTGTGGCGAGTTGCTATCAGATGACTCTCCTATTCTGACTTTTTGACCGGTCAAGGTACGTTGTTAAGTAGTGATCTCGTCATGTGACAGGCTCCGAAAGGCATTTATATTTTCTAGGTGCGAAAAGAAAATGACTTGTTTTTTCTTATATAATCAGAATCCAGAAGTTTACTTTTCCTAATGACTTGTGAATTTTGCCTTGGTTTAGACATTTTCAAAATGTTTTGAGCCGTTTTGTCTGATTTTGAGTGTGTTCAATTTTACTTTGTGTATTTTCATTAACTGTTGGATGATATAGGATTTGTATCTTATAAGATGAACAGAATTCTTTGTAACACTAACTCAAATGTAATAGATCATCCGAAGTAAGATTGCTAAACATTACACCACAGTTAGTGCCTCACATCTGTGATGAGATTCCTTGACTTATTTCTAAGCAGTCAAAGCTCTATCACAGAGTTTCAAATTTGTGAAATATATAATACTAATTATGGTTTAAATTTATTAAAAATATTTATATTAAGTGAAGGTGGATGTCACGATATCATGCAGCAATGGTATAATGTTATTTGATAGCTATTTACGATATAGATATAATTGGGTCTCACACATTCACAGTTAGATCAACCAAATGCAGACGACGATTCTACTCCTACAGCTTCTTTTCTCGCACTTCCTGCCTGTGGAACTCGCGTCCATATTCTTGCTTTCCTGACACCTCCAGGAATTTAAATGCAATATCAATACTCATCTCTTAACCACTTGACACTGGTTCTTTCTTCACCACCCTGTATAATTTTTTTTTCTCTCCACCTTTGAAACTGTCATCACACCTGTATATCCATCCTTCTCTTGTTCTTTCTCTTCACTATCTTCTACCTAGTCTTTTTAGCCTTATGTAGGCCCCACATATTGGTGGCGTTACCGCATTGCTCAGGGTGATACGATAAAGATAGATAGATAGATAGATAGATAGATAGATAGATAGATAGATAGATAGATAGGTTATAAAGAGGATGAGATTGAATGTGTATGCAGGTGGGTATATATAAAAATATATACATGTTTAAATATATGCATTCATATAATACAGGGAGCGATGGGTAAATTGATGACTAGATTATTATGTGTAGAGGAATTGGGAACGAGAGTCCAACAAAGCTCCCAGAAACAATAGTATTTACCTGAAGAAAAAATTATGACAGTATTCATTGTGTTGAACAAGGTGAACGTTTAGAAAAGATGTAGGAAATTAAAAAAAAACTGAATGCCATGGTTTAAGCTAATTGAGATCTTAATTAATAAATTTACTTTTTTGTATTTCAAGAGGATTTTGTGCAATTTTGATTAAAATTAGATGTCAGTGATTTTTTTCTTCTTTTTGCATAATTTAGACAAAAATTCCTTTATTGTAGCGTATGTATTCCCACTTTGTCTAGTTGTCAACAGAATAAAGTAAAGTGGCAAAAAATAAAATTTACTTTTTAGTATTTCAAGATATTTTTGTGTAATTTTGCTCGATATATTTGGTTAAAATTAGATGTCAGTGTTATTTTCTTTTTTGCTTAATTTAGACGACAATTCTTTTATCACAGCGTGTATATTCTCACTCTTTCAAGTTGTCGACAGAATAAAGTAAAGAGGCAATAATATGTTTTTCTCCGAAACACCAGAAAAAGCTGTTCATGCAAATTGAAAGCTAATGTCATTGACACATGTTTGGTTTTGGATTACTTTATTAGGTTATTATTTTGTCTGGTTCGTAATCAACAGCGAAAACAAATCATTATTAATTATCTTTTCTCCGAAATAATTCCATTAATTCTTTATTTATTCCATATAATATTAATTATGATGACACTTACGTGATTGTGGTTATTCACTTATCTTAAGTATCATAATCTTAAAAGCGTGATAATGAGTAAAATTAGAAACAATCCTAATAATATTGTTCAGAGAATGTTAAAGATGATAATGGAACACTCAATGCTGCGAAAGCGAGAATACTGAGTAATACGTTAGAAAAGTTGAGGATCAATGTTGACACGATGTTTTTTGGTTGGTTGGGTGGATGAGAAGAAACCTAATTCCAATAATATGAACAGACAATCCTATCTAAAAATCCTCAAATCAACAGATCTAAATGCTTCGTTTATTCATGTATATCTCTAAACAACTGTTGTTCCTGATTTCTCTATTGCCTGAGTTGAAAAGTGAAGCTTCCTGCTTATATTTATTCTATAATTTCCGTCTCATTCTATAAGGTAAACACTTCCTTACTTTTCTGAAAGTGGTCACAAACAGCACTTTTTCTTTTCAGTGATTGATTTTTTTTTCCTTAGTACGTTACACTACATTTATTCCTTGAGCATATGATAATTCTAGCTGGTATTTGTCTCTGTTTCTAATAGGCATTTGTATGCATTTTCTCGTTTTTGGCAGTGATCTTTAATGCTCAATACTTGACTGGTATGAGAATAAACATATAATTTTTCATATGAAGAGTTCCTTTCATATTTATCTCTCAAACTATATACTCACTTTTATAGAGAAACCCTTGCCAGTGTAATTGTAACATATGGAATGATGATATTGTCAATATTACTAATAATACAAGTGATTACTTTATTTATGAATGCCACTGTCTGATGCCAACGGGATGCTACCAACAACATTATACGCCGGATCAGTACTGGGAAGGTCAATACGTCGCGCATCCACTTTTTAACTGTAAGAGAATTGATAATAACCTAATCGTTGAGAGCATTCTATCGAGTTACCCTCCTCTGGAATGTCCTCGTTCAAATCTATGAGAAAATACCTGTAAATGCGTAATAGCATGATGAAAACTTCTGATAAATTTCCAGAGCGTAGGCAGCATAAACAGAACTTTAAAGTATTACATTAATAAGTAAATGCTCGGATATAGTACAATATATCATCGCTAGTATACAATATATATATATATATATGAGTTGTTGGCTGCAAATTGGCTGAAGACAGCTCTCATAGTAGAAACCTAGGTTGCGTAATAACTCTTTTACAAATAGAAAATTTTCAAAAGTTCTACAATATAATTGTATTGAACACTTTTTAATAATATGTGCAGTCGTCTAACCTTATTATGACCAAACCACTAAGTAATTAAACAATATATATATATATATATATATATATATATAGTCATCCGCAGAAAGATCTGTTTCGCTGTATTACTGCTCATCAGTAAGGTTAGACATCTTTTTACCCAGCACTGAAACCAGGCCGAAGTGGAATCAGTCGGCCAGTTTACCTCTGAGCTATGGGCGCTCTGTAGAAGGAAGCTGAATTTTAGCGCATGATGTATCATACATACGCATATAGCTAGAGTAATCTAATTCATTACTCAATGACCGATAAATATGTGGAATAAAAGCCAACAAAATCTTAGAAAAATTAAGGGAGAGATAGGAAAAGTGTCCTTAACATTTATTTGCCTCGTTAAAGTCACTTAAATGATTAAATTCCTCGGTTAATTTATTTTTCCTTTCTTTCCGTTACAATATAATTTTAATCTATCTAAAATTCACACACACACATCACTGAAATTAGGCTAAATGCTAGTAAAACCTTATCTTATACTAAGGATTTCATTTCAAGGTATATATATATATATATATATATATATATATATATGAGGAGAGACTTGAGGCCGCAGTGGTTTTTACAAAGGGATGCTGACGATACTATATAATGAGAATCGGACTATCGACGAGGTGTTGGAGAGTAAAAACCGTGAAGACAACTGATAATTCAAATAAGGAAGACACAGATGAGGTTTCTGTGACATTTATTATGGAAGGAGGGCATTTAATTCTCACAGCAAATATGTAGGGAAAGGGATAGTATCGAAAAGTTCGCGATGCTTACTTGATAGGCTGGAGCAAATGGATGGCATAGCGGGGTGTGGGAGAGATAGGAAGAGAAATGATTTTGAGAGTGACAAGTGAGTGAGCTAAGTGGAAGTCAATGATTGCCTACGTCCTTTAGGCACAAGACACATGAAGAAGATCACTCACTATATATGATTATTGATTAACAGGGGTAAAGGGCAAAATAAAATGGCAATAGATAATAATGCATGTAAAAAGAAGTAAGAAAATTAATATATCTAACGGCCTTCAGGAGTCATATTAAAGATAAAAAGAATCTCAAACGTTATCGAAACAGTATTCTCTGTAGGGAGGCCAACGTTTACGTATGTTTTTCAGTTTTTAATACATATGCCAAATACAGGTGGGGATACTAGAATCAAGCAAGTACAAAAATTTAATAACCTTGGAAGTGTTATAACAGAAGACGGAAAGTGCGAAACAGAGATCCGAAAGCGAATTTGCATGGCGAAGGAAGCATTCCAGAAGTTGATTAAAGTATTAAGAAACAGGACAAGTTCGCTAGAAACAAAGAAGAGAGTACTAGATTGCTATATGTTGTCAGTTCTTCAATATTAAAAAGTGAATGCTGGACAATATCATCAAAGATGAAAGAAAAATCTTGAAGAAACTGAAGTGTGGTTCTACAGAAGGATGCTGCGAATATCATGGATCTTGCATGTGAGCAATGATGAATTCCTAGAAATGATGGAAACAAAAAGGAAATTAATACTGATTATCAGGAAAAGACAGCTGAAGTTACTGGGACATGCAATGAGGAAGGAGGGCTTGGATAACCTGATACTAAAAGGCCAGATATAGGGAAAAAGAGACAGGGGAAGCAACTGATTAAATATTTGAAAGACCTAATCAGGTGGATGATGGAACGAGCTTTGCATGGAGCAACAGGAGAAGGCTTGCTGAAAGCCACCAGTTATAGGGAGACGTGGAAAGCCATGATCGCCAACGTCCTGAAGGGACAGGGCACAAAGAAGAATAAGATTGAAGTTATCAAGGTCAACTTTCGAATTCAGTGATGTCTCTTGAAATATAAGATTGCACTGAATAGGAATTGTTGTAAAAATAATTAGAAGCTTATTTAATTCTTAACAATGAATCTGTATGTTGCGTACAAAACATAGCAGACATATTTCGAAATGCAGAAATGCGAGAAGTTTATTTTTTCAGAAACAGCAAGCTAAACGTGTTATGATGTATCTGCTTTTTGCAATTTAATAGGAAATGTTAATCTTTTCTAACATTATTTTCTCTGAATAAATAATAATCTACAGTTTATATGCATATCCATATTTATTCCATTAATTTGAATATATTTCAGTTGTTCAGCCTGTTGATATACATTTTAACGTTTAAATACTTGGATATGAAGATATGAAGAACCTAGTTAAAAAGTTTATTCAGAATCATTAGATGTAAGTCGTACAAATATCGCCTCATTTCTCTCCAAACGCAATGTTCAACCAGACATCACCTCTAGTTTATAAAAGATAGGATCACAGAAAAATGTCAAATCAAATTTCAGCACTAACATTTGTTGACCGATCAGCGAGTTTTCTGGAATCATTCCTGTGACAGACATTCAATAAATGGAAGCGCATTACTAGGAACTTTTTTTTCACTTTCTAAAACGTCAATATCAAAAATGAAAAAGATATTTTTATTAACCAATAAATCTTCTAAATTTAATAAAACTAGATTTAACTTCCTGTTATCCGTAATTTTTCTGGAAATGACATTAATTCAATAAAAAACTTTTCAGTATACTTCGACTAGCATGTGGATAATACTGATTTATCAACTTTGACTACATACGAAAACTTACTGATTGCGAAACTGTCTTTAAATATAGTTTAAAGCATTAAACTTCTAAAAAATATTTTATAATTATTTTCTGAATTAGTGTTTGAACATTATTTCTTTTCTTTACACATGTCACTACTCTCTTTCTATCTCTATCTCTCTATGCAGACAGACACACAGACACACACGCACACAGACACACACACATATATATATACATATATATATGTATATTTAGGGAGAAAGTGTGTGTGTGTGATGCATAAATAATCGTATAAATTATGCAAAAATTAAAATAAAACTGTCATCTCATTATAACACATTTATTTACTAAACATACATAAAATATATTGAAAATTTAAAGAGTTATTATTCTATATATAACTATTTGATTTAAAAACTTCAGCAGTTGATTTCCAAAACATCTGCATTTTTTAAACAGTCTTTTTGTTCAATTTAGTTATCGGTGCCCTAATCCTTGCCTACAGTTCATCTTTGGTGTTACAAGATGGTTTAGTTGTCTTTCGCTAAATTGCGGCCTACATAAAATAATGAGGTCATGTGCTCAGATAACATGTCTGTAAATCATGACTTGGTTCTCCTGCTCGTGTAGCATTGTGCAGAGTCCTGTGGCAAGACATAGTTTCTGAACAGCCACTGTCATAAAAGGGAAATCACTACCTCTTCTAGGCAAGTGATGTAATGCTCTGTGTTGAGTCTAAAGCCATGTGGTAAGACAAACATTGGCATAAAAAGTAAACACTCCAAACACTATAATATTGACGAAATATTTGGTTTTCATTACTCATGTTACATCTATTGGGCACACAGAAAGACGACAGTTGTTCTGTGTGTTAACATTTATAACTGGCTGAATTTTTTTCTCCTCTAAGAAAACCAATGCATGTTCGTAAGGAGAGACTCTTTGAGATTCTTCAAAGGCTGAATAGTTCGATCTTTACAGTTGTCTCCCATATCATTTCTCATCTTCTATAAGTACTGAATATCTTCATGCTCAAGATGCATGATAAGAAACTCTGGAACTTGTGTGACCAGGTTGATTTAGAGAGTTCTTTTTCATCCATACTCTGTATCTTACCGAACAAATAAAGTAGTTCCCCTCTGATCAGAAAGATTAGAGTGGGTTTACTGCTGTACCGTCATAATCAACATTAGATTCATCTAACTCTTTCCGACTCATCTGCACTGTTCTCTGGTTGTAACCCAAAACACACTGAAATGGTCGTATTGCAGTTTCCAGGGGGAATGGCAAGCTATACATCACGCCGTTTTCAAATGCATAGAAGAGTGAATTGCATCATAGTGGCCTTTACTTATAAATGTTGTCCAACATATCTTAAGATATTGTAGAAATGAACAAGATGAACAGCAAACAATGCACATGATCGAAAGTAAATAAGTTATTTTTAAAATTTCACCTGAAGCAAAACGGAGCCGCCACTAGTGTGCAGGGGACAGTAAAAGTTTGAAAAAGTGAAAAGCGAAGAGAAAAACAAACCAGTTACAGGGAAAAATGGAAAGCGAAACATGGTTATACAGGTGTGATGACATATACGAAGGTAGAATCATAATAAAAAAAGAACAAGATATACGGGGCGATGTGGAAAAGGTAAATACTGGAGTCAAGTAGATAAGAGATGGGAATTGAATGTAAATTGCTGGAGGCTGTAGTCGTCATGAAAGCAAATATTCAGAAAGGAGCTCTACAGAGGAAATTGCGAGAAAAGCACATTTTAGAGTAGAAGTATCAGCTGCATTGGTAGATTTAACTGTAAACGTGTAGACCCTTGTTACCAGTCTAGTTGCTCGAGTAAATTCTTGTGGAGAGAGAACCAGTGACCTAAGCTTGTCGGAGCAGAAGACATGAAAATATTTGTAGAAGTGACAGCGGGACGCCACATTCAGTCGTTGAGAAAGTGGCCGGAGTCGATCTGCCAGGTTTGGACCGATCACATAATAGATTTTCCTTTTGAGCCGGTTGTGAACTGTCAGATGATCGCCACGAAGATTTTGCAGAAAATTGGTAGGAGGCTGAACGGGCGATAAATGGATGGATCCGATGGTTACCATGAATACAGGAACTACAGAAGTGAACTCTCAGCAGGCAAGAAAACAGGAAGCAGAGGAAGTAATTATATAGCTTAAAGAAGAGAGATGAGAGTTCAGGGACACATTTCTTCAAGACAATGACCTGGATTTCGTCGACTCCGCTCGCCTTATGGAGGTCCAGTTTTGAAACTATCTTACATACCAGGGAGGGTTTTAGTGAACATCTCTCAGTTGAGCCTTAGTTCTAAGGGCGAAGTTAGGTGCAGATACCCCAGATGAGTCAAATGTGAACTTGGAAAAAAATCTTCCAGCAAAGCAATCAACCATATTCACAGACGCGGCGAGGGCCACAGATTTCTTGATTAAACGAGGGATGGATTGTTTGCTCTTGTTCAGCACACGTTTGCAGAGCCGCCAATGGTCTTTGGAGATGAACTTTCGAGCAGATATGCGCTGCCTCTTTTTTTCTTAGCAATCAACAGAATATTTCGAGATCATTACCAGCAGAGGCAAATATGCGTCTATTATGGTCTGACGCGTGGCTCTGAAATTGTCGGAAGTAGTGGTTCCTTTAGGCAATGGGGGCCGAACAGGCAGAAAAGAAAAAGTGGTACAAATGAGGCTTGGGACAGAACTTCCTGATCAATATGAAAGGATTGATACCAGCTTTAACCCAAGAAGAGTCCTTACTGGCCAATTTTCACCGTGGAGATTAAACACTTTTTTCTAAGGGACGTCGTATAGGAAATCGCAGAACGACTCCTAGTATGTTCATTAATCACAGTATGAAATTATGTTGGTTGGAGGCTCTTGGGTAAAATGAGAGTAAAGTGAGATATTAATAGAAACGAGAGCATGATTAGAGCTACCGAGAGAACAAAGCTGATAGACTTGACAGGAGTCAGGGGCAGAAGGGAAGGACAGATCAAGTAAAGAAGGTTGTCCTGAGGGGATAATGCGGAAGCGCATGAGGAAATCTACCATTTGTGTAAGAGGCTGAGAAGTAGCTAAGTTCAAGGCATGAATGCCAGCAGAATCATTGGCAGAGTTTTCTAGACACTTGACATGGTGGACGTCCCACCGAACACAAATATGTTAGCAATGGGTGGGAGGAAGTATCCTTATCTATATTGACAGAGAAAGTCGCAGTCGGAGTAGGAAGTGAAACAATACCGTAATAAAAGATAGCTAACCAAGTTGAGAAGTAAAAAACGGAAGCAGCTACAATTTACCCATCGACCTTCTCATTTATTTATCGTCATCTGTATCCTCTCGAATCGGAACATTGGGACATGAATTCCCCCTTCATTCTCTCTATCTATGCTCTGATTGTGGTAGCGAAGATACGTAAGCAGAAGCTACAGAGAATTTTGGTGGATGCGGCTATGTGATTCAGGCCCTTCTGTCATCACGTTAAATATCCTCTATATTTACATAGTTATACTCTAAATTCTCGGTCCAACCCTCGGATATTCCAAATATAGGGAGGCCTATTTTCAGCAATGTTTGCTCACGTAAGATGTTTGAGATTCGCTCGAGTTGGATATGTTTTCAATTCATCCTTGTTTTGTTTTTTTTTTTTTTTTGGTTATATTTTTATTAGATACATAATCTCTCAGGCTTTAAATATATTTTGTGATTTAATATTTGTGCACGAATTATTGTAGATCAATGTTATATCTGTTAGCACTTGAATAATTGCAGTACATACAGACAAACATTCCAGCCATATATATATATATATATATATATATATATATATATATATATATATATATATATCAAGTTCAAGCATATTTTTAAAGCAAATTCAAGACGGATTAATTCTTCGTACGCAAAATGTACCCAGAGTCCGTTTTCCAGAGCACCAAATAATCTATTCCAATCCAAAACATGGTATATGGCACGAATGGCTTCCTCTATGTGTTTATGAGTGTATTAATGTGTGAGTCTATTGTATACATATAATGTTGATATGCATCAAATAATGCATAGTTTCGCGTCAAATGCTTGACGGAGGATGATCTTGTTTGTGATGTTGTTTATACAGTTTATCCCCGCTAAAAACCATTATTCATTTACATTATATTTTACCTTGATAAATATCTAAAATATGATTTGTGCATATGTTTTCTTAATTTCCAATGTTTCTATTAGTAATTCAGAATGAAAATAATCTTTGTCATTATCTAAACATTTTCTAAAATTTTATCGTATATTCTTCAAAAAAAGAAAGTCATTTCTTTGTCTGAAGGAATGCATCTGCATATAGACTGAAGATAAATATAAAGAAACTTAGAAAAATATCCAGACAGGATATAAATAATTATAAAGCTAAAATAACGTTTTGGGAAAGTTTTGTTTTGAGAAACAATGACAGGTTTCCTGGGTTTAGAAAAAAAAACTCTTGTTTATTGACCGATGCTATAATAATTTTGTTTTTGTCATAGCGTATAATGTATGTGTTCTATTCGAGCTCTGGAGGTTCTTGTAATCGAGAAAAGAGTGTTCCAAAATTATCTCACTTAGTTTGACAGTAAAGGAGCAACATAGATTGACCGGTCACAGATTTGTTTTGTCTTTTAATCACTTCATAATTCGTGATTTTTAATGGTTGTATGAGAGAAAATAGTCTCAGCGTTTTTTTATATCTGCTTGATGTCAATAATGTACAGAGGTCGACGGAAATGTTTTACAAAGAAATTAGATATTGTGTATACGAAAATTATATTTTAGTGCGTATGTTTGATTGTTTTCATGCTGCTTACTTTTTCTTCTTGGGTTATTTTGTAGTTAGTTAGATATTAAATATCCTTAGAGCATATGTCGGTTATGTTCTTGTAGTGGTGTTTGTTGCTTCTAAACTGATGGTTATTTGTGAAACATTTATCTCTACACTATGAATGTTGTTAATGATATCAATGACTGTTTTTGTAGATATTTTCTCACTGGTGTCTCAATGTTTCTGTCATCAACTGATGTTGTTTTTCTTCTCTGACTTATTCTATGTCAGTTGCTATAATAAACAAGGCATGTCATTCTTTTTCTAGACATTCTTAATGGAGCTGGCTATGACCAACTTTAATTCAATGGATCTGATCGATTTTATTCTTTTCTCATCTTCCAGTTTGCTTTTCTCCTATAGACAGTTCTTTCATCTTCGACTTGGGTTATCTGTTTTAACACGAAATTCAATATTTACAAGTGAATCTTAAAGGTAAATCCGAAAGTAGTCATTCAGAACCACTTAATGTTTAAAAGATCAGTCTAAAAGACAAAACCTCTGAAACAAAAAATAATTTTTCATCCATGTGTTACAAATAGATATACTCACTTGAAAAATGGATGAATTCAAACCAGAAGTTGTATGACTCTTTGTTGATATTCACATTGATCTTTTGATCTTAACCCGAAATGTCTTCAGTGAAGTACAAAAACAAAGGAATTGGCATTATATCTATCTATCTATCTATCTATCTATCTATCTATCTATCTATATCCTCTCTACACTATATATGTTGTTGATAATGAATTTAGTAACGAATTAGAGCACTCTAACTAATAATGGCGTTTGATAAATCATAAAATAAATGTCTGTCACCTTCTAGCGAGAGCCCATAGCTGAGAAGTAGAATCGCCGACTGACGATAATTCAGTCGGATTTCAATCATGGGTAAGTAGCAATCGAATGTCTAAGCGTACTGATGCGCTGTAATATAGCGAAATAGATCTGTCTGCGGTTGAATATTATATATATATATATATATATATATATATATATATATATATATATATATATATAATAACTTGTATAAATCCATTCAGTTTTGTTTATATATAACTTCTAGTGAAAAGGATATTTTCATAACTCCAAAATTAAACACATTAATGCATTTTAAAAAAGGTAAGCTGATTATAGGTTTAAATTAATCAGAAATAAGCAGAAAGGACATAAACGTAACATTCATTTGTTGAACTCACTCTTCACACATAATGTCCAAACCTTAGAAAAATCATTCTAAATGAAATACACAAATATTTCCGCCATTCAATGACACTAAAAAATGACAAAAACAGTGTTAACGGTAGTTATAAATGCTTTAAGAACGTACATTGATATACTTCCCAACATAATTATGTAATATAAAATAATTAAATCATCCACCTGAATAACAGCATTTATGCTATTTCTATTAATAGCTACCCTTCTAAATATAATTGAAACTAACGAAAATATAAGACCTGTATTTTAAAAAGCCCGTGTATATCCAAAGGTATTATTTATAGAGCTAGCATCAGTTCGAATTAGGATGATAAATTTTGTTTTAGAGTCATAGTGAATAAATTGAAATATAGTTTCAATAAAATTATGTCTGTTAAAAATTGTAATTACAGCAAAAACACCGATTTATCAATATATTATTGACAAGTAAAAGAAACAAAATCAATTTATTGCCTAGAATATCGCCGAAAAAACAAATCTAATAATGGAAAAAGCGTTATATGTGAATTATGTTCAGAAAAACTTGTCGTTTAAGTAATATAAATAAGCCTAAGCTACTTAACATAAAATGTAAAATTAATACCACATCGTGCCACAGAAAAATACTTTCATAATTAGACAATTTTTTTCAGATTCCCCTATTTCATTTGATTTAATCTCTCTGAATAGAAAAACGTATATATTTAATTTAAAAATATAATTCCAATGTTATTAATGTTATGTAATCACTTATGATTTAAATTATACCTTTAATAAATCAAAAAATAAACAATGCACTAAAATTATATGAATTAACTTTTACTGAAAATGAGCGAAGTTAAATTCAAAATTCTCAAACGGCCAGTTAGTAATATGCACGGGATAAATGCGCAATGCCTGAAACTCCGAGTCGTTACATCAATGCAGGTTAATAATAATAATAATAATAATAATAATAATAATAATAATAATAATAATATATATACATATATATATATATATGTGTGTGTGTGTGTGTGTGTGTGTGTCTTAAAAACAGAAATAGGGTTGTTCCAATCAGAGAAATTGGTATAGAATAAAAAGTGCGAGAAGCCGTATACATTTTTACGTGAAAATTTATTGTTGTTATTATTATTATTTGTATTACTTGCTTCTTGTATGATAAATTTACTGTCCATGTTGGTATTTGTGATGCTACACGTGTTTCAAGTCTAAGGTTGACTATCTTCATGCAAATAAAATTGTGACTTCACATATACGTATCCGTTTGCATTTCTGATGGGCAAGGTATCCTGTATTAATAGATAAGTCAGATTTCATGTGTGTATGGTTAGATCTTTGTTCTCTCGCACGTTAAATTCTGTTGGTGTTTTCTTTATATCCGAGGAATTTGAAATTGTTTTCTACGGGTGATCTAGTTCTTTTTATTACTTTGATGATACTATTAGAATTTGGTGTGTGTATGTGTGTGTTTGTGAATGTGTATGAGATATCTTTTTTTCGAATTTTGTGTGCCTGTGCGTGCGTTTTAAATTTTTCATGTTGTTTTGTTGAGGAAAGGCATGTATTTTTTATAAACATTTATTCCTTCATTATGAGTGTGTCATCATCCGCATTTTGGTAGATACGTATTAATCTAAATATACCTCCACTGCATTCATGGAAAAGTTGGGAGGGGAAAACCCAACACCTCTACCAGTAATATAAATAATAAAATAACAACAATAAATGTACACTTTAAACAAAACGTTCATGCCTTCTCGCACATTTTGTTATATATATATATAGTTGGTAACAAAATTATTTGCCTACATTGAATATTCGAAATTTATTACGTATTTAGATTTTAACAAAATCTAGATATTTCAATACTTTTGATTTATTAAATTCATAGCTATAAACTTTCCAATAATTGATACAGTCAAAAATTATCTGCCCCCATATAGATTTTTTTAGTTCTGTATAGCTGTTGTAACAAAAACCTCACTGTGTTTAGAAAAAAAATCAATTAAAGGAAGGAAACATTTAAGCTTTCATAGAATAGAGAAGACAATTGTTAGAGACATCAAAGTTGAAAGTATAGACAAAGCCTGTCACTATATCATTTCATCGATCAGGACATCGAGCTTGTCGCCCAAGATAAACCCAACAGCTAGACACTTCAAATACAGAATAGTTGATATTTAAATCTATTTAGAGCATAAAATATTGGGACATTATTTTATGGTCAGTTGAATCAGAATAAGAATTATTTGATCACAAAAAGACTGCGGCTATGTCAGTAGAAAAGTGAAGATGACTCAAAAAGTTCACAAAGTACCCCACTTAAATTTTTGCAAAAAGTGGTGGGGAGCATTCTACTGTTGGTTATTTTGTTGCGCCTGAATAAAATAAAATTTCGAAAAGACAACAAATCGGTCGACCGAATCCGTCCTCAGACATACTTTATTAAGCAAATCAACTATATTATTATGATAATAAAATATTTCTATACGAGAGCATTTCTTTTTAGGTTTTCAATTCAACGCCCATATATATTTAGCAGCTTGTTCCAAAAGTCAGACAAGCTAAGTAGCATATAAAGTGAGATAAATTCATGTCTAATAAAGAATAGTTAGCAATTAATGATTAAAAAACTTTAAATATCAGAAATTAATGATTTTATGTGTTTTTAGTTTTTGTTAGCATTACTAGAGCCGTGCATGTTAATGTTGAAAAGTAGTCATTCTTTCAGGAGATATGGAAATTTTGGTCATTATTTTGATAAGACTCGATAGCGTTGTTCTCAAGAATTTTCATTCTAAGTGCTGTAGAGGAATATCCTTTCCTACCCCGGAATGGATATGGTCTGTTCTATAAAAGACTGTGACTAGGGCATACGTCACTAGACGGACGCATACGTCATAGGCGGAGACACTTGCTACTTGATCGTTATTCCTGTTACTGTTCTTTGATTGTTTTTGTACGTCTATTGGTTTATTGTACTGTTGTATAATAAATCTCTTCTAATTATATCTTCAATGTTAAGTATTATTCTTGAACTATTTTTTCCCTGATATTCCTTCCCGGGATATATCAGATTGGCGACAAAGATTTGGCAGTTACGTCGGGCTCGCCAAAATATCAGATTCACGACGAAGATTTGGCAGTTACGTGGGGCTCGCCAAAATATCAGATTCGTAAAAAAGATTCGGCATTTAGTGAGGCTCACCAAATATCAGGTAGCTGACCAAGATATGAAAGGTTGCGGCGAAAAGAAAAATAAGTTAAGCGGTAGCTTTTTACCACCTCATTAAAAAAAAACTACGTATATTGTTTTTGCCGAAGAATATAACTTATTGGTCAGCTTTAAATATAAAAAGATATGAATTTGCAAAGACTCTGGGAGAAGCAGTTCAACTGTTAATGCAACAACAACAACAACCAAAGTTAAAGCAACAAGAAAGCCAACAAAAACTACAAACGGATCTCCAATAACAAATTATACTACAAGACGTTTTGAAAAAATAGTATTAAAGCAAGGCGAATTGAAGGAAGGTTCTAAAGTCTTTTATGCAGAGGGTATTTCAAACTCTCTTACAGAATCTGTATACAATCCTGAAGAAGGAATTACTTTTCCTTCAAACTGTAAAAGATACGAAACGATTTTTTCGAGACGGTGCAAAGAATTGGACCGACGAGGAGAAAATAATGCTTCTATTACAAAAGATAGGAACTCAGGAGAATATGAAATACACAAACTTTATTTTACCGAAAAACCTGAAAACATTTCGTTCGACGAAACGGTCGATATTTTGTCGAAAATGTTTGGACAAAGCGAATATTTGTTCTATACACGATATAAGTGTTTAAATATCGTAAAAGAAGAACATGACGACTTTGTTACGTACGCTTGAAAAGTCAACTCACAATGCGAACGGTTTAAAATTAAAGACATCAAAGAAGACATGATTAAATGTTTAATCTTTTTACAAGGGTTAACGGCACCAAAAGATAAGGAAGTACGTTCTAAGATTCTCACAACGTTGGTTCAGGATGCATAAATAACGCTGCAGAAAGTATCAGAAGAATGCCAAAAATGGATAAACATTAAAATAGATAATGTTTGTATTGAAGAAAAAAGCGTTGCTCGAAATCATAAAGTTAAGCAACAGACCTACGAAAAGGGAAAACCATATTGCGAAGGATGTGGCAAAACTCATCACGTGAAAAGTAAATGTTATTTTAGAAACAAAATATGCTTTGAATGTACGAAGAAGGGGCACAAAGCAGTGATGAGTAGGAAAAAAAGGGACCGAAATCCAAGAGGATAAATACTTTGGTAATTAAGGAAGTTAAAAGAAATTACGTGGACATAAAAATAAATGGACGATATCTAACTGGTTTACTGGATACCGGAAGTGATATCTTTACAGTAGATGAATATACTTGGGAAAAATAGGCTGACCAGAGTTACAGAAAACTAAAAATTTGCAAGAAGCATTACAGGTAAGAAATTAAAATTCAAAGGTGAATTTTTTGCCAAAATAGCATTTGACTGCAAAGTACATAATACTAAAATCTATGTGATTTTTGGAAAGAATACAAATCTCTTTGGTATAGATTTAATCGTGCTATTTAATTCATGGAAACGCCTATGAATATATATTGCACAAGGATAAATGCATCAAGTGTAGGAAAGTCAAAGCAGACTGACAAATTCGTAAAAGACTTAAAAGTGAATTCACGGAAGCATTTTTGGAGGAACTGGGTTGCTGTACGCAAACCGAAGTGAGGTTTGAAATAAAAGACAACGTTACATCAGTGTCCAAACCGAAAAGGAAAGTTTGGGGTTTGCGATTTACTATAACATCTACATTCCTAATATGCACGACATAAGAGCACCCTTAAATAAATTATTGGAAAAAAATAAAAAGTGGTGTTGGACGAAGGAATGCGACGAAGCTTTGAAAATCAAAAATGCTTGTTGTCAGATTTGGCGTTGGTACATTTTTATCCGGGGAAAAAGTTAATTATAGCAACGGATGTAAAGGGAATACGGCACTGGAGCTGTATTGTTACACAAATTCAAGGATGGCGCAAAGAAACCTATTGCTCATGCTTCAAGATCGTTGCTTCCAGCAGAAATAAATTATAGACAAATAGAAAAGGAAGCACTAGCTATAATTTATGCGGTCAAAATATTCCACAGATTTATTTATTGGAGAGCGTTTGTGCTGCAAACCGACCATAAACCGTTATTATCAATATTTGGGGAGGAAAAAGGAGTACCGATTCATTCAGCGAACATTCTGTTAAATTACAATTTCAGAAAAGGAATTTATTTCATCTAAAGAAACTGCACATGCGGATTGTCTGTCAAGACTGATTTCAAAAAAAGCCTGAGTTGCTCGAAGAAACGGTGATAGCAGCGCTTAAAGAAGAAAAGGAACTAAAGGATGTACTAGTAAACACCTTTAGCGTATTACCAGTAACGCCGACTGTACAGATGACTGTATTGCTAAAATGATTAAGCAAGTGAAAGTAAATTAAGAAAATAAGGGAGGAAAAGTTTCACCATTTTAACGAGACATTGATGTATGCTCAGAGTGTGGTAATACCAAGTGTGTTAGGAAAAAGGATTTTAAAAGAATTTCATCTGAATCATCCAGGCACATCACGAATAAAGTCCTAAATGAGTAGTTATGTGTACTGGCCTAGAATGGACCAAGGTATCGAAGAATTGGTGAAACACTGTAAAGGCTGTGAGCTAGCAGCTAAATCACCACCCATGAAAACGCAGCAGTGGACTAAAACGTATGTGCCGTGGTCACGAATACATGTGGACTACACAGGACCAATAATCATGGTGGATAGTTTTTCCCAATGGCGTGAGGTATATAAATTCAAACGACCAACAGCGGCAAACACGATAAAGGCTTTAAATGAAGTATGTAGCCGGCTAGGGGTGCCAAAAACAATCGTAAGTGATCACGGTACCATGTTCACAGGATCTGAGTTTAAGAGTTATTGCGAGGCATTAGCTATGGAACAAGTAACGACACCTGCATATAATCCGAGGTCAAATGGGCAGGTGGAAATGTCCGTCGATACATTCAAAAGAGCAATGAGAAATGCAGACACAATTGACTCTGATGATAAAAATATTCAAACTTTTTGATGGTGTATAGGATTACACCCAATCACAATATCAATGGTAATTTAACACCTGCTGATGTAATGTATGCAAGAAAAATTAGATCAATCTTTGATAAGCTATTTCCAAAGTAAAGGAAAAAGTCCTTGAGAAAACCAAACTCGGATACAAAATATTTCAAAGAAGGCGATAAAGATTTCTTTAAAATTATCGGCCAGGAAAGTGTTTGTGCGAAAACGGAATAGTAAGTAGGAGAATCGGTAAGGTGATCTATATAGTGTAAGAACAGAAGTTTGTCTGCAAAAGACACTGAAATCATTTAAGACCCCGATTCTTAGAAACCGTCAATAAGGAATATGAGATACCAATGGAGGTTTTATACGATATCTTTGAAATTAAACCACACGCGAACGTGGAAATACCCATGGAGGTAACTAATAATTCTCGTGAAAGTGAGGACACAAGGAAAAGAAGTAAGAGAAAAAAAAGCAAAAAAAAAGCAAAACACCTATGCCCACATCGCAAAAGAAAAAAAATATTGAGCAAAGTTGCACGAAGAATTTAGCTTGGGCAGGTGTGTTGTAGAGGAACATCCTATCCTACTCCGGAATGGATGTGATCTAGTCGATAAAAGACTTTGAGTATGGCATACGTCAGCATACGTCACTAGACGGACGCATACGTCATAGGCGGAGACATTGATTGTTATTCCTGTTACTGTTCGTTGATTGTTCTTGTACGTCTATTGGTTTATTGTACTATTGTATAATAAATCTCTTCTAATCTATCTTCTGTGTTAAGTATTATTCTTACACTATTCTTTTCCCTGATATTACTTCCAGGGATATATCAGTAAGTTACATTCTCTTTTAAAAAGTGTGACATAGTTTTAGTTGAATTTATGTCTATACATAACAAAAGTATTTTATAAATTGTTGTATAATTAATACTTCTATGTTCTTTAACTTTATGTAATTTCTGCAAGCTTCAAGAACGTGATAGAGGCGCACTTGTGACAGTTTATGTTATACATAATTCAGAATTATTATTGTGACGGATAACCTATCGTTCTGATCATATTCCTACTGTTTTGGATGCGTTTCCAATTCTTTAATGTTGCTTAAATTGAATACATTTATTTAGATATGGTGTTACTATGTAGTAAAGTGATTGGTTTATCTAATTTTAGTTGTTAATAAAGTTATTTTTTAAGGTGGTAACTTTATGATCATTTCTCTTAGCATTATAAATGAAGCAAAAAAATTAAATGTTTTGAATGTGTTTTTACACTGCTTGACATAATTATATGCAAATCGATTTTTTTGTTCTAACCACGAAAGTTTTTAATAAAAATTAATGAAACTTGGCACGTTATATGACAATACGAACACATGTGAAGATATAAAATTCTAAGCTAATCTCTGCAATAGTAAACAAATGTTTCACCATGCCAACTTTATATGCAAATCATTGCTAAAGTGCCAAATATGGTAAAGTGGTGACATAAAATTAGAACATTGATTATTTTTTATTTTCTGGTGAGTCTGTGAGTGTAACATTTTTTAACTTTTAAACACTCTTGTGGAATTGCATGTGTACACCTCCCCTTACATTTTATGTGTTTTTTTTATTTTCAATAAATTTATTTTTAAACGAGTTCCATCATCTCCCAGCATTGTAAGTAATTTAATTTATTTTGCCTTGTCCTTTTCCTTAATTCCCTTAAAATTTAAGCCAACGTGAACTCTTGATAAGAGTTGGCCGAAAGAATCCTCGGGTTTAAATAATATGACGTCTGTTCTTTTTAAAGCCATTAGTACTTTCTGTGGGTACAAATCGTTATATATATATATATATATAAACTGTCCTTTTGATATGATTCGGTCTCAATTAAAAACGCGACTGACTAAAAACATGGGTCAGTATGGTATGGTGTACTGAATTTACAATATCAAACACAACACTTGTCTGCGTTAACTTTCTTCCAAAGTTCAAATGCTTATCAAGTAATACATATATGATCGCTATTTTATGCCGAATTCAAAAATGAAGATAGTTTTTTATACAGTCCTTGTATTTAATATATGCCTAAATACTCCACAAAATGTTGTATACAATAACACTTATTTAAATGACGGTGGACTTTATTTGTCACAGCTGATCGTGGGTGCCTGATGTATAGTGTAGCATATAATATTGTATGTGCACCAACTTCACTGTACCACCCTACTTGTTAAAACTTACATACCTAGATTTCGCGGGGCTTATCCCTCAGTTTAAAATGATTTTAATGTACTGTGTTAAGCGTCACTGAATAGCTAAATGGTTAAATATTTTTCTTTTTTCCGCTTGATATGGATCACTACATTTAGACTAAACCTGACGGATTTTTTTTTTATATCTGCAGTAATGTAGTTCTTCATAACCGTTAAGCAGTAATCCATGACTATATGGAGAAGGCATATCGCTATTATTTCTGGAGTCAGATGAGGGAAACAGGAAAAAGTATTCGTTCCTCAGGTTTGCTGTCAAAAATCTCAAAGAACTTCAGGGATTGAAGGAATGGTAATAAGAAATAGTATGCCGTTTGCCATTACAATGGTCTAGAGGGAAGAAAAATATCCCATTACGGACGGCTATTTACGCATGATAAAGCTAAAATGAATAAATCGTAAAAACAAGCACCATGCGCAATTCCTTGATGTCCGTTCTGAGATAAGGCTAATTTTTTATGGCACAGACCTTTCCGTTCTGAGCCAGATGGTAACATGAAATATAGAATTTGATTCCAAACATATTTGCATGACAGTTGTTGCTGGGGCTGACACATACAAATCAGTATAGTACGATCACTCAGCGTTCCTTACTCGACAGTCTGACCCGTCTCAAAGAGAAACATCTTTTGGCACCCGGAAAACATTCTATTGCTATCGAGACCGTTAGAGAAAATTAAAGTAGTTTTTCATGTTCTGGGATATGTCATCATTGACTTATTGTAACAACATTGATAGATTGATCAAATGAATGGTCTTAGAGTATGATGCTACTGAATAGAAACTTTTTTATTGACTCGTCCAGCAGAAGTCTTAGAGCAGTTCTTCTATACAATGCGAATGTTTTTTGCTTTTATTCTTATTGAGCGTTTAGTACAAATATAAGAAACACACAACAGCATAGCTAATTTGGTGTCTGCATGAGCACATATGTTTGGTGTATGGAGATCTAAGTATAGTTAGACTGGACCTTGGGCTCCAAGATTGATACACAAAGTATTCTTGTTTTCTGTGTCTCTGGAACAGCAGGGCTGACGGCCAATTTTATGTGAGACAAGAATGGCCGTTAAGACAATCGTTAAAAACTGGCTAGCATAATGTTCCGTCTCCCTCTTCAATTGAACAGAACAAATTATCTTTTCCCCCTTACATATCAAGTCAGTATTATTGAAAAAGATTTAAAGACAATGGACAAGGGAAGTTAGCGGGTTTGCTTTCCTCCATGAGATATTTTCACCTATAAGCATGAAAATAATCAAGGTTATTTTTTTTGACGACACTCAATGAGAACCCAGTGCTTGACAAAGAACTTATCAAAGTTGAACATTCACCAGGCAGTCTTTGTAACTAGAAGTTAAAATATTACCTGGGAAAACATCGGAATGTAGAATACGAGAAAGAAATTGAAGAGCTACTAAATATCTACCGACAACTTGGGGCAGGAATGTTAGTCAAACTGCACTGTTTGCGGTCACACTTGGATTATTTTCTAACGAAGATTTGTATAAAGAGCAGAGAGAATAATTTCAACAAGACATTTGCATTATGAAAGAGTAGTATTAAGGTCGATGGGATGCAAATTTCCTTGCTGACGACTGCTTGAAACGGCAGGCAGTGTTCTATATCTTTAAATTACGAGTTTGTATATCAAATGTTGGATATGATTAGAAGAAATTAGTATGATGCTTAGATTTAGCGAAAAAACTTTCTTCTAACAGTTATTATATATTCGAACTTGAGAAAATCGCACCCCAATGTAATAGTAATATGTCGCTATTAAATAGCAGTTATATATATATATATATATATATATATATATATATATATATATATATATATATATATATCGTTCATTCATTAATAAATAAAACACTCTCAGTTAATGGCCTATGTATACATGGTATATCACACGCTAAAAGTCGACCTCTTTTTACCTAGCGTCCATAGCTCAGAGGTAAAATCAACGACTGACACGAATTCGGTCGGTTTTCAATCCTGGGCAAAAGCAATCGGATGTCTAACCGTACTAATGAGCTTTGATACAGCGAAACAGATCCATCTACGGATGACTATATATATATATATATATATATATATATATATAACTGCTATTTAATAGCGACATATTTCTATTACATTGGGGTGCGATTTATATATATATATATATATATATATATATGTGTGTGTGTGTGTGTGTGTGTGTGTGTGTTTATATCATAGATATTTAATTGTCTAGCCATTATATATATCAGTATCGTCGAATACGCGTAGAGGGGCATTATATATATATATATATATATATATATATATATATATATATATATATATATAATGCCCCTCTACGCGTATTCGGCGATACTGATACAAAGAGTTAGTGTGTATATATGATATTAAGTGTATCGTGATATTGATAGGTCGCATCTAGCAATAACTGACGCCTCCAGTGAATAGACAAGTGTCTCGCTCACCAAGCTGGATCGTCTCTGCCAATTTATAGTTTACTTTAAATATTTATTTTTAACGCTGCGTGAATGCTAGCTTTGTTCAACAAGATTTTAAAAATGTTGTTATAGTGAGGGTTATCGGTGAACACAGGTGTTTATTCTCACCAGATACACATCAAGTAAACTTAAAATTGGATGAAGAGAAACAGGTGTACTCCTGAGAGTTGATCGAAAATGGAACGTCATTTGAAAATTAATCACACCGTTTCTGGGTGGCGGGTAAACAAATCAAATTGTAACCGATCTCCCAGTTTAAACACCAAGCGTGAAACTCAGCTAAAAAAATTATATTAATTCTGATGTGTTTAAATGTAAAACTAAGAGTATTTCAATAAACATCGAGAAATGTGTAATAAGAAGTGTTTACCTTCTTCTTTTTTTGTGCCCTGTCCTTTTAGGACCTGGGCGATCATGGCTTTCCGCATCTCTCTCTACCTGGTGGCGCTTAGCACGCTTAAAGTTTTTCCTTCATCTTCGAAAATATTCAATGCCGTATTGAAGAACCAACATAGCATAGCAATCTAATACTATCTTCTTTGTTTCTAGCGAAACTGTCCTGTTTCTTACTACTTTACTCAACTTCTGCAATGCTTCCTTCGTCATGCCAATTCACCTTCGGATCTCTCTTTCGCACTTTCCGTCTTTAACTTACGATACGTAAATAATATGTATTATTCAGATTCATTTGAATTTGACGCCAGACGTGAACAGTTATTCTCTAACTGTTCCTATAAAAGTGCTCATGCTACTGATCATGAGATTTTCAACAAAATCTACATTGGATATATTTCCCTTTTTTGTTTTTTGCAAGATATTGCTGTATAAGTTTCTTAATTTATCATTAGTTTTTAAATTTGGTAAATATATTAGTTACATTGTGATTTCAGTGTTATATAATTTTTTGAAAAATTTGGACGACAATATTTGCGTCGGACTCTGAAGGTTTTTAATTTTTATAATTATATCGCCCCAAGCAAAGCAGTTTACTGCCACTGTTGCGAAGGGTCTTACATAGGAGAAAAGTTATAACAAAGAGTGACAAGTTGTAGAGGGTGTCAGGAAGTGGGTGAGAGAAGGATGAGAATATTATTGAGAGTGACGTGGACGTAGAAAAGAGCATAAGGAAAAGGATAGAAGTTAGTGAGATACGTAATGGCTATTGAATATATATTTAAATTATTGGAGATTATTGCTGTCGGGAAACAAGTAAATTCCACTGGCGGTAAGTGCGAGAGAAGAGGCTGCTGGAGTGGAATGTTTTTTTTTAATTTTATTGGTTTCATGGTAAAATTTTGGGACCTAGTTGCTATTCTTCTGGCTCAAGTAAGTTCATATATAGGTGACACCAGGGAGCTATGTTCATCGGAGGAGAAGCTGTGAAAGTATTTGTAGAAGAGACACAGGGAAGCCACACTGCACCGTTAAGAATGTGACTGTATCTGAGCTGCCAAGTCGGGATCGATCACATTACAGATTTTCCGTTGGATTTTGTCAAATTGGATAGCAGGGTAGTAGTATTCAATGCACCGGATGATTTTTATATGCGTAAGATGGTTTCACGAGGTAAAAACCTCCTAGACCTGCACAAAGAACCGACTTTCTTTGTAGCGGATTTAGCTATATATTTTGTTAGAATTTCCCTCCCAAAATATCTGTATTATCAATACGAAAGATAAATATATTAGTAATATTTTTAATATTGTTAAATACTGGAATTCTTCAAAAACAACTTTATATGCTGTTAATATAATCTATGAAATATCTTACCAACCTTATAAATTATAATTTCTTAAGTTTCTTGTTAGTCTAGCATTTAATCATTCATATCTAATATTCCTCTTAGAGAAAATGTATTGATTTTTTCAGCCTGACTTCCTTCAACAGACCTGATTTTTTTTTTATCTCTTCGTAACTGGACAAATAAATATTCGGCGCATAGTCTTATGAGTAAGAAGATGAACAAAACGCAGTAAATGAAATATCACAGAACGCGATTTATATAATATCATTAGACTTTCATATATTTTTTATATATAGACATATATATCTAATTTTCAAGCTTACGGAATGTAATATTCTTATCATCTTCCAGATAATATCTTGATATTCCAGTACTTATCGCATTTAGTGAAATCAATATCCACTTCGATCGTCAAAAATTGATTAACATGTTCTTTTCTTATAAACTCATAAAAATATTTAAATTTAATTATGCAACATCTTTAGTTAATGATATTTTGATTTGATTAATATTTCTTAATGTTATAAGTGATCTATTGGCTATTTGTCAGTAGGAACCCAATATAGAACTGATGGTCGACAATACTCTACAGATTTCTTTTTATTTGGTTAATTTCTACAAGTAACCATACTCTGGCGGAAAAGAGATGGAGAAAACTGATGTCAACTGGACAGTTTCTATCCACGCCTCTCAATCTGTCTAGCACCTGCACGTCAAGGAGCATGTGAGAGAAAAACGTATTGAAAATTTTAACGCTTGAATAGTACTAACGGTTTTTGTTTACTTTTCAGTTTTATTTTGAACCTACAACAATATATTGACTTAATTATCCAAACAGTATTTAATTCTCTTTCGTTTAGTTATAGTTCACAACGATCTGACCACTACTGTAGCGTTGATTTTATTTTCAAATTCTACGCATTCAGTAAGTACATCTATTTGATCAAATATTAATACTGTAGATATAATTAACAGTTATAATAATTTCATCTGAATATATTTCCACACATTATGAATTACAGGATATTGTTTATTTATATCCGAAAGTTTAATACTTTCAGAATTTAATTCAACGGTGTATTCATTAATATTATATGTTATGGATGAATGGAAACTAAATTTTCTTTTTTTGTTAACATGAAATGAATTTTATTGAGTAAAATGTGATACCATTTTTACATTCAATTACGGTGTAGACAATTTAACTAGAAAATAGTATTTCACAATATGTATTTGAAACATGAACAATACTGTTAAATTTAATTGTTATTTATTAGCTGTTATTAATATCAGGGTACTTAAACAGATTTGGTGTTGTCGGTATCAATGTAAATTTCTTGTTCACAACAAGAAGCCCAATTGTGAGAATGCTACCTGATATTTACCATTGGTTTTAGAGTAAACATAATTTATTTAAATAATAAATAATCATACCATCAAAATATTTATATAATATCGAAGAAATGAATTTATATATATTTTTGTGGGATAACTATTTAGTATTTTAATTAATCCTATTTATTTTTATGATACTATTAAAGTAATTACTGCAGCATTATATGCTATATACTACAATTAGACTGATTTATTATAGGATTGCTATTTGTATTACTATTTCTAATACTAAATATGATATTATTTGACTAACAGAAACGATTTTCATAGGCCAAATTAAAATAAAGTTAAACTTAGTCTTCAAACATACATAAAATTCATTGAAAAATTCTTCCAGACAAACACGTAGCAATTTCTCATCATTGTCTGTTAAACCTTTCGTAACAAGAGCTGATAAACCTGAAGCATAAGGACGAGTTAAAAATAATTTGAAAATGCCGATTGGCTGATTCTCAGCGAGTGATAGGAAACTTGTCTAGCTCGACTCTTTGTGAGTGTAATAGATTTCATCTTCGCAAGATAGGTGACACTAGTGAACTAACGCCAGATTAAATTAATGTAATATTAGAGTTTGATCGACAAGCAATGAACTTTGTTCGTTTTAGAGACAATTATTTTAGTTTTATGTTTTCGCTTTTCTCGGAATATTGGTTGGAAAAGAGACTGGGAGAAAAAACGTGGACTTTTTAAGATTGTCTGAGAATTCCCGTTCACAAGGAAAATTTTGAATCAAAAGAAACATTCCTCTCTGTATTTCTTGTGGCAGTGCAGCCTTCTAATTTATGCGTTACCCAATTTGGCTGGCACTTTGTAAGTTAATATATTTAAAGTTTTGCTCTATTGTTGTATATTCAATCATGTCATATGTTTAACTCCTATGGAATGCACGAAATAATTGATATCAGTTTTTGACCACATTTATATGAAACTTGATGTCGAATAATGCAATTTATATGTTACGTCTCTTAAAAAATGATCGATATTGTCTTCCAAATTATTAATTCTTTATTATTATCTGTCAATTGCCATCACTTTTTAGGGGAGAGGGATTTGCCTTCTTTAAAATCTCAATTAACATTAGTTTATGTAATTGAAGAGTTACCACGTAAAAATAGTGGGATCAGAGTCTCTTTCGATTTAAATCATAAACGGACGGATGTGAAAATTGCTCATGACTCTTCAAAGATTGTGAGTGCGAAAGAAGAGCAAAGAATAATTTTGAACGCGGTTCACAGGTTTTATTTTCAACACCATTAATACAGATATTCTCTGCATATAGAATTCATATTTGATGGATATCAAACAAGAGATCATGTAATAATCCATTTTAAGTAACTGAAGTGTATAAGAAATTTTAAAAATTTGATACGAAAATCCGAAGGCAGTTTGAGATCGAGAATAATACCGTCCAAAGCTTAAATTTAAGTATTAATGAACTAGAATCTTTCTTCAGATAAAAAGAGAAGTTTACTTAACTTTTCTGTAAAATCGGTCTGCTTATTGTCAGTGAAAGCTGTGTACTCTTCACACAGATAAAAATAAGTCTTTAGTCAACAAAGATTTGCTTCAATAAAAGGATGCTAATAACATAAAGTACAGATCATGACAACTTGAAATTGATTATATAATGAAAAAGGCACTTTTATGTAGTATAATAAAAGTACACGTCATTTTTTCAGGGCACATTTTGAAAAAGGTAGATTTAGAGAATTTGTCACTTACAGTACGTATTGAATTTACGAGTAAATTAGCACTTACCGTATCTTACGGGCCTCTGTAGAAATTTAACAGAACAAGTATTTCGAAATAAAGCATTACAAATGATTCTAACTCTTAGTAAAGACTATCCTTTGGGACATGGAATTAGGGAGAGCCATGTACTCGCATGACCTGAAGGCAAACGGAAGCGAGAAAACAAGTAACAATTTCTATACAAATCTTACCATAAGATTCAACAGATTTCACAAATATTTACAAGTTAAATTATCAAAGAGCGTAACTGTTCTCTGCTGTTTATGAGAATTTTTGTGCAGTGGATATCGGTTCCAAACGTGAAATCGGAAAACCGAGATCGAATTCCAGTGGAACTCATTTTATTCATTCGCACACATATATCCTTAGGAATGTTAATATTCCATCTGAAATCCCTCCAGCTATGGAGCTCGCCGTGGTTGCCGGACAGGAGCAAAGTCTAGTAGCTAGTTTCAGATACTCGCTTCCTGCTTACCGACCAGCTGGTAGCACTTGCCACTTGGTTGCCGTTTGATTGGTTAACGGAGCAATGACCAGCTAAGACTATCGTTGTGCCCAGTTATCGCATACGCGGTGGCTTGGCACTCTTTGACCAGTAATTCAAGCGTTTGCGCCCGTGTCCCACTTTAAAAAACAACCTTGTGTCATATCTCTAGTGGGAGAAATGGATAAATAATCCCGCCTGCTATCTGTTAAATAGCAGGACAGATTGAATTCTATAGTCTTCGTTGGCAAACAGAATGTAATGCCAAACTACTGCAGGAGCATTCTTCTACCTAGTCTGTCACGACTCTTCTGATACATGATCACCCAAGCATATATACCGTATGATACTTAACTGGCTGATGTGTTATTACGAATGTATTATAAATAATTTGAACTAATTTTCGCAGTTCTGTTTATTTTTTTATATAGCAATTCGCCGGCTGTTCTATTATCTATCCATTACGTCCAGAAGTCCATAGAAATCTCGAAACTAAATCTCGTCGACGTAATATAAGTATTTATTCAAGTCTACATCAATTACTGTCAGCCAGCGTCTTTTGGGGTAGGTCCTTGTATGCATGTGCAGTCAAACACACTATACTGAATGTATATTTAACATACTTGTACGTGATGTCTAAATTTCGCTTTTACCTTACAGCGGGGTTTCATATATCTGCAGCTGTCATACGGTTGTTTCTCACAGGTAAATCTAAACTAAATATGGGGGGATCATGTGAACGTGTACTCGGTAACCAGGAAATAAACAGCCAGACAAACACCACGATGAACCAGGATATTCAGGCCTCATACTGTGCAAATTATGATCTGGCATGATCAGAGGTGAGACGCATGTTGTACTTGGTTATATTCACCACCACTCATTACTAGCTTATAAAGACATTTACTATTCTTTTGAATGAAAGAATTCGATTCTTATTGCAGTTTGCTTACTAAAATAATTTTGTTTTCTTTAATCTAAATTAACATATTGCGTTAGATCTACTCATTATTGTATTAAAGCTTTGTTTAAAACGGAATTTCAGCTATCAGTCTGTTAGTTAAATGCCATACGGGATACACGCTTGGGCGATCATGTCCCGAACAAGACATGACTGACTGGGCAAAATTATTTTATTAGGTTTCCAATTCTTTCTGCGGTAGACTGGTTGTCAGCCAAGGCTATAAAACCCAATCTCTCCTATAATTAAACCATAACTAGAGGGAAGATAATTAGCTTTCCCAAGGTTACTTGTGTGTAAGTGAATGCAATGATTTCAACTGGATTTTGAACTCGGCTCTCCGATTTCTCGGTTCAAGCCAATATCCACTGCCCACCAACGCACATCCGCTCTGCTAAATTCGTTCAAATATTGTCATAATTTTTGGTGATTTTATTACAATTGTCTGGTCGTTGGGTTTGCCGCCCTTCCTTATTTTTATATCGATCTAGGTAACTTACAGCGCATTTTGAAGTGAATCAAACATTTCGAGTATACTTAGTCTACAGTGCTAGACAGTTGTCGTTACACTGCCCGTGTATCGTAATACCGTTTAGGTTCATTTTTTTATTTATTTAGTACTGGTCACTTATTGTGGTTTTCACTGAATCCAAGTACACACGACAGTAAACACGGTACATACACACAGTACTCACACATCGCCATAACACACGGCACTAACTACTAAACAAACCACCATTATATCAATAAATTAAAAAAGCAAAACTTTTATTCCTGTCATTTTTCAGTATAGCTACATGGAGTCTACCCAGTAGAACACAACGGAATAAAATGTTGTGATAAAACCAAAAGAGGAGGACATTAGTCCCGATATAAATACTTTAAATAATTATAACTCCTTCTTCAAGAAACTCAAACAAAATTTATCAGAACTATCATCGTTTATGTTCAAGTTATCCCACATCAGACAGTCAGTTAAGTGTCATACCATGATACACGCTAAGGTGATCAGACTGACTGGATAGAACATTATCCTGCATTGTGTTGCCATTATTTTCTGTGGTAGACTGGTTGCCAACCAGTGTTATTGAACCTAATCTCTCCTGTTTTTTAATCCTAACTGGAGAGATTAATAACGTTCTCAAGGTTATTTGTGCGTAAGTGAATGCAAGGAATTCAACTGGAATTCGAACTTGGCTCGCCAAATTCTCGTTCCACGCTGATGTCTACTGCACCACAACTGACTTCCGCACTTTAAAATCATTTAACATTTAGAACTCTACTAATGCTAAGCTTTATGTAAGCTTAACTTATGTTAAAATGAATCCAATTATGTATCAGTGAAAAGTATTAATCGACACTTACGCGCTGAACGTTGACTTCAATTAAACTCACTGTGTATTTTTCTTAAACTGAAATATTTATCAATATAGAATCATAAAACCAAAGAATAATAAAAAGACATATCCCAAACAAAGACTTCAAAATTCAAAAGTAATTACAGGTCTGTCTAAATGTTGGAACTCTGCGTAGCTGTTCTCCTAGTAAAGACTGCCATTCATCATCTTTCTTTGATCATTAGCTGGACCAATTTTTTGTGACCGATTAGCGCCTTGTTTTTAAGAAACTCTCTGACAAACTAATTGTATTAAGGAGAAATTTTCGTGCCAGGATTTTTAAGTCTGAACAATTCTATTCTATTTTCTCTCTCTAATTTTTTTTTTTTTTTTTTGGCTGGTTTAATTTTTTTTCTTCTAATTGTTTAACGCTGCGTGCTTGTTTTTATCATTGTTTTTCGATAAGAAATTAGGCGGATTTCAAAAAAATAATTTAACACATTTTCTAACGAAAAAGAGATGCTTATGTTTTTTGTGCTCGGAAATTTAATCCAATTTTACTGATTACGAAAGAGTGTACATCGTGCTGTTGGCGCTGTAAAGCCAGAATTCATGCTGATACTTGCATAGGCGCAATCCCATACTTTATGTTTGCCAGGAAACGTTGCTAAGGCTTAGAGCAGTCAGGAAGAAAGCTAAATAGATAGAATGTAAAACTGAAATATCACACGTATTGTACGTCTTTTTTGAATATATAAACTCAATAGCAGTATAGCCCGCCGTTGCTCGGGTGTAATAAAAGCTTTTATATATATAGTATCGATTTCTGCACAATTGTAAGATCTGCAATCTTAAAACTTCTGCATATCGTTTCATGTCTTTGTCTATGAGTGCATCAAATTTGATTAAAATTGGACCACTCCTTCTATAACCCGATTTTTTCGATTACCGATTTTCGATATTTATCGGGGGTACCTCGACACAAAGCCTAGCCAAAAAGACTCGCAGATTCTTTTAGTAAAACTGCGTAAATTTTCAAGAAAATCGGTTCAGCCGTTTATAGGTAACGGACACACACACACACAGACACACACAAACACAGACAAAGTTCCATTTCTAAATAAGTTTAGATCTTGAACAGAAATACAGAAAAATAATGCTAGGTCATTTTCCTTTGGTTTTCGTAGAAATTAACTTAGGAAATCTACAGCTGATAATCGCGTCTAGTGAGCTGAATCTTTCTTTTTGCATAATAGAGAGGAGACTATTTAGATTTTGTACATTGGTATGTGAGTATGTCTGCTCAGAATGAGAAATTGGGGAGCTGAGTTCGAATCCCAGTTGAATTCTTTGCATTCAATTCCTAGTAAATACTTTCGGGAAAGATATTACTTCATCTGTCTTCTCCCAGCTATAGACAACATGACAGGACAGATTGGGTTGTTGAGTCTTGCTTTGCAACCAGTCAATCACAATAACTAATGGTAATTTATTTCGGGAAAATATGATGCCCAGTCAGTCATGGATCGAAAGAGACATGATCGCCCAGGCGTGTATCTCGTATGGCAACTAAGTGACTGTCTGACATTGATGCAGATAACTTTACGAAAGTGAACGGCACCATTCTGCCGCAAATTAATTAAGAAACAGTTATCACAGTTTCAGCGCAAACGATAGCTTTCTGCCAGAGGAACGGACTTTATATTTCTTTCTGCATTTCCATATTTTTTCACCATGTTTACGAGCAAATAAAACATATTCGTCTCCCTTGGGTGAGGTATTGCTAGTAAAATGACGTCTCCAAGAAGTGTTAATATTATTATATACGAAGCCATTTCTTCAAATTGAAGAGGCTAGCTAATTTTGAAAATAAGTATGTGTATCAGTACATTTTCCTGTCTCGAAGAAATGTCCATTGATATCAGCGAAAAGTATGCATATATTTCACTTGCCAGAGAGACAGCAAATATTTCTTTTTCTGTCTCATATTACCTAAACATCTCTCTCCATCTCGCTCTCCTTCTGTCTCGGTATCTCCATCTCTCTTTGTACTTCCTTTTGCTGGCGTATTTGTGTTTGTGCGCGTGGATGTATAACTTGTGTGGTTAGAAAATTTTAAGATAAGCGGTTCATTTGAAGGAGGCTGAGAATAACATCGATTGAACATGTGATATGCAAGGATGTATAAATAAGTGTGAAAGTGATTAACTTCGTTAATAATCATATGTAAATGGGATCATCCGCAGACAGATCTGTTTCGCTGTATTACAGCTCATTAGTACGGCTTAGACTTCGGTCGCTTCCTACCCAGGATTGAAACCCGACCGAATTGCTGTCAATCGGCGATTCTACCCCTAGACCACGAGCCTCCAGTAGAAGAAGACAAGCATTTTAGCGCGTATAAAAACGCCCAATAGCTAGAGTGCTCCAATTCATTATTGAATGAGCGGTGCGTAGATGCCGGAGTAGCTACAGTTTACAATGTCTACCACTCTACCAAAGTCTACTATATATATATATATATATATATATATATATATATATATATATATATATAATCATATCACCCCGTGCAAGGCGGTAACGCCACTGATGTGCATGGGGCTACGTGAAGTGAAAAGATTTGGAAAAGAGAAAGCCGGAAACCACATCCTGAACAGGGAACAAGGGATGAGCCTCTACACCTGTAAAATAGACGTGGGTGGAGTGTGAACCGGGCGATAGTTTACTCTATCTACTCCAATTGAAAAAAAAATGAAAAAAGAAAAAAAAAAGAAAAGTGAAATGATTAGAAAAGAGAAAGCCGGAAACCACATCCTAAAAATAAGAAAAAAAATAAAAAGTAGGGGCGTTGAGTTTACTAAGAAAGTCCAGTAAAAAAAATTTCTTTCAAAAAAAAAAAAAAATATATATATATATATATATATATAAACAACGAAGTTACTAAGAGCTGCAAAAAACATAAGATATAACTTAAAGGATAATATCCCATAATTTTAAGATGGATTTACCCAATGTGCATTTTTACTATGAATACTATTATTTCAAAAATACATACACAAACACACACATATATATTTATATATGTATGTACTCACTGTATATTTGTGCAGCAATCTCTCTATTATGCAGGTTTCATAAAAAATGACAAACAATGAAGTTTTTATAATTTTTTATGAGATCTTATGATTTTTTCTTCTCAAGACATAAATAATATAAAAATTGTCAAAAGTTTTACCTTATTCAAACGCTTTTGGCTATACTTGTAGCCATTTTCTCATGATAGCCTACAAGAGCTCCATAACGCGATACATACACTAATCAACAACGGATTTCAAAATTATTTGGTTGACTACCATATTACTTTTTTTTCATACCTGAGTAATACCAGCAGTAAACACACTGATAATAATAATAATAATAACATTTATTTATTTCAAAAAATCAAATTCATGGCATTTATAAACAGAATGAATATTCACTCCGAAACATTATTCGAAAAGACGCAACTAGCTTTGACTTAAACAAAAAATATTAATTAATCATTTATTATACTTAAATTAAAACAGCTAACTTCATCATCAAATACACCAATTCAGCCTCTAGATCCAAACTGCAACAAATCAACGCTATTTACATATTCACGAGTTGTTTGAAGAAATGCATTCTTGATCCTTATTTCGTAAACAATTATATCGGCCATACAACTACGGTAATGACTCGAATACTCCCGCTACACCTCTCTCAACGGAACTCAAATCTGCTTATGCATATTTTCATATGTATATTCATCATGGCCTTAGAGTTAAAAGAAAAAGTAAACCTGGATATATGCCAAAAGCAGGAATTATAAAATATCGGATTCTCTGAATGGGTTTTAATCTAGCGTTCTTCTACTTTCTTATAACATAATATATATATATATATATATAGTCATCCGCAGACAGATATGTTTCGCTGTATCACAGTTCATCTGTACGGTTAGACTTCGATTGCTTTTAACCCAGGATTGAAACTCGACCGAAGTAGCGTCAATCGGCGATTCTACCTCTGGGCTATGGGTGCTCGGCTGAAGACGGCAGACTTTTTAGCATGTATATTATCATTATACACGCCCAATAGCAAGAGTGCTCTAATTCTTTAAGGATATGGTTTTTCAGATTGTAGATGATAATGGCTCTCCAACGATCTTCTTTTTATTGTCTTTGAATTTCAATTGGCTTTTTGTAAAATTGGGTGATGTGGCTTCATGCTACGATCCCAAGTGTATTAAATCAGATATTTCCCATTCATATACTTTCGGATATTGATTTATTGAACCTGAAATATATCCATATATAATAACCTAGGAGAAGAAGAGACGAACCGATGTTTTGTCAAAGAGAAAATTGAATTTCAACAGCCTAGGCTGGAATTTGAACTCAGCACTTTGATTCCGCTTTCTACGCTTCCAATAGTAAATTAGTTTCGATTCGTGCCTCGTATCTTTGCTTCCTTTCCGATGTCCCTGTTCAATTGCATAACAGCTGAGAACAATGTTATTTGTTTTTATTGATATCCTAAAATGCTCAACTCTTTTATGCATATATTTGTTTGAATAATGACCAATATGAAAGTATCTTATAATGAATAAAGATTTTAGGTAGAAGATATAACATTGAAAACATCTACCTAAATATATAATTTGATCCCACGTGAATATCTCCGCTGGTCATACTACGATGTACGGGGTTTTCTCCAAATCCCTAGATGACCAGAGATTAGCAGCTGATTTCTCCCCTAGCTCTAACTGCCCAGTAGATAAAAGGTGGGTGGTCATCTTCAGTGCCTTGAAACCAAGCTAGTGACATTACATCTTTGCCGATTGGGACCAGCGTTTCACCAAATGTAGATGAAAGTATGCTTCCACTTCTGAGACAAGTGCCTTGAGGTTAAAATAGTTAAAATAAGCCCAGCCTTTAGCTGAAACCCGTACATACAACCCATTGATGAAGGTGTCAGAAAATGGTCCGTCCAAAAAGTATTTCACTCTTTCGGTTATCTTCTAACTTTACAAGAGCTATATTTGGTCGAATATAGATCACTGCTGCCATATATGCGCATTCCCTAAAAAAAAAAAATTCGCTTTCAACACCCGAGAGAATTCAAAAGCGTCCAAGCCTCCTGGTGGCTTATTTTTTATTATTTGTCATCTTAAAACACTTTTCTTATAGACGAGAAGTCGGAAACCTCTCGCTGCTGTACTAACAAATTGCATTCCTTTGTTCCACCAGTTCTAACCTCCGCGTCTAGGACCCGCTATTGTAGCAAACCACTCTCATTTTCTTAGAAATAATGTGGTGATATTTAATTTCAACTCGAGCTATTTCTTCACACGACCCACTGTCCCGGAGAACGTGTCCCCTGTCCATGCTTCCCCGATCAATACAATCCTATCCTGATTTAGTTCTCTTATTCTGCAACTACTTATTTTCAGTGGCTCTCGAGCTTTGTTTAGGATAAACTTAACTGTGAAATTAAAAAGAAATCACCGGCAACACAATTATAAAATTAATAATTACAACATTGAATTATAAAATAACAATATAATCCAAATTATGTTTTTTATTTTTAAGTGATATTTGTTTTAAAAGGAGAATTTGCTATTCATTCACAACCCGCTGTGAAAAAGAATATTTTCGTATTTCGAGATAAGAGAGCTGAGATTTTCTCATGGGGTGTTTATACTGGATTCGAGTAAAATGATGCACGAACTCTCTCATCATTTGTATTTTCTCTCCTAAATGCCTGTATTCAATCAAAGTCAAAGACGTTCAGTTGAAAGTCAGAAAATGTCAAGTCTTTCACATCTAGCGGAGTAAGATATATTTTCAATTTCAGAAGTGATTTATGTAAAGCTTTTTCAATTTGTTTTTTCTAGTTTTTGTATAAGATGCTCAGTGCAAGACGACCCCACACAGTAAATATAAACTAAAATAGAACGCACTAGCGATAAAGTTTCAGTAAGGTTACATCACGATGTTTTTCAAAAGGTTCTTTGTATTATAGTTAGTCAAATACGATTCATTACTTTAAATAGCCTAGTCAGATATAGGCTTTCATATGGTTGTCATGCATGGTGGCAAATTTGATCAGAATTAGCTGAACTATAAAAATAATTCCACAGATCAATGGTTAAAATGGCTTGGACCGAGCGAACCCTTTATAACATTCGGAAGAACATGTTTCTTGTAGCGATATATTTTGGCGCTAGTTTATCAAAAACGAATAATTCTACAAGATAACAGAAATCACCTCACTTAGCGAGGATTAGCAACAGATAAAATGAATATAACATGTAAATCGAGGAGGTTCTTAAGTTCTGAATCAAAATAATGATTCAGAAATTAAGAACAAAACACAATTGATGTTGAAAAAAACAATTATTGACACAAAACATGAAAAACCTATTTTATCGTAATATAAGAAAGATCTAATTTATTGCAAATAACTTTAATTTTAACTGCTCGATCACGAACTGAAGGATATTTCCTCATATTATGATGAACATAATGAAGCCGCGATTTTCATTCTGAATATTACTACAGTGACTTGAAGATCAATGATAATAAGAACACCTAACTATTTTTATTTACTAGTGTTATGTATGTTTTACCCATTAGTTAGGCTGGAGAGAAAAAATTAACGGGTTCCCAAACACTTTTCACTCGCATCTGTGCAAAATGAAGGTTAGAACGGCAGTTGAAAATTTAATTTATTCTGCACCGATAACCATTTGTGCTGTGACAATTCTATCTAGAGAAGCAGAATTTTTTCCTTCATTCTATCTCTAGAAAGAAAAAGCTAGGAAGATGCAAGAATGCTACAGAGTGTTAGATAATATGAGCAAAACTATTATGGAGAGAGAACTATTAAAACAACAATAACTATTATAACGATTCATATTTGAAGATACAATTTGACTGCATAATACATAAGAGTTCGAAAACCTTTTTGGAAATGTTTATTACAGGCGAGTAAAAATATGGTATTTCGATGAAAGCAGCAATAATTGAGTGAATTGGTCAGCGATTGCTGCTAGCTATTATGTAACTATAGACCAAGCTTTACCTCATATTGTCTTTCTGTATAACTGTACGAAATGTACAATATTTTTCTCCTTACTTTTACGGGCCTAACAAATTTCGCTATTGATAGTTATATATTGAGAGAGAGATATGTTGGTGAGTATTTAACTGGTACTGCTTGATATATTTATATTAGTGAAAAATATGTTAACCAAATCTTCTAGATCCATTTCCTTCAGAACTTCACTGCTCACATTACTATGTTACAAAGAATATCCAAGATAATTATAGATATGTAGAAAATCTACGGGAGAAATTTAATATCAATGAACAATATTACAATCAAAATGAGGTCCAGGAATGCAGTTGTTCACAGCAAAACTATTATAGAGAGATAACTATACTAAACTAAACAAAAACAATTATGTATAAAGATTAATTTTTGAAGATCAAATTTGACTGGGAAGCAAGAAAGTAGAAGATAGTTTTGAAAGCTGGAAATGCAAAAAAAGAAACTGTTAACGTAGAACTTACGGTTCTATCAATCTATTGCATGTGGAAAGGGTGAAAACATATCTTCAAATTAGTACTACGCGTAAATTCATAATATCTGGGTAAGATAGAACAATGTAATATTTATTTTATTAATATAAAAAAAAGTGGCACAAGGCAAAAATAATGATGGAGAAGAATAATCTTTTTTGTCTCTTAATTAAAGCAACTAGTCACAAATACTGACCCAAGCATAACACTATTTCTCATAACACGTTCTTATTTGCCACTCTTCCAACATTCAATATAATACCGCAAATATCTATGACGTCATAATTTGTCCCCATATGTAATTATTTCCAGAGGGACAGCAATAAGAACAAGAATTTAAACAATGAAAATATACACGCTAAAAAGTCTGTCTTCTTCTACCGAGCGCCCATAGCTCAGAGATAGAATCGCCGACTGACTCCAATTCGGTCGGGTTTCAATCCTGGGTTAAAAGCAATCGGAGTCTAATCGTACTGATGAGCTGTGATGCAGCGAAACAGATATGTCAGCGGATGACTATATATATATATATATATATATATATGAAAAAAAACGAACAAAATGGTGTTACAAATAAAATAACCATACTCTTTTACTGCTTCCTTACTGATATCCTAATAGGCGCTACACATTTATTCATTTATTTATATATTTTTTTATCAATGACCAATCAAAAAGTATCCTATAATAAAAAAAGAATGTTAGGTATATGATATGACATCTGAAAAAGATTGAGGCATCCTCATCTGAACAAACAACATGAAAAAATAGAAATGCCTCATGACAGTTGGAATATGATGAAGACGAGTTGCAATGTCTAGATCAATAAGATTGCAGATTATCTTTGCATTTCATCAAGAACTTCTAATTATAGAGCAGATGAACTAGAAAATATATTGCATCGGTATCCAAATCAAGGCTAGATGGTAGTCACATAAATACTTACAATAAATTCTCGCAAGAAATATATCCTCGCACGACGCTGTGAACCAATATTAATTGAAGCAAACTTCGCAATTGTTTCGTTATAAACTTTCCACTTCATGTCAGCAGAAAACATTCGTCCGGAAAGTTGTTATGCATCACAATCCTAGTGGTTAGCATCAGCCATGGTGATTGATTGTAAAAAACTTTCTCTCTGACGATTAATAGAGAGTAGTTTCATTTTGGATTTATCAGTAAAATAAATACCTAAAGATAAATTGTGAAATAGGAAGCAAGTCATATATATTTTAAGCATTCAGGTTATGAGATGAATAACGGGAAAATATATAACTGAAATGTTTCTTCTGTGTCAATTTTCAGAATGATAATGACATGCCTGCTTTGATATTCAGCAAGAAACTCTCGGTGATGTGTCATTTTTATGGCATCGAGTCACGCTCATTTCTTCGCATTGCAAATGTAACGAAATAGCTCAACCAGATTTTTTTCCCCCAAGAACTGATGCATTTTATATCAGCTTCAAAAATTGATACTTCCCTGAACAGGATAATCTTCACCTCTTCATGTCAAGTGGCAATCGTCATCTACAACGCTTATTATATTCTATTTTTACCATCTTATCGTTCACTTGACACACCTGATTCATCATAAACGCATTAACAGAAACTTTCTATGCTGAATCTCACTCGTGTATCAATTGGATGAAATTTTATAGTTAAAACGTCATTTTTTATAATTATATCTTGGACTGCATTTTTTGGAACTTATCTTTTTCTTTTTTATAATCGCTTCTAGACTCATGTATATGTCTAATAATGTTTTTAAAAATCGGCTTGGTTTGAAAAGCAATAACCACTTTTAATTTACAGGTTGGTGTATTTTGCAAGCTGTAAAAGATAAAACATTTTAATATAGGCCTTTTTATAAAAAGCTTTTCCTGATAGATTCATCAGCACGTCAGCGGGTGTGCATTTTGTATACATCACAATACATTTATGTATTACCGTTGTACATTAAGCCGTCGTTTGTTAGCCAAGTCTTCCAGAATATTTGAGGATTGTATGAATTGGTATAGAAAAGAGGCCTCTCAGGGATCGTTAATGTTGTACATGGTTCTATTTTTGTGTCCGACATGTGCTAAAATCTCGTAATACCAATATTTTGTAGCAATCAAACAGAATTATTTGACATGAAAACAAACTTACGAGTTCGTACTTTTATACTTATAGTAACTATTTCTCTTCAATACAAGAGAGATTATTTCTTTTCACAACTTTAGTTCTTCATACAATTAGCAATAGTTTTCCTCTAATTATATTTTCTTGTTCTCCTTTTTATTTACAGAAAATAATAGATGTTACTCTCTGCACATTCGCTTTCATTATAATCTCTGAATATCAAATATTCCAAGCCCCAATTTCTATTACAAAAGTTTACAATTTCTCATTTACTTCTTAACTATTTTTCTTATCTTTGTTCTTGTTATCGCTAAGTTATGGCCACTTTATCTTCTGGTCTGGGTCAAATGTGTATTGATCTGGGCAACCACCAGGGAATTCTTAACTAAATCTCTTCTTTGATCTACAGGGTTAGAATCTCATCGTCTCATTTCTCATGTCTAAGAATATCTCGTGTAGTTGTTTTTAGCACTGTTCAGTTACTGATAGCCTGTTCTCACTGAGTTCAAGTGAACAGTGATCGCTAAATTATTGTGTCACCAATTTGACGAATCAAAGTTTTAATTCCCTAGGTCATTATTCCCTATGACAATTTTCAGTAGGGAACTTAAGGTTACTGTAGAAATTTGTCCTAACCAGTATGCAGAGTAGCAGCTACTACTGCTGCTGTTGCTGAAGATTTTCTGTCACTTGTCTTTCTTTATTAGCGGAACCCATATAGCATGTCTTGTTATTTCTAGACTTGTTAAGGAGGTACTCATAGTCTAGCATTACCTCAAATTCTTTCAGGCGTCTAACTCTGCAGAGTTCTTCCTGGTCGCGGACATTAACTTCATTACACAGGGGCTTATGTCTATCCCTGTTCCTGCATACATGATTCATTTCATTTTTCATTAAAACTTCATTACCTACTTCTCTTGCATCTGCCTGCTTTTCAATCTGAAAAATTTATTAAAACTTTATCAACCTGACTAAGTTATTTTCTAAATTTAATCTGTTTTCTCAGAAAATCGGAAGACATATTTTGCAAGCATTGTATCGTGTGTAGATATGAGGTTTTCTGTTGAAATCGATACATTTTCTACTCTCTAACGCAGGTTATGTATGTATTCTCAGGTAAGAAGAAGCTCTTTGTATGGTATTCCAAAAAATAACTAAAAACATCAAGTGCAACAATTTAATTTACTGTGAAGTTCGAAACTGAAATACAAAGCCACGTTCCGATAGAAAAATATGTCTTCTAAAAGCATTGGTTGGTATTAACAAAGATTAACATTTTATAAGAATTAAAAAAAATGTGTCATCTATGATCTATTCTCCTGGACAATATCCTGACAAATGAAAATGTAACTGGAAGCAGCAGTAATGTCCTTTTCGACAATGATTCTTAGAATACCATTGGTAGAAAGTTTATAGAATATGGAACACATATTTAACATTAATAAGAAGCTGTCGAAATATCTATGAATCATAGTGAGGAAAGAGTTCTTGGACATTTTATTTCTCACAGGAGTAATTGAAGACAAGAGAAACAGAGAAAACAGTGCAGGATCTATCTAGCTTCAATGAGTTAATGAATAGTGGCAAATGTTTTGGTGAGATAACGAAAACACAAAACATATTAAGTGCAAAATAGTACAAGAAATTGTGGAGAGCAATCTTAACCGATGGTCTGAATAGAAACGACATATATAAGGAAATGAAGAGATATACTCTCTTCACTTGATTTCTGTCACATGTCTTCTAGCTGAGGTGCCGTCTTCAATTCAAGTATTTCAAAGCCATAATAAACTTTTACTCTCCTCAGGGAGTTTATTTTATTTATTGATATATTTTTCGCTTGAGTGTCTCTTGAGATATCCCCGGTTAGACCAATAATTTCTTCTAAAATACATCTACTTCTTGGTCATCTGGTTTTGCGAAGTCAGAACGAAACATTTTCTGCATTGTAGGCAAAATTAGGCAAGTGAATCAAGGATCAACTTTGTCGCAGGGGAAAAGGGTTATTTAAGTGGTCAAGATGTATTTAAATTTGCAGTTACTGGTTTACTTACTATTTAAATAAACATTAATGTGAAAATGGACATTCCAATAATTCGTTTTTTTACTCATATGTCTCTAATTGGGTCAGTTCCATACGTGATGTATGATTGGGCAATCATGTCACGAAAAAGGCGTAATTTACTAGGCAGAAGATTTTCAAGCAGTAGGTTGCCATTACATCCTGTGTTAGACTGTCTATAAAAGCCAGTCTGTCCTCTGTCTGAACCATAGCTGGAGGAAAAGTTCGGATTAACAATTTTCCCAAGATTATTTGCCCGTATGTGAATGTAACTAATTAAATTGGAATTCGAAATCGGCTCCTCGATTTCTTTTTCGGAGCTGTTGTCCAAAGCAGATTCTGCAGAATGTGTGCTGTGGCTACTTCACCGTATTCTCATGGTTAGTAGTTTTATTTTCGCGAAACCAATTGCAACGGAGCTAGGAGCGCTATTCTCACTGCCTACTTGGGCCTTGTGTTACATATAATCAGAACTATTAAATATTTATTTGGCTACTTAAACATGATTACTGCCTAGTATGCTCGTATCACTGGATTAATTACAGTTTAGCTGTGAGGTCAGTCAACATTCGCGGCTTAATACTTTGGGCCTTGAATCGCATCCAAGTTACGCATAAAAAATATTATGGTGCATGTGTATTAATGGCGAGTATAAGTATGGTATTTCGATGAAAGAGGCAATAATTGAGTGGATTAATCAGGGATAGCTGGGAGCTATTATACAACTAAACATCAACCTTTTTCTCAAATTCCATTTGCTGTGTAGCTGTACGAATTTGTACAATACATTTTACTCATTACTTTTATAGAGTTTAACAAAATTCGGTATTGATAGTTATATATTGAGAGATAAATATTTTGGTGAGTATTTAACTAGCTATTTTTTTCATTTGTTTGCCATGACTATAATTGGTACTGTTTGAATTATTTATATTAGTGAAAAAATATATTCACCAAATCCTCTATATACAGTTCTTTCAGAATAGCTTCACTGCTCACATTATCATGTTTCTAAGAACATCTAAAACGATTACGGAGATGTAGAAAACCTGGGGGAGAAATGTAATATCAGATCGACAACGGAATAAAAATGACATTCGAAAATACAGTTGTTCACTGCAAAACTATCCAAGTGTAAACTGCGGAAGAGACTACCTCACTCTAATATTAAGCTAAAAATGAAACTATGACAACTGAAGTAGACTATTGCAGCACCAAAATTGCAATAAATCTGACTCCTGATCGACCCGAAACTAAAGGAAAATATATAGATAGAGTGTAAAAATATACGTTGAACAAAATGGAAAATGGATGTTTAACACAGTAAAGATGTTTTAGTGGCATCAGTAATCGAGGTTATTCCAAAAACGATTAGATGACATATGAAATTCTCGACATGAAGTAAGGCAATCAGAAAACAATGCAGAGACAAGGTAGGACAGACAGAAAACTACACAAAAAAATAAAGAGCAGGATAAACAAGAATTTTTCTCAGAAAAATGTGCAGAACTAAAAAAAATGAGTATCACTGATAAAAGAGATATGCATAAAGAATAAAACCAGTTACTGAACGAAAAAAAATATCAACAGACTGCATAATATTCCAGGAATGAACGTATTTAATTTTGAAAAAAACTTCAGAGATGAACGAACATATCGGTGAAAACTTCAACATGAAAGATAAAAACCGTAAATACAAAGAAATATCGAGGGACCGAAAAGTGGAATCTGCACTGGCCATATTTAACAGAAACAAAGCAGCAAAGCCAGACAGAACTTTAAAACAGATGAGAAATATCAGAGAGAAATAAATTAAATCTACAACAATGGAGAAATACGAGGAGTAGTCAGCAGATCTATTTTCATAGCACCGCCTAAGAAACCTGACTAAACCACCGGATAATTAGCCTAATGAGCCATATAACAAAACACATCATCTGCATTCTGACGAATAGAGCGCGCATCAGAATCAGGCTTGAAAAAGTGTGGGTTCTTTAAAGACAAAGGGAAAAGGAACGCTATATGTATTTTCAGAATATTATCAGAACGAGCGATACAAATGCAGATCGAAGTGTTCCTTGGTTTTATAATAACGCAAAAGCATTCGACAATGTATGTAACAAATATATATAGGAGCTGTTCCGTAACCTTGACATATTAAGGAAAAAATATTCAATATTGAGGGTCACAATCTTAAGATATGAGATATGTTGATGACTCAGTGCTGTTAGCAAACAAGAAATAAATCTACAAATCATCAGACAGAATGTAGCGAAGGAATGTGAAAAGAAACAAAAAAGCATACACTATAAAAATATATAATGCATGGTTATCAGCAAAAGGATCAGCCCAGAATGCAAATTTCAAGTCACAGCAAAATTTAGCTAGTAACAATGAAGAGATTACAGGATTGCTATGTGATGTTTGGTTTTCAATTTTGCAGCACATGCTTGAGCATATCATCAAAAGTTAAGGAAAAAAATGAAACAGTTGAAATGTTGTTCTAGAGAAGGGTTCTGTAGATATCATGGATCAAGGATGTGAGTATTGGAAAGGATGAAAAGAAAAACGAAATGAATGCTGAGCATCAGGAAATAACAATTAAAGTTCCTGGGACTTGTAATAAGGAAGAGTGGCTTGCAGGATCTGATACTCACAGGTTAGATAGAGAGAAAAAAACACATAATATATTTGACAGGCCTGGGCATGTGGGTGGCATAGCGGGATTTTGGTGCTAAGAGCCACCAAGGATAGGAATACGTGAGAAACCATGATCGCCTATGTCTTGAATAGACATAGCTCATAGAAGAAGAAGAAGAAGAAGAAGAAGAAGAATATTAAATCAGACAGGTACAGAAAATAGAATATGAGGAAAGCCTTCTAACAGTGGACGTAAAATACGACAATGATTTCTGAAGACGTATTGGTATAGTAGTAGATAATTTTTTAAAACCTAAGGAGATTATCATAAGACAGAAAACATTCGTTGGAAACAAAGAAAATCGTACCGTAAACTTACGTAATATCTATCTTTCTGGATGACAACGAATGCTAGACAATTTTCTTAAAGATGAAGAAAAAACATGAAGTAACTGGATTATTGTTCTGCAGTACGATGGTGACGATACCATCAGCCAAACATGTAAGCAACGACGAGGTTTTGTAGATGAAAGAAAAAACACAAAAAAGCTTATATTAACACCAGGATGTCGCAGCTGAAATTTCTGGTGCACATAATTAGAAAGGAATGATGGAAAAATCCAATAAACATAGGACAATTTAAGGACGAAAGTAAGTAGTGAGTAACATAATTATTAGGACGTCAAATCTGTTTTTCTTCTTTTATGTGCCATGTCTTTCAGGAGGTAGGCGATCATAGCTTTCCACATCTCTCTGTCCCTGATGGCTTTTAGCTCCTGTTGCACCATGCAACCATCGTTCCGTCATCCACCTGATCAGGTCCTTCAAATATGTTATCCGCTGCTTTCCTCTGTCTCTTTTTCCCTCTATCTGGATTGTTAGTAACAGGTTCTCTAAGCCCTCCTTCATCGTAGTATGTCCCAGGAACTTTAGTTGTCTCTTCCTGATGCTCAGTATTAGTTTCCTTTTCGTCTCCATCCTTTCCAAAACTTCGTCATTGCTCACATGATTGGTCTTTGATATCCGCAGCATCCTTCTGTAGATTCACATTTCAGCTGCTTCAAGTTTTTATTCATGTTCGAACATATTGTCCAACATTCACTGCCATATTGAAGAACCGACATCACATAGCAATCTAGATAGCATTCTAATACTCTCCTCTTTGTTTCTAATGAAATTGTCCTGTTTCGTAATATTCTACTCAACTTCTGGAATGATTCTTTTGCCATGCTAATTCGCCTTCGGAACTCAGTGTTGCACTTCCCGTCTTATGACTGGCAGAAAAAAGTTTTGGAAGATATAAAAAAAAAAACAGGCAAAACATATTGAGATCTTAATTGACGGAAAGATGAGTACAACTATGATAGCCGACGAAGACACACTGTACATAAAAAGAAGAATGTGATTTGGTTGTTATGTTATATATTACGTTGAACGGCAAATGTACATCCAGGTGTAGACGAGGTCAGCAGATGATATGGGTGTTGACAGATATATCCGACCGTGTGTGAGGTCAGCAAGATGTATTTGATAGATACGTCTGACAAGAGATAACAGTCAACTGAAGACGAAGGGGGTGGATGACGTCAACATTGCAACAACACGAAAATGTAAGAATGCTTGGGAATTGTAAGTCTATTAAAGTCTAGAAAATTTGGCTGAAGCTACATGGAATCTCCGTCGGATTCTCTACTCCTGACGGCGACTTCGTGTGCGCAACTGTCTCTGGTTACCCTCTTGCTCATTACAAGCGTCACCATTGAAGAATAAAAAAGAGTTTATATATTTCTATATAGAGGTTTTCTTCGTTGTATTTCAAGATCCAGTGTAATATACTACAATTATAGAGTCATGTCTTCATACTTCAAGATGTTCTGCAGTGGTTACTCTAGCAATAAGACTTTATGATATGCATATGTTATTTTCACGCCTAACCGAATTTTAATTCAGTGTCATTTTTCTAACCTGGTTAAAAAGCAAGACTACATGTTCTCGTCTGCATAGTTATTTAATTTATATGAGTATATGATACGGAGACTACGCAAAAGAGTTTGACAAAGTACGACACAGAGATTTGATAGAGAAGTTCGACAACCACGATATTTTCGGAAAAGACGTTTGGATAATCAAAAATCTATATTAGCAGCAAACTGCTTGTGGACAGATAATAGGTGAACACAGCAGATATGCAAAAATAGAAAGTGGAGTAAGACATGTGTTTTCTCACCGGATCTTTTCAACCTGTACAGCAAAGCAATTATGAATGGAATAAAAGCATTGCCAGGATTCGTCATTAGCGGCCACAATCTTAACAATATCAGATACGATGATGACACGGTGTTGATAGCAGACACAGAAAAGAAAATGCAGGTTTTTTTGACAGAAGTTCGCAAATGAAAATAAAAAGATAGGACTGAGCATAAACCTCAAGAAAACTTAATTTATAGTCATCAGCAAAAAGTGGAGACAAATATGACAACTGCTAATTAGAGAATCTAAAATAAAACAAGTAAAAAACTTGAAATAACTGGGAAATGTTTTGACAAGGGATGAAAAATTCAACGTGGTGATCCAAACACGCATTGACATGGCCTAAGACATTTCAGAAGCTAACGAGAGTACTGAAAGACAGCAATGTCTCGTTAGAAACAAAGAAAAGAGTGCTGGATTCCTATGTGATATTTATACTTCTGTGTAGAAGTAAATGTTGGACAATCTCATCAACGATGAAGGAGAAACTTGAGGCAACAGAAATGTAGTTTTACAGAAGGATGCTGAGGATGCTGAAGACAGAGCCCGTGTGCAATAATGAGGCGTTGGAAAGGATGCAAACGAGAAGAAAACTGATAATAAATATCAGGAAGAGACAAATGAGGTTCATGGGACACGTAATGAGCAAGGAAGTGCTGGAGAACCTGATACTCACAAGTCGGATAAATGGAAGAAGAGACAAAGAAAAGCAAATTGTTGATGGGGCGGGGATTAGGAGATATAACAAGAGAAAAATTATTGAGAGCGACAAGAGAAAAGTGTAAGGCAATGATAGCCTACGTCTTGAAAAGACACGGCACAGGAAGAAGGAAAAGATATGATAATAACTTGACCGCAATTTTTCCAACCACGTTGATTTTACATTTCGAGTAAAATCCGTAAAGCTATAAAAGAGTTCCTCGTAGTATCACAAATAACAACATTTATTTAAATGATTTCAAATATTTTGCAGATTTCTTATCGATTAATATTAGGAAAGAATTCAAATTATTATCTTATTATGAAGGTTGGTTTTAATCATCAGTCATCTCATATTCTTCAATTTTCTAGATTAATTTGCAACGTTGTTACATTCATACAACGTTTAATTCTTTTCAATTTACCTTTTAGTGCTTAACGATTCACAAATTTTAAAAACATGATTTTCTAATTTACAGTTTCAATTCGCGTGCAATACCTCTTGGACGTTAGAAATTCAGCTAAACTCTCAGCACGATTTTCCAAAGAATAAATGTTTGATTTTAAAAGGGCAATATGCTTAAAAAAATTTAACGTGAACAAATAATTTTGATTTCTAATGACAGAGATTTGAATTGTAAATAGAGTCAGCAATCTTTCTCTATTAACAAAATGTCCTTAGATATAATCAAGCCGAAAAACTCTTGGCGTTCTTAATTTTACGCAAAATAAGATAAACTCATAAAAATCGCTCATAAAACGTTGAATATTATGGCAAATGTTCATCGGTTCCATGTTCATCGTGATATGTCTCTTACTAGAAAAAGCCAATTATTATTTTAATCGGACATTAATGGTATTTCGGAGATTATCAATGTTCCCCTTTCACAATATATGTAAGATGAACATAGAACTTAAGGAAATATATTAATACAAACTGTTTAGAAAACTCTGGGATTTTGTTTTCATTTCTCTTGTATGTATATAACACACTCTCTTTTTTGTATCTTGCATTTCTTGAAAGTTCGATTATTTTCCTCGTGTATTATCTTATGCGCAGAATGAATTTCTCAAATATATTCAGTAATCATTTTTTTTTCAATGATTTGAAGATCAGTTTTGATATTTCCTCTTTTGAAGGTTAATGTGCATTTCTATCACGTCCCAAATGCATGCACCTTCCTTATATTATATCAAAATGAAATCTGTTTTGTTTATAGCTGGGGTTATTGTATATGTCAAGCCAAGAGGGGTATTACGTGAAACGAATGCTTAATTTTTTATTTCTATTTCTATCATTTCTATCATTTTCGCAAGAGAAGAGAACGAAAGATGAAGAGAAATAAAAGTAACGAGAAAAATAATGAAATAGTATGAGATAAATCAGTGGAAAATTGACTATAAACATCTACACATGCACAAACACATGCATACATTCGCTCACACACAAACATACACATTGTTGAATAATATACCGTATCCAAAGAAACACTATTCTTAAAAAGTGCTCAATATAATCCAACTCCGAAATTTTGTTTTGGCTACTAAAATTTTAGCTTTACCAAAAATATCCGCTTCGAACACGAAAGAAGAAAAATTATATTTTTCCATTTTCTTTCCCAAAAGTAGTTAAATTTTATATTCCCCTGATTTTAGAAATTCATAATAGTATTAACATAGTTAATTTCTCTATTCTCCGTCTTTTACAAGTATTTGATATTATTAAAATAGTTTTTTTATATAAGTTCACTTCGCGTATTACAATAAAACATAACTAATTATATTACTAATATCAATTTCTCTCTATCCGCTGTATTAAACCAAACAAGAGAAAGTATCCCCGCAGGATATAATATCACACTTTATTCTTCCTTTGCTATCTTTTATGAAAGGTCCTGCATTGTTCTTTCCGTGTGTATCACCAATGGCGTGCCATACACGTGTCTTATATTGTTGAGAATGTGGCCGCCAATGTCGAATCCTTTCAAGACGTTTCTTTCTATCATAAATCTCTGAGTCGTCTTTAAATGTTAGTTAATATATACAATTTGTTTAAAGTCGCACGTTTCCTAGAACAAACCATATTCTGGAAGAACTTGATGAGCGAAAATAAGAAATTGTCGTTCATACGAAAATATTTCCTGGGCGGCTCGTAAAGGTAGTGGCAAAATTTACTACCCATACCGAATTTCAAATTTCATGCTAAACTCTGTCCTCTCACATCCACATATTTTCGTTTTATATCTTTCTTCTAATTCTATGTGCCCTGCCCTTTCAGGACGTAGGCGATCATGGCTTTTCACGTCTCCATATCCTTGGTGGCTCTTAGCGCACCTTCTCCTGTTACACCGCTCAACTCTCGTTCCATTATCCATCTGATTAGGTCTTTCAAATAAGTTATCCTTTGGTTTCCCCTGTCTCCTTTTCCCTCTATCTGGCCTGTTAGTATCAGGTTCTTCAAGCCTTCCTTCTTCATTGCATGTCCCAGTAACTTCAGCTGGCTCTATCTGATGCTCAATATTAATTTTCTTTTTGTTTCCATCATTTCTAGGACCTCACCTTTGCTCACATGCTCGATCCATGATATTGGCAGCGTCCTTCTGTAGAACCGCATTTCAGTTGCTTCAAGGTGATAATATTTTCCAGTATTCACTGTCATATGGAAGAACTGACAACATATAGCAATCCAGTACACTTTTCCAAATAATTAAATTATAAATATTTTGAAAGTCCCAGTTACTTTTTAATTACGTATATATGCAGTTTTCACTCAGTCATAAATGTGTGTGTGTGTGTGTGTGTGTGTGTGTGTGTGTGTGTGTGTGTGTGTGTGTGTGTGTGTGTGTGTGTGTTCAATAATAGAGCGTGGATTTTATGAAATACGCTTTTGAATTTTAGTCCTCTTTATAATATTTTCATCTCATGATATATGTAACACTTTAGGGAAAGCAAGTGATCGATTTTACTTAAACTCAGAATACCATTGTGCCAAGCATTATATGTTTCTGAAAATACTGAATTTGTATTGGCTGGCAGAAAGAGACATTTTCGCAAACCACCGTGGGGCAATATTTAGGCGTGTAGTCGAAATGATAATTATTTCTCCTTAACAAATTTTGCCCGCAACATGGATTTGCACTAATCTAAAGAAAGAAAAATACAGAAAGACAAACATGTGTAGCCTATTGAAACTAAATTAGATTATTTGCTTTAATAATCACGAAATACATACCATATAAAAGATATCGTAAATAATTGGGTGAAAATGAAATTGACAATTTAGGTTCCTACCATTTTTTACGGAAAGATAAATCATAGAACTGCTCACATTTGAAAAGAGCAGCCATAAGCTGTTTCAATATTTCTTCCATAAACTGAGGCAATATTTGTGGATATCTACAAAAGCTAACTTTAATTAGTCAGAGCAACACTTTCTGTCCTCTACAACTTTAGGCTGGCGTAGGAAAGTAGAACTCATATCATGCAGACACTGATCAATGCCATCTTTTCTAGATATACAGGGTGAGTGAACGGTAACACACTATTTCATATATGATGGACACTCCCGTCTATGAATTTTAAAATATGGTAGAATCCATCGTATATAAAATAGGAAGATGCATTTCAACCACCCTGTATATCTAGAAAACATATCATTGATCAATAATGTTAACTGTTTGCCTAGATAGTGAGGTGATTTTCTAAGCACAGCTTTGTTGTTGTATAAGGCCGAAAGTATGGATCAAACTTACTTGCAATAATAGTGAGACACAAACTAACTACTAAATTGAATTATTTAAATGAGACAGCCTTGCTAACCATTACACCGATTCGAGGTGTCCAAAGGTGAGTTTCTAAGTACAGATTAGACGTGGGACATAGCCAAATGTTCGGCGAAGCTAGTGAGGATGGAACTCTCTACTCATTCAGAATTAATTTAGCAAGACAACCGTGCCAGAAGGCTTAGCTTGTGAAGTCTTCAAGCTAAAACTCGTTACGGAATGTAGACAAGAAACACAGATTCGAAATTTAATGAAGGAATCAACTGAACTAAAATTAATATTTACCCAGATAATCATACAAAAATGTGAACTTAATTTAAAAGACGAAGCTGTATAACGCACTTTTTTCCTCATTTCATATTTCTTCTTGTTTTCACTCCCTGACACAACTGAATTGATAGAAAAGGATTAGCCTTTCTATATGTATTCAATGTAAAGGGATTTAGGATGCTTTCACACGTCTCTCTGCGTGATATGCCCGGGGTAACAGCTACGATATGCATTCAGCTGATTACAAAAGCGGTTTAGGTGTTCAACGAAACAATCAAACCTAAGCAGCGTGTAATGCTGGCAACAGAGGATGATGCGTTAGCCGCAGGGCTTTCTAAATAAAAAATTGCACCAACATCTGCTTTGAATGATTCCACTTCTGCATTAGAATAAAGTCGAAGAAAAGCGTTTATCGGCATAAATTAATGTCTATTAGCTCACGTTACACCGGCGCCAATTCTCTTTTTAGAACTGGCTAACCCCCTACGGATGTGTTTTGTTATGATTTAAGTGCGAAACAATTCGCCCTCTTCACGTCCTTGAATCTGAATATGTATACATGCATATGTAATTAGCTGGTGTTAATCGGTAAGTATGAGAAAGAACTTAATTGACATAGATTTCTAAATTCAAATTAACACACTTATTACAGTTTTCTCATTTACGTAGAGAAAGCAGAAGATCACTTGTTTTTATCATTTCGGCATTAAAATGACTGCCCATTTTATGGCCTCTTCACAAATTGATGAAACATTCAGATAAAATCATGCAGAGATCTGAAGCATGAGATCAACGTCTTTATCTTTTATGGAGAATATGTTTAAAAACAAGTGAAGATGCTAATTCAAAAAAAGAAATAAGGCAGGCTATTCTTTTTATTTTACATCCTTTCTTTACTGAGGATTCTCTTGGTAAAAGTTACTTCATCTGGAGTTAATTATGTTTGGGAGAAACTAGTTAAATAGACCTAAGTAAGGAGTCTATTGAAGAACGAAGCCAATCCACTACCGAATTGTTGTGCAAAGCCTTCAAAGTAACAGAAATTTATAGATTATTTTATGTTTGAATATTATAACAAATTGGCTGGCGAGTAAAAAATAAGATCCTTATAAAGAATCAGAATTTTTTCTTTACATCAAAAATTGGGAGATAATACAATTTAGAACTCAAAATCCCACAAAAGACTTGCCATATCAAATTATGCACGTAATTATATAGATAGACTATCGAAAGACTCATTAACATTTGTGTATATTTCTGAGATGAGGTATTTTAATTTCATATACACGAAGTTTTGGCCAAGCCATTTTTTCAGGTGATTTGAATTTTGAACTGATCTTTTTTTTCAATTTTTTGTGGCCCGTTGTACGCTAATTCCTTAAGGTTAGTGGTCATCATTATCAATGATTTCAAATTAATCCCACAATGAAACGGTGGTCTTCTATTTTCCTTCATATGCAATAAGCATTAAGATTTAAGGTAAATGATCCATAATTAATTTTTCAAGAAAATAGTAATTGTTATTAGCGCAGATAATGATATCAACGAAATTTCACTTAGAAATTGGGGACACATTATCATTATTACTTTGGGAAAGACCGAAACCTTTTATTTCAGCCTTTGAACTTATGGATTAAGTACCAGGGCTGATTGGATTGTCATGCATTTACTGAAATCCAGCATAGAAATACAACACTGAATAAAATGAATTTGTCAAAATCTTCGGAAAGGAACAAAACTTACATTTCCAAGAATATTTTATAGTAAAGTTATTAGATGCGTGAATAACCATGATCGGTTATATCATGAAAAATGAGGGCGTATAAAAATAATATATCGTTTATGCATCATTACGTTTTAAAGTTATATTATTTAATACAAATTTCAGCAAATTTATTGCAAATATAGAAAACAGCACACAAAGCGTAATCAACAATTTTTTGTTTACAAAACACTAGAATAATCATGCAAATAATTATGTGAATAATGATGTGAATAATTGCTATGGACAGCAAATGAAATTAACAGAGATGAAATTTAAATTGATAAATTAATAATTAGTTATTATACCTACCAAACGAAGTATCGTATTGCGTGTATAATATATGAGACACGCTTATTTTAATTTCAAATAAATAGGGGAGGCAATAATATTCAAGGTTTTTGCATGAAGAAAATTTACTTGATTGCAAAGATAGACATATATTTTCGCAATTAACAGACTGGGTTTTATATCTGAAAGAAAGTTAATGCTAAAATAGAATAATTATTGATTACTTATTCGATTATACGTAAAAAAAAACAAATAAAATATAAAGAACGAGCTAACATAAAATCAAGAAATCATTTGTAAATTAAATACATGATAATCCCACAATAAAAAAGATATCATTGCTTGTGAATACGGTTATTTGTAGATTATAAAAAAAACATATTAACAAAAAATTCAACGTGTGTACCGTTACATAAAATGTTCTCTTTGCTTACAAAAAGAAAAAAGCATCTTTAAATTAAAAAAATATAACTTATTAAACGAACATAATAAATGAATAATTTTTCCCACCATAGATTTGCCATACTCTTGAATATAACTAAATTATCTCTATATATTTATTACTTACTCTTATCTGTAATACTTACCAATTTTTAATTATATGTCATAAAATTGAAAATATGTAACTTGTATTTTTTGACCACTGTGATATATATATATATATATATATATATATATATATATCACAGTGGTAAAAAACTGTATATATATTAGTAAGACACATACAAACCTGTTATGCTGTATCGCAGCTCATCAGTGTGGCTAGACACTTGCTTATGACCGGGATCGAAATCGACCATATATATATATATATATATATATATATATATATATATATATATATATATAGATATATATATAGATATATATATAGATATTTGTGTAAACATATGTACGCAAGCATGCAGACACACACACACACTAATGATCTGTGTGCTTTCCAGTAGCATACTTTTTTGTTTTTAGCATGTGTTTTTCGTGAGTATATATCTAATTATGTTTTTTTTCACGTACTGAAATGTGACTGTTTTTGTATTGACATCGTTCATTCGAAGCTGTTTTTATCTTACGAATTCGCACTTTTCCAATATTGTAGCCTTTGCAGACGCTTTCCAAACTTGGCTTAAAATTAAATGGACAAATCGATACGTCAATACAAAATATTCAAATCTATATATGTGCGTATAATCATCAGTACTTGTGGCTGTATATTAATATATGTTCGAAAGTGTGTATACTCGCCTATTTTTACATATATATTTGTGCTTCCATGTGTTTTACACGCTTAATATATAAATAACTTTATAATAAACTGAACCTAATGCTGTGTTGAGCTTACAGCTTTAAATTCGAAACAACAATAAAGTAAATTGAATCTAATTGTCAATTAATAGTGCTGATCTCTACTTTAATCAACTATTAATATAATACCCTAATAAATTTTTACAGTCTGTTTTCATATTCTTTAAATTGGAAGCTACTTTATTTTGATTGGACCTCTCTGTCTATGCAAGATTGCCTCCCTGATTAAAGGGCTTTGGCTAGCCTTAACTTTTTAAAATTCTTCAACTTGAAATAAAGCTCATCACTTGAAAAGATTCAAGTAGTATCAAATTATGACAACCTCTGTAGTGATATAAAATATTTACGTTATAAATTCTAAATAAATTGTCATTCGCTTTACTTTGTACTGAACACTTTTTAAAGAAGTGTATTTCATTAGTTACAGAATTTTATTCCATCCATACCTACCATATACTTCTATCTATCTATCTATCTATCTATCTATATATCTATCTATCTATCTATCTCTCTCTCTCTCTCTCTCTCTCTCTACATATTTATGTGGGTGTATTTATCTTCTAACTTTTATTATTATCTATCATATTTGTCGTTTTTGTCACGATTTAGCCCTTGCTTCCTTTAGTATTCATCAGAAGTGTTTCAATCCGATTAAGCTCCAATGAATTAGCAGATCTAGAGAGCACAATAACTGAAATGGTGGGAAAACAAAAATAAAACTTGATTATTCATTAACAGTTTTCATATATGCATGACTAATCAGAATACTTCCGGATTTCTGTCAATTAAATACCAACTACATTATAGGGATTCTATTAATTCTGAAAATTATTTATTATTTATATTTAATAAAATTTAAAATTAAAATGTAACGATAAATTTTAAATCATTTGATAAATCACTCAAAATCAAAAAATAAAAAAAATAAAATATGTATTCAAGCAGAGAAGTTAAAAACAATCTATAGAATGGAAACTGCAAATTATAAAATAATACTAATAGAGAAATATTGACTAAATTTTATAAAACTTCTAATAGCGAAACATAAAATACTAATAAATAATCATATAAACATATCCACTAAACTTTACAATTAACAATTATTGAAAGTAGAAAGATTTAATGAATAAAAATATCTCAAAGACATTTTTAAAATAACAATATATACGTTATAATATCCTACAAAATATAGTATAATAAAATTTGAAAAAAACAAACAAAACATATAATCATAAAATACGTACAAAATTAAAAACATATTAAATATATATCAGTGGTGAAATACAAAAGAACATACGTGACTCATATCGAAAATGGAATTATAAAACATGTTTGAAAAAAATTGTAAAATTATAAATACATTTATTAAATTTGTAGAAATTCATTGCTTGCTGTTTAGTTACAATTTTATTCTTCTAATATAAATTCCGTTCTATCACTGACATTTTTGATATAACACAAGTGATCCCATCGTACCAATGTTCTCTAATATTTTCGTACGTGCACCTTGTCAAGATTAATATCCATTTTCAAAGACAAATTCTCCATTTAAAAACCCTGTTTCTATGCCGCTCTAAAAAATAACGAAACAGAAAATACTAATAAATAAGCAAATAAAAGTATCTACTAAACTAAAATTACATAATACAATTAACAATTAATGAAATCAGAAACATATTATTGAAACAAAATCGAATGTAAATCAATTTCCCAATTTCTATGGAAATTGTATTGAAGTTTTCATATATAGGAAAGTTTAATTACAACAATCCGAAAAGAATGTTAGAATTACGGCATCCACTTGAAAAAAGATCGGGCGGTACAAAACAAATAGTAGACAAATACGTACGAAATTAAAAGACATACTAAGAATTATTGAAAATAGAAACTTTGTGCAGAGCCATCTTTGTTAAGAAGTGTTAGAAACGACGCAAACGAAAAGAAAATTTATATTTGACACTAGGAAGAGACATGGGATTCCTGTGACTCGTATTGAGGAAAGAGCAAATGAAGAATATAATACTCACAAGACGGATAGAATAAAAGTGAGACAGTGGAAAGCAGCGTCAGACATACTTGATATGTCGAGCAAATAGATGGCAGAACGGGGGTTGAAATGATAACAAGAGTAAGTATATTGAGAACGACAACATACAGAGCCAAGGAAAAGTCTATTATCGCCTACACCCTGAAATTAACTTGTTTTGCGGAGTTTTTATATCCTGGTGGATAGGGTTTTATAAGAACTTCTTATGGTCGATAGAAGAAAAATATCTATTCATGAAATTTATTTTGATTCTGCTGAGATTAATGCAATGAAAAATTGATGTAATTAGTGGAACAGCCAAGGCTTTTAAAGTCTGTACATTTTATTTTTATTTCCTGATAAAACGATTGAAGAAATCCTGAGGGAAATAGCTTTTGCCATGAGACATAATGTTAAGCCGTTTTTCTTACGCGATGAACACTTTTACTTCGATGCAAAGGAAAACAAACGAACTTTACGGTTACTACACCTTCTTAATTTATAGGAAAAAGCAAAGCCTACTGACGGTTTTTGTTTACAGAGTCATTCATTCAAACAATTTTCCTTTCTTCGTTATTTTTCATCTTTCAGCCGCTGTACCGCCCGATCTTTTTTCAAGTGGATGCTGTAATTTTAACATTCTTTTCTGATTCATGTGGTAATTATTCTTTCCTACACCTGACAACTTCAATATAATTTCCATAGAACTGAGAAATCGTAACCATTATTTCTTCCATCTCAAGACGAGTTTCTGCCTCTTTTTTTCTTCTATGAGTCGTGTTCGTACAGGAAGTGGAAAATCATGACTCTCCACAATTCCATCTCCTTTGTCGCCTTTCCTATGTTTTTACTCTTCATTATCGTTCACAATCTATATTCTGATGTCCATTTACACATGCTCGTTACCCACTGTTTTCCACTGTTGCGATATGTAATGTACCCATTTGGTTTGGAGATACGAAATCTTCACACGTCTGTTTAAAATCGCCGCCTTATAGGTGATGATATTTTGCACAATCTACAAATCCTTCCTAAAGGAAGGAACGCAACAAGCCGCTCCTGAAGCAATCGCAATTTGTCTAGTATGTTTCGAAAATCTACAATGCTTTGATTCATTATAGAGGTCTAAATATCTGTACTACCTATAAAATTGATTGAACACACATCATTTTTTTATTATTTATCAACATGGTTTTTTTTAAATATCGGGAGTTGGAAATATAATTTTTCACTTACAAACTGTTATATGTCTTCTTCGCTGATGTTGATATTAAATGAGATTTCTTAAAAAAATTGAATTGTTTTATTTAGTTTATTCAAGCATGTAGTGATTAAAAGTGATTACGTCTATTAAATATCAACATTTCTTACATTCACTTTGATATTCATAAAGACATAAATCTGATCGGATAAAACATACACATGTATTTAATTTTGAACAAAATTTGAATACAAACTGTCTACTGTTCATGTGTTTGTTTGGCTTATTGATGAAATGAGATCAAACGACTCACTCAATATCAAAAAATTAAATAGTGCAACTATCACGGATATTGTTTGATTGTCGTATTTTTAAAATCTTTGGAGTATACACAAAAGAAAATTAGGAATAAATTATGTAAGCGCAATGTATTTCTACGTTCCATTTCATTTTCAATAGTAAAATACTGATGCAGAATAGGTCAGATTTTATTACCTACATCCACTAAGTTTTGTGAACGTAATATTTATAAATGAAATATAGGTGGAAAATGTAAATAATTTTATGTTTATCCAAATCAGGAAAAATTGCAAACATATACATAGGAAATTTATAGTTATACTAATTGTCTTATAAACATTTCCAATATACTTAGTTATTAGGTTCCAATATATATATATATATATATATATATATATATATATATATATGTGTGTGTGTGTGTGTGTGTGTGTGTGTGTGTGTGTGTGTGTGTGTGTAAACTTATCGCTATAATCGTTTCGAAAAACCTTCCGAGTACATAAGGAAAAGGATGGTAATAAAAAAAGAAAGTGCTAAGCACTTGAAGGCCATTCAAAGTACTTAGCCCAAAGAAACGTCCCGAGACGAGTAACCTGAAACAAAAAGCGCTCAATACACAAGAAGAGCAAACAAAGTAAATAACCTAAAGAACCAACGAACCTTCGAAGGTTTTATCTAACCGGATCCAGGGAAGGTTGGAGTCAACCTTCCCTGAAGATCCGGTAGGTTCGTTGGCTGTTTAGGTTACTTACTATATATATATATATATATATATATATATATATATATATATATACTTACACACATAGTTCATATGTTTAAATGATTAATATATTTATATGCATATATATACATAAATATATAAATTCTATATTCACATATATGTATATAGATATACATGTATATATATATTTAAATGAATAAATATGCATCGTCACCCATACGCACACAAATAAACACAGTCATCATATATATATATATATATATATATATATATATATATATATATATATCCTTGACAAACAAATTAAATTTGTCTTACATAAAGTACACGACACCAGCAATAAAATATAACACTGCAAAACATCAACATATTTTATTGCAACCAAGTGCTCAATAATTATAAACAAGATGGATATTTCATGCTAAAAATTATTAATCGCCATAGTTCTGCCTTAAACCCTGAAAAACCTGTAAAGTGTATTATATGCTATAGAAAATGGGAGATAACTAACTTCGTTGTTACTAAACTAACATCACCAAATCAAACCTAGCGATGAGCAATATCGTATAGCAATTTCAAAGCTCAGTACAAGAATGGGTTACTAGTTATTTAACAATTACATACTACCACGTCATTAAATAAACAACTTAGAAGACATCATGTGACATCAGATGCTATTGAAAACATGTATTACCCCATGATTTAACAGAATCCCTAAGACAAATTTTAGTTGACATAAGAATTCCTAGAACGTGAGCAACGATGAAAAGTTGCAAACGATGCAAACGAGAAGAAAAATGATTACTTGACATCAAGAACAGACAGATGAGTTTTCTGTTATTTGTAAGCGTGACAGAGAATAGCAGCGTGAGACATACTTGATATATCTGAGCAAATTGATGGCGGAATAGGGTTTGGAAATATACCAAGAGAAAGAATATTGAGAGCGACAAGAGACAGAGCCAAGAGGAAGCCAATGATCGCTTACGTCTTAAAAGAACACGGCACATGAGTACAAAGGTGAACTGTCGATGTCTTACAAATAATTAAACACCATATTGATTTTGCTTCCACTCTCCATCCGATGTTTTCTGTAAGGGAGATAACCTGTTAAGTGTTTTCTAAACATAGAAGTGATTATTATGTCAAGTCAACCACGCATAGCATGTGACGGCTTCAAACCATCACCCTGCCATAATAATTATTAAATTTATTATGCAGTACAACACACGGAGAATAAATATACCGAATATATCATCCTTGAAAATGGCTAAAGCCCTGGTCAAAAGCACTCGGAACAGTAAAACAGTGGACATTTTCTTTTTATTATTTACGTTTTAAAAAATGGAAAGCTATTAGAACGATAGAAAAACTTTAATGTAATAATTCATGTAGACCGGATTCAGTAAAGCTTGCCTGAAAGAAAGGATATTCCCCAAATATAAACCTAAACCCTAATCTTCTACCTGAAACATCTGGCCATAACACGAATTCAAGAAAAAACTTTTGAATCCAAGAAAATCCATGTTTGTTGTTGTAATATTGTATAAAGTACTTTCTATATTACACAGAGGCTAAAAAATGACTGGATGTGCGCGTGGTACCTTCTGCATTGAATGTCACCTGTCAAGTTTTGGCTATAAACAAAGAATATCGATCCGAAATACTAAAAAGTAATTCTATTCAGTTAAATTGCCATTGGTTTCAACGACGGCCTCCAGATAATTTTCGAATCTTCTGCAAATCTTCTGGACTGTCTCCTTGTTTAAGCTAATGGATGCTACCATAATACGTCCATTCAATTAATCAGTTACAGAGAGATGTTAATCTCTTACTCATCTTCGCTTCACATATAATTATCAAAAGAACTGCAGTCTGCAGTATAGGGTTTCAGATATTATCTGGCAGCCATGAGTGAGTTCTCTGTATTGTGTGAAATGATTCAGAGTCCTATTGTAAAACATAGGTCCTTAGTAGCCAGTGTTTTCACCTGGACAAAAAAAAACTACTGCATCACGTTATTGGTGTAGACTTTGGTTTTGAGTCTGAAGATATGTGAGAAGATAAATGGAGTCATAACGTCATTAACACAAGTGACCACCTGGATTCTGACAGTTTATATAATCAAACCATTTCACAACCCTTCGTATAATCGCCAGACTAACATCAACACACTCTGGAATTTTCGTATTAATGCTTCCGGTGTGAATGCCAAGGAGTAAAGCATGACGGTTTCCTAATTAATTGCGTCATGGTGTTTTTTTTCTCATAGACGGTGTCTAACAAACTCTATATTACTATACTCTTGACAAAATAAATAACAAACAACGCATATACGCAAAGGAAATTTTAAAATGGCGAAAAATTTGCACCGTGTATATATTTATGCATGTGTGTGTATTTTTATTCAACTGTTTTTTTTTCTAAAATGTTTTCATAACAAAACACATCATTTATCGCTATTTCTAGCCTTGTTATCTAACGAACAATCTTATCTTGATCTTTGAAACCGAAGTTAATATTTATAAAATGTTGAGTTAGTGTATAATACTGGTCAGCATTAAATTATGTCACAGTGAATATTTTTCTGTATTTTGAATTCATGAATCTCTAACTAGATAAAAAATTTGATATAGAGCCAATTTCTGAAATTTTAACTCTACTGATTGTGAGAAAATGGTACATTCTTCATTAAATCGCATGAAAGTACATGTATTGTCATTAACTAAACGAGCGGAAACAACGAATTGCTGCACAACAAAACAGATCCATTAATGAAGACGCACGCAAAAGCCCAAACATATATGCTTATCTCTCTCTCTCTCTCTCTCTCTCTCTCTATATATATATATATATATATATATATATATATATATATATATAAGCAGATCACATGTAGAATCGCCGACGGACGCCAATTCGGTCCAGTTTCAATACTGGGTAAAAAGCAATCGGCTGTCTAACTGTGCTGATGAGCTGTTATAAAGCGAAAGTGATCTGTCTGCGGATGACTATATATATATAGGTAGAGATGTCCAGTCCGTAAATGGCGAGGATAATCCAACAAGATAAACTTAATATAAAATATGTTATATCTATATAGAGAGCTCAGTGGATGTTATCCAGAGTAATATGATATTTATAAAAGAAAATCTCAACATATCCTTTAAAATGGTTATAAATTATAACTAATTTGAATAAGCTAAATCAGCTCATTACATCAGACCAATCAAAAATTTTGATACCAAATGGAAAGAATACTCTGATCTTGAATAAGTTTATATTAATTTTATCATGAAAAATAATGGTATATTTACAAAAATAAGTACGAAACATGCAACTGAAATTATTTTCCATCGCTATTCACTATTTTTTCTCTCTTTTGGAAGCATTTGAATTGCTTCTTTTGAGATCAACTAAGAGTCGACATATTTTTTGTCATCTTCATACGAGTGAAAGTGCTGCTTGACTAGGCCATGTCAATCGAACGGAACATATTATAATCAGATGTGGTAATCTCTCGTGAATAAAACGGTTGATTCCCATTTGAGCGTTTTCAAATAGGTTTTCTCCCGTTTCGCAACATGTGACCTGGCATTTTAATTTTTCAAAATCACTTTCTCATATCTCCACTTGTATAGGTGCGCCCGAACGTTCTTTATTTTCAACATCAGGACAATTAATTTTAAAGCGTCAGAACCAATCTGTGCATGTTTTTTGTTCGACAGAACATTGTCACCGTAAGTCTCAACAAGAGTTCAGGGCATTTTTTTAAAATAAATTAGTCCAGTATAATACTTCGCAAATACATTATCTTTGGCAAAAAAACCGACAGGTTTAACGCTGTAAAGATCAAAGTTGTTTACACTTCGGGGAAGTTACATACACTGAATTTAAAATCTGCTTCCATTACATTCATATACGTTACCATCTCAAACTACATGCATGCATCTTTGGATAATTCATCTTTAAAAACAGCGAGAACTTATTCAGGATTTTAATACACACACACACACACGCGCGCGCACACACACACACACACACACACACACACACACACACACACACACTCAAAAACACATACATTGGACCGTGCAGGTGTTGTGCTAACGGTGAGGAACAACATGCTATGTAAGTTATTTGTATATGTTTTAGTTCTGCTATTATGCATCGCACACTGCTTCCTTACTCTCACTAGTCAATCTGCGATTTTTGTAGGAAACCACCCTTATTCTCTTCCTATTACATTGGGAAGATGTAAATTCCAACTTAGCAGATAATTCCCCGATCAATTAAATTAACTAATTCGTCGAGAGTTAACCGTTATTTTCTAAACATATCAACATAAACTCTATCTCATTTTCTGGAACACATTATCACGAATAACACACAGAACTAGTACAAGTGGAACTTCAAAGTAAACATAAAATATACTAAAGCTTTAATGGTAAAATATAACAACACTATAAATGTACATGTACGTGAAAACATTGTGTGTAAAAGACGAAACGAACATCGTACAAAACAAATAATTTTGGTCATGGATTATGAAAACCGGAATTATTCAAGTATTGATTACTATATAATTGGATATGTACCGACATCTTAAATTGGCACATGAATCTTGTTTTTAAGATTGTATTGAGCTCATATTTTATTTAGAAGTTCATTATAGGGAATATCACTTTTGACATTGATTGAATATATAATATCTATTTTACTCATACTCTAAATTCTCTCTCTCACTCTCTCTATATTTATAGGTTATTATACATATCAGAAATAATATGCCGTCCCAAGGTTTACGATTCTGAGTTCCCTGGCATTTGATTTTTTATAAAAATTGCTCACTACAATAAAAATTGTAGACCATAATATAATCATATATTTATGAATTTAAAGTACATATAAAAACCAAATACCAATTCTTTGTATATTCACTCAAAATCTAACCATTCTCCATCTGTTATTAAACATGTATCCTCATCATTAGAATAGATAATTAGTAAAAATTCAGCAAAGAAAGTAGTATTTAAAATGCGTCGCAATTTTTATAAACAATGTAATCGTAGAAGCCCTAAGATTGCTAGTTAGAAAACAGCTGCCTTACGGAATCAATCGTCTATCTATGTGAAATATCTTCGGTGTAAACCCTAGTAATGGAAAGATTTGTGTAGGTAGTACTAAGAATTCTCTAAGAAACGGATATATCAACACACGTCTTCAATTAATAAGAAGAAAAACAGAAATAAAACATCCTTATCGAAATAGCATTGATATCTAACGAACACATCCACATTAAAGTGGAAAATTCTAAAACAAGCTGGAAAATTGGAAAGCTGGGTTGTTGTGGGGCCTTACCCACTTAAATATTGACTCTTCCTACCAGGATATTCACTGAGATTTAATCACTCTCGTGGCTTCAGTTCAGCTCAAGACAGTTTGTCGGTCAATCACTAGTAAGCCAAGCATATATTTACTCTGGTCTCTTGTATATATTTTTGACTAAATATATGTTGTTAAGCTTATCACCGTGTTTCGAGTTATCATTTGGTGGTCCCATCACCGGTCCGCATCATAAAGAACGGATGAAAGAGAGGAAGTAAGAATGAAAGGAAGAATGAATGGGAAATTTAGAAACACACTCATAGGGAATTTGAGTTAATCTTGATCTAAATATTTTACTAAGAAAATTTTTCTATGGAAGCAGATTGTCATCATTTCATGTTGTGTTTAATTATTTAAGGTCTTTTATTTGTTTTAAGAATATATATATATATATATATATATATATATATATATATATATATATATATATGTTTATTGATGCGTTATTTCTATTTAATTGCTGTGGCTCTAAAATAAAAATTACCATCTTCATCCTAAAGAATGCGAGCTCTATAAATACAACCTCCAGACATGAACTTAACGTTTTCTGAACACGTCTGATATTTTCAGTTACTGCAATTATTTTAAGAAAGATCAACACTATTAGTTTTATAATTATTTGTCGCTTTTGCAGGTGGGACACGTATTTATTTGATATCATAATATTATGTTGGGAATTATATTTATCTATGTTCTTAATGAGGCTATGTCTATCATTACCATTGCTTTTGTTGAAAATTAATTTTAGTGTAAGAGAATTTTAGAGTTTCTTGTGAATTTATTTTTGAAGAACTTTCCAATCAATTTATGCAAGTTATTATTGATACTATAGTGGAGATTTGACGAAGGAGATTTGTGAATGTGTGCATCTTTAGCATACGGTTGGTACAGGACATTATTCAAGTCAAATGTTATATCCAAAAAGTTAATAAAATGAAAATATAGATGTAACTTTTAACTGCCATCACCATTTATATTATGGTTTAAAATATTTTTTTAAAGTTTATCTATTTCTTGTGAACTTTACGGTTGACGGCATGTACGAGTGGAATTGGTTCATTACAGAGCAAGGAACGTCATTAACAACCACCTGGTAGACAGAGACATAATACTCATTTACCGCTATACAGAAAGCTTGGCTTAAGTTAACAGTCTATCAACTCTCTGGACAAGGATATTGGCTGTTTCACATACTTTTCCAGTATTGAGCATAACAAAATTGAAATTTGGCATCTTTGATGGTCCCCAAATTCGTCAGCATATCAAAGCTTCTGAGTTTGAATGCTGAACATAACAAGTGGAACTGGAAGCGTGGAAGGCTTTTATTCTGATCGGACAGAATTTTCTTGCAACAAAAAGCGAAGGAACTATGCAAAATTCATCACAAATATGCTGACTGTTTTAAGACACCCGGAGTATCAAAAGATATTAATTATTCTCACATATGGATCGGTTACCTGCGAATTTGTAATAAGTCAGAGGGAGATATTCCATCAGGATATGAAAGAGATGGAGACCAGCTATCAGAGATGCTGGAATGCAGCCATGATGGATGATTACTGTTGGACTCTGAAGAGAGACATCCTTACCAATGAGCATTCTCAGTGTTCAAATAAACGAAAATGTAGGCCCTGATATTTTACAATTTATTGATACTTACCTTTGGCAGTTTCTGTTATTCAATTTACATAAATCAACTTTTGTAAGATTTAGTTATTACGTTCTGTAATAAAACGAGGTTTCCTTGTAAAAACTCATTTCTTATGAGAAATATTAACAAAAATAATAAGATGATGTCATAAAAATGTAATCGATTAAGTCATAATATCGGATGATATAAAAATCAACTTAGCTTATAAATCTGACCTGATCAAGAGAAACGGAAGTTGTTTTTGGAATAAGCGGTGCAACATTTCCCTAAAAAACATAGAAAAATTCAAAAGAAAAAGTGTAACCATGTGTTTTCAATTATTATGAACCAATATATTTACGTAAATATTTAACTTTTTTATAATATTTAATCATCAATTTATTTATCTTGTTTAATTAGCTATGTTCGTTTAGGCTTAAAGATAATTTTATACAACAAATAAATTATAAGTATTTCATCTCTGGTATTAAGATTTGGCTCTTGCTACAAAATCCCATGTTATAGTGGAATAATTACGACCATTTTATAATGCCTAAAAATATTTATCTTTTAATCATTTCACTGAAGCATAGCAATACTGCAAGTGATTTGCAGTGGGTTACATAAGAAGAGATTTATCAGAAATAGGAACAAGTTACAGCGGGTTTTAGAGAAATGTAGAAAAAAGATGAGAACAATGGTGTGAAGAGAGATTCATGAGAGTAGAGTAGAAAGGGTAAAGAACATGATAAAAGGGTTCTCAAGGAAAGGAAGTGAGTCGCGGAGATAATAGATGGCACTTGACATTGCATCTAAATTCTTGGAGATCGTAGCGGAAAGAGAAGCAATTAAACGAAAGGGAGTTCCACAGGCGGGAAGTGCGAGAAAAGAAGCTAATATATTACAGGTTGTAGTTACAGACTTGCTAGTATAGTATATTCATGCAGATGAGGCACCAGGGAGCTAAGCTCATCGGAGCAATGCCGTGAAAGTATTTCTAGAAGAGACAGAGTCAAACCACATTACGTCAGTGAGAAAGTAACTGGTGTTGTGCTAACAGGCCGCGATCGATTACATTGCAGATTTTCCGTTGGATATTGCCAAGAACTCCGAGATGAATAGCAGGAACACCCAAACAGATGTGACAGCACTATTCAATGCACGGACAGATGGTAGACTGATATATGTGAAAGATGGATTCAGACTAGAAAAGATTCCAGGCCTTACACAGTGAACGACCTTCCCAGAAGCTGATTTAACTATGGATTAAATATAGCCATTCTCCTTAAAGTCGGCTGACAGAGCTAGGCAGGTGAGGCGCAGTGTTTTGCTTTCAGGGAGGCTAGCCTGATCAATGGGAATAGAATCGATTGTCTATAATGGTTAAATGATAGCAGCTTAGTTTTGGAAGCATTAAAATTTACGAGACAATTCTTACCCCAGTCCCACAAAGATGCGATGTCGTTTTCTGTTCTGCGGTGATATTTGTTTGTCAGCCTCGACATATTCTTTAACGAAGTGGGTGTAAATGATGGTCTTGTTAGCGTAGATGTCGATTTGGGTTCTGATTACATCAGAGAAAACCTTTATAAAAATCAGAGAAAGCAAAAGATCTCGAAAAGAGCGTTGAGGGCCATCTGCGTTCGTTTGTTAGTATCAAAGAACGAATGGATGAAACCAAACAATTGTCCAGTTATACTATATAATTAGAGTTTTGTTGTTTCTGTTTATTATAATACCTAAAGTCAATCGATGATTGTAAGAACGAAATTTTCAATTTGTCTTTCAGTTGTGCCAGTACAAATATAACATTGCTACGAGAATGTGTGTTAGCTCGGTATATAATATTATCTTTCTGATATTGACGTTTTTGCATTTATTTTATTTTTTTAATTAGCGTTATCTTTGTTGGTTATATATTTGTTTAATATAATTTTGTTATATCAGAACATAGATTTCCCGATATTATTATCACAGCTATAATGTTTTTCATGGTATTGTGAAAAGTTTTTGTTTAGTGTTGGTGAATACTTAAAGTGCTTAAGAATGAAATTTATAAAAATTCTTCTAATAACTCTTCGAACTTTACGATTAAATGTTTGATTAAATCATATGACGTTTTACTTACAGTGCTTCTGTTTATTTTAATATTTGTCTTTTTTTGTAAATATTCAAAATCTACTTTCTGTTCACTTTGTTCTAAATCTTTTATGTATTGAATTTTAATATTATTAAATCTTACTTTACTGCTGAAGTTGGGAGAAAAGCTGTTTGCAAATTTTGTAGATGGCGATTTTATTATTTACTGATCTATGTATGCAAGTATATATATATATATTGTATGGTTTGTAATAACCGGTATTTTCTAAGTATTATAAACCATAGTCTTTTAATCCTTTAACCTATTTTATAGCCGATAACCAAACAGATACTTACCCTTCACTAGTATTAGAGGAATGTATTTCTATCTATGTCATATTTCCGTATATGTTTCTATTAGTTTCGATACGAAGGCATTCGACAAGATACGACACAAAGAATTGATAGAGATGCTCGGCAGCCTAGACATTTTCGGGAAAGACATCAGAGTAATTAAGAATCTCTACTGGCAGCAAACGGCCTGCATACGAACAGGTAACGATCTCAGTAGATTTACAAAGATAGAAAGAGGCGTAAACAAGGATTTGTCTTTTCACCGGATTTGTTCAACCTGTACAGCGAGAATATTTTCAGGACCCTAGACGACACGCCATGATTTGCTATTGGAGGCCACAACTTGAACAACATAAGGTATGCAGATGATACAGTGCTGACACGGCAAGGAAACTGCAGGACCTCCTACAGAAGGTAGCGGTGTAGAGTAACAAAAAAGGACTACAAATAAACTTTGAGAAAACTGAATGCATGGTCATCAGCAAAAGGTGCAGCCCAAATGCCAAATTCAGGTGGGGGATGCCAGAATAAATCAGGTGCAAAAATTTAAATATCTAGGAAGTGTTCTAACAGGAGATGGAAAGTGCGACACAGAGATTAGAAGGCGAATTGGCATGGTAAAGGGCGCGTTCCAGAAGATCAGCAAAGTACTAACACACAGGAAAATTTCACTAGAAAGAAAGAAAAGAGTGCTGGATTACTACGTGATATCATTCTTCAATACGGCAGTGATTGCTGGACAATATCATCGAAAATGAGGACAAAACTGGAAGCAGCGGAAATGTGGTTCTACATAAGAATGCTGCGGATATCGTGGACTGAACATGCAAGCAACGATGAGGTGTTGGAAAGAATGGCGACCAAAAGGAAATTAATACCGAGCATCAGGAAGAGACAACTGAAGTTCCTTGGACACGCAATGAGGAAGGAGAGTTTGGAGAAACTGATACTGACTGGCCAGGTAGAGGGAAAGAGAGACAGAGGAAGGCAAGGGATAGGGCACATAGAAGAAGAAGAAGAAGAAGAAGAAGAAGAAGAAGAAGAAAAAGATTGGCTTGATGATTTACACTGATTATTCAATTATTTTTTCTAAATATACAATATATTTATTACATACATTACTGCATTTTACTATCTTTCTAAAAAATAAAAATCACAAAAATTAATATTAGATTAAACCATTCCACTTTATAGTCGATATTTCTTTCAATAGAACATTCTTTAGTACAGTAGTGAGTGATTGATTTGCTTTTGTCAGTCTGTCAGCCATTTGCAGTCTATTTAAAGACATTAATTATATTTAGATTTTATTAATTATTTTTTGGGATTGTTATTATATAGTGATACAAGATTTTCTAATTAATCTATGGCTGGGGAAGTAGACGTGAATTTCTAAATTTTCAAATATTTTCCGGGGATATAATTATTTTTACTGCTAAAATTTTTGCTAATTAACTCATATATGGGGTGATAGGATGCGGATTACTGTATATTCTAATGTATTTACGCGTAACTGAATATAAAAGACACAAACGGGAATTGATAATCGTCTCTTAGATTTCATATTTCGAGGCTTTACCTATCAAACAAAAGCATATCACAGCGTAAAGCATATAATATTTCGACGCAGTCACCCAGGTACTAGATAGGTTCAACTTAGTTTAACTTCGATGAAATTTTGAGAACCGGTGTTTGAACGTGATATTACCGTAAGGAATATACACAGGAACTACATATGTGGGTTATTTAACAGAGTTCAAATATAAGTTGACAATTTCTATCATAGGTTTGTAGTTAATGTTCTTCTTATAACTTGAGTTATTTTCAGGTTATCTGTTAACGTATAACTATCTTTATCTTTCACTGGCAATCTTTCGCTTTCATAATAACACATTTGAAAACCCGTAAAATGCGATACACACTAAAATACGTGTCAACGACTAGTAACGATGTCTAAAACTAGAGAATAACTAAAAGCATGGTTTATGAAAATTGTCTCAACTTGTTGAAAAATTAATAACTTTAATTTCCCATATCGTAACATAAACATATTACTTTTATTACACCTTTCTTTCTCTTTTTACCGCCGTAAAAACCTTCGCGCGCGCGCACACACACACACACACACACACACACACACAAGCATACGTGTGCATGTGTGTCTAGGCGCCCGTATGTATTAAAGGAGAATGTACCTAATACGAAAATATATTCAGGATGCGATATCGAATATGCTTTCAGGGTGCGACTATCGCAACATTACGAAAAGTTAAACCATGCTCTTGAGTTTTCAAATATCTCCTTTTCTAAAAGAAATTCCACTATTTTATACCAACATACAAGACGATAAAAATTAAGAATTAAAACTATATATATTTCACAAAAAGTATAATATTGTTTTGTCTTAAGAATCCTTTAAAGATGTTTCTGTGGATATGTGCGGTCAAATTGGGTTTTGCAAAAGTTTATATATGTTATATGTGTTCGAAAATACTGAGTAATAGACGGCTCTTTGTAAAAATCAGATATATACTTTATATGAAGACGACAGAGGTAAAACAATTAAATTTTATATATTAACTGAATTCTATTCCTTCCATGGCTTATCTGTAGAGGCAGCATTATATTATGAGTCATCCCAAAGTACTGAATTATTCTAACTATATACGTGCCGGTTGTTTATAGAGAATTGTTTCATACACTTTCTCTTTGGATTGTTTGGTTAGTCAGACCTTCTGCAAAGGATAAGGTTTCATTATACCGGATGCGTTAACAAAATGTTCGTGGTGAAATTCAGTGGAAAGTCGAGAAAATGTGTATTTCTTGACAAAAATCTTTACACCTCGTATCGGCTTCCGAATATACTTCAGTGATTATATTTTAGGTTTGCATTTGCGTATATACAACGAAGTGTGTAAATATAGAAGTGTGTAAATATAGAAGTGTATAAATATAGAAGTGTGTAAATATAGAAGTGTATAAATATAGAAGTGTGTAAATATAGAAGTGTGTAAATATAGCTTAGATTCAGTTTGAAGAACATCTTAATTTTTCATGAAGAATTCTGAGAGCTAAACCAAACCGTTAAAATATAACACTTATCGATTTGGAGAGTTCGATCGGGAGGTTAAATTAAATTAAGGATAACGCTAACTTTTGTGCAAATACTTTCGAAGAAATCATTAATACAACAGTTAAATCTCTTGTAATTTATGGAATAGTAACCATTTTCTGCAGCCAATTGAATACAAGGAAGCACTGAATGTTAAAACGTTGAGAAGGCATAAATAAAGCATGTTTAAAAATAAACAATCGTTTAATGTTATCATTGCCAATTTTTGAAAGAGAGATGTTATTTATAAAAATAAATGCAATTATAAAATTTTTATCTAAGTCTTATTAGAAAAATCTTTTTTCTCTTTTTCATTAAAAATCTTAGATTTTGAAAGCTGATATTATATTTCAAAATCTCTTCATCACTCTCCGTTTTTCTTACATGTGCATTTGTGCCGTACAAAAACTGATCTTATTAAATGCCACTGTCAAGTTTTAGCTTTTCTCTATGTTGTGGATTCCGGATGATGAACCACACAAAATAATGCACACCATACAGATATTTGAGATATTGAAATCGGTTATATTAAACGTAAAGATACAAACTGGAAAGCAGGTTAGTAATTTAGTAATCCAGGAATACGATCAGTAAGAAATATATATATATATATATATATATATATATATATATATATATATATAAGTCTTTGAAGTGAAGCCGTGCTGGAATTAGTATATCCGCGTAATACCATTCTGGTTGAGTAGAGGTCAGAGCTACTATGACTACTGACGCGGTATTATCGGTGTAACTTCGGGAATTCTCGGTAACTTACGGAACTCTTACGGTACTCCTAACGAATCTCAAAGATAACTGACGTATCTCACTATCACAGGAATATATCTATACTCGAATCGAGTTTATTATCTTAGAAAAAGAAGTCTCACAACAGTCTATGCCGATATCTGCACATAAATAAAAAAATGAAAATGCATTTTGTTGCATATATGCATTCATAATCACTCCAATACTCTAGAGCATGTAATGATTTCCGAAGCTGTAACAAAACTATTCTTTATATAACTAATTATTTATATAGCTTCTAAGGTAATGCTTAGTGTATGTAGATCACATATCAGATCGAAAATTAGATATGCATGTTTAATCAACAGTGTCAAACACAAATTACTACACTGATCACATAACATACCAAATCAAGGTCTGATAGTAAGTGTAATTACCTGCTACAATTTACCGTCGCAAAGTTTCTATATAGAAGAGAATGAAACCATTTTGTTCCCAAGATAGGAACATTTCTCTCTCCAATCCACACTAATTTTATACTAATTCTGCAATCCATTAAAAAAAACAACATACAAATATATAATCCTCAATCGATTCAATTCTACAATAATAGACTAACAGAAACTTCCTTGTTTGGACTGCAAATAAAAGAATCTATACAAAGGGGGAACAAAATGTCTGATAACATAACATTATTCCCAATAAATAAAATAGCTCCATAAATTATCACTGAACTTCAAATAGACGTAACACTGACAAAACAACAAAAGGAATATAACGAACATTTATATGAGTCAAAAATATGTAGAACTGAGTTTAAATACAACGAAAACAAAGAATCCTTTACAGACGGATAAAAATATCCTGGACAATATAGATAGCGTTAAGACTAACAGATATGCCAGCATAAAAGATTTACTGCCGAATAATGCATCCATTTATACAGCTGAATTTGATGGCGACTAAAATTATCAAAGATTTTAAAACGACAAAAAGACAGATAATTCATAATATTCTCAGACATTATAACCTAACAGCAATTAAAGAAATAATCTAAATTACCCTTGCATACATGAACTTTTGAAAACCTGCTAATATTTGAGAGAAGCCTAAAATGTAATAATATTGTCCTGGCTTCCAAGCCATGTAGACATAAAGGGAAATCAAAAAACTGATACACTGTCAAATTAGGCAACCAAAATGACATTAACTAACATTAGATTCACATATACTGATACAAAAATAAAACCACACAATGTATTAAAAGAAAATATCAAAAAAGTTGGTATGTGTTTCCAAACAACAAACTGTATGAATATCAGTCGGCAGTCTGACTGGGAAAAACAGAATCATTACCTGATCGAAGCCAGGATATAGCACAAGGAAGGGTCCGAATATGATATACACATCGTGCTAGTAATTATTTACTCATAGCAGAAAATCGGCGCATCTCTTGTGATCATATTTGCATTGTTAGTGTCGTCCAATAGACTGCAAAAATACAAACAAAAAAGAGCTATGAATACTAAAATATACAAAAATTTACCATGCATTTGAAAATATATCGGTTTCTCAAAAAATAAGAAATCTGAAAGAAATTGACTGCTTCGAGCACTTATCAAAGAAATCACAATAGATCTTAATATCTATAAACAATATATCTGAAAAGAAAATATGCATTTACCGTGAAAATATAAAATTGCAGTCAAAATATGTGTTTGTGAGCCGTAAATTTGGGTACAAAGTATTAAGATTTTGGCATTGTTTAATCAATTAACCAACCAACTGTTTCGGAATTAATGATCCATTATAGTTGATATGACTGTTAAATAACCGATCAATCAACCAAAGTACGAGTGTGCGGGAGGTTACCCGTTTTCATAAATTAAAAATTACCTAGCCTTTCTGTCACAATCTTAGCAATATCATGCATGCAGATAACACGGTGTTGATAGGAAAGGAAAATATAAAGGCTCCTATAGCAAGTAGCAAAAGAAAGAACTCAGCAAAATCATCAGCAAAAGAATGACACAAAGTTTCAAATTACAAATCGGGAATAATCAAATCAAACAAGTACAAAAATTTTAAAAATCTGGGAAATGTTATGAGGAAGAACGAAAAGTATTAAACTGAGTTTTGAAGACGAATTGAAATGGCTAATGATGCATTCCACATGCTAAGCAGATTATTAAGAGACAGAAAAATTTTTTTAGAAACAAGGAAAACATAGTGAACTGTTAGGTCCACCAGTATTTTAGCGAAGGCAGAAAAATCTCCTCAATGTTGAAGAACCAACTTGAAGCAAAACAAATGTCGTTCTACTGAAATTTACTGAGTATACCTTGGACTGAACACTTTTATGAAAATAATGTGTATCTCAAGTCCGCTATTATACTTTTGTCTAATACTTATGGAAACTTCTTTCCAATCTTTTCGCTTACGGATGTGTGGACAGACAAATATTGATGACAACATCATTTTGTTTCTAGGTACATTTCAGTAAACACTTTGCTTGTTGATAGAGATAGAAGATATCAAATGATGTTTTGTTATTTACGTACAATTATGGACGATTCTGTCAAGCTAGTCTAAGTTTTCGTCTGCTTGAAGTCAATTTTAATCATCGATCGTAAAACACGGATGTGTATTGATGTTATTTTGGGTGATTTTGACGCCATTAATGATATCGATATGAGTATCTGGATGAGACCAAAGTATTTAAGGACATAACTCACTTTCTCAAATTAACATCTTGTTTTTAGACGAAATTTTACATACAGGATGCGATGGTTGAAATTACTCAGAAATAAAAATAATGCTGATATCATTTATTTTATTTATTCAAATTTGAAAACGTATCTTCAAATACAAACGAATAAATTTAATCAATAATATAGCTATAGGCATCAACCACGGTGTTCAGAATTTTCGGAATCACCTGCATTGTTTTTGGACCGTTATATTTTTTAGGTTCGTAAACGCTGCCATAATTCTCGCCTTCAGTTCGTCATTGGTGTTGCAAAGAAATTCTTTGGAGTCACGCACAATATAGATCTACGCATAATAATTTAATCGAATGTTAATCCATAGCAAATTGTGTTATGTATACGTATATAACTGAACTTGTATAGATTTATATATGTACATAAAATATATATATATATACATATGTATGTATACATACACACAAGTATATATATATATATATATATATATATATATATATATATATATATATATATATATATATATATATATATATATATATATAATGAGAGAAATGTGTGTGGTTATTATATATATATATATATATATATATACTTCACACATTTTTCTCCTTTTCTTTCTCTCCCTATTTAGCTTTGTTTATTTCTTTATATCTATCTATCTATCTATCTATCTATCTATCTATCTATCTGTCTGTCTGTCTATCTATCTATGTCTCTCTCTCTCTCTCTCTCTCTATATATATATATATATATAAAGCACTTATTAAAAATAACTTTTTGATATTTCTTTTAATTATGGAACTATTTTATTTATTATGAATTATGTTTTGCTATTTGTTAGTTTTATCCATTTTTTAGGGTTTCTTTTTTTAGCAATCAAAATGAAGAAATGGCTGTAGGTTTACGACTGCGAAATAAAATAGATTGAGTAGTAACATTTTGTACGGTGTGTTGTTTCAGTTGATTGCACAAAATGAGTGATTTTAAATTTCAAATTACTTCAGTCCTTCTTAATGTATCTGTCCAATGAAAAGGGTATTCAATTCATTTTCATTGTCGTTTTATGCGCATATATATATATATATATATATATATATATATATATCTTCTTTTCTTCTGTCTCACCTATTTCCTGTGAGCGTATCTGGGACATCAGAATTTAGGTAATATTTATGAAGAGCTACAAAGAACAAGAATTTGTGGAGAGCTGTGAACGTTACCGCCCTGAGCGACACACCATGTAGAAGAAGTTTAAAAATAATACCTTTTTAAAAATACTTTATTGGTTAAAATTGGCAAAAAATCGATGATTTCTGAAATTTACACAGATAAGATCAGCAAAGACTAATGTTCGCGATTCTAATTATTAATACGCAGCACTTGTTTCTATTTCTTTCTATTGAGATTGGTGGCCGTTACAGAAAATCTCTTTATTGTAGTGATCTTTCATTTTGCTATACACGACAAGTTCCTGTAAAAATTATTTGCTCTACTTCGTACGGGTACATATGTGATTCGCGGTTGTTTGGCGAAAATTATTAATACGATTCTTCAACCTGGGCTCTAGTATAAGATTTCCCCTCAAAATGCTAAAGAGTTTCTATTACACTCCCAATCAAAAATTGAAGACCATTTAAAAATCTGTAAAAATAATTTTTTTTTACAGATAGATTTTAAACTCCTCCAACTTAAGGTTACCAATACTACAATCTGAAAGGTTATGGAAACAAAAAGCTATATTCCACACATTTTATTTAGAAATTTACATTTTTATAAAATGAGGCGATTTACACATGATCAAAATTATTTTGATCAGGAGTGTATTCTTCAAAAGCATGCACAGTGAATAAAGACGCAACAAGGAAAATTAAATTATCTGACGGATTCATAGAGCAGCGGTTTGCTGGGCATGATTCTTATGTCTGAATGTTTCCAGAGTAGTGGCATAATGAATGTTAGCAATATAATCTATGATATACTCTATTAACCTCATATCTTGTCGAAAAATTCCAAAATTTGGAACAGCCTTTTGATAGTTTTGAGAACCTGGAACAACCATGAATAGTCAAAATATATGCAACCTTTGCAATATAAACTATACACTTGCATGCACATATATGTTTGAATTACATCTACTTATAATGGCGCCCTATGACGTGAAACAAAGAAAGTACAATAATCTTTTACGTAGATAATAGTTCCTATTTTGGAATAATCATATTCAATTACTAGGATTATGCAAAGAATAAAGTGATTGAAAAAACAACCAGACAATGTCAAGTCTCTCGTGAAAAAACGCTTTTGGCCAAATGAAGTTTCAGTAAAAATATTGACTTAGTTTTATTGCTAGTATGTCTCGTCAATAGCTGTCTTTCTGAAAATTAATAGAGGAAATTAATAAAAAATTAACATTTTTTGAAAAGAATTTGTTGAATTGAAGTGAATACGATTAATTATCATTATGTTTAAGAGATTTTTCGTACTTTGGAAATGTAATTATCCATCTATCTCTCTATCTCTTCTCACACACACACAAACACATATATATAAGAATAAGAATATAAGAATAAGCGTGTATGAAAGAAGAATAAAGATATTCAGACGTTGATCTACAAATTTTAATATTTTTTATTCCTATGTTCAAGCATTATTTTTTTCGAATTGAAAAAAAGAATTACAGGCACCATTAACTAACAATTTCACATAGAATACTTTTTGTGAAACCGTTTTTAACAGAACAACTCAATGTATTGCGTATGTATATAATAAAAGAAAAAATGCGCGTATATGAATATGAAAAAAGGTATACTTTATTATAAGTGTGTATATGAATCCTAATACTAAAACATTCTCACGAACAAGAAGCTGGAGAAAGTAGATGCGATTATTGACGCATGTGAATTGTGGTTAGCGGAATGCTGTCGCTAAACGTAATTTTTTTGTAATATTGAGTCCTCAAATAAATACGCCATACGTGTAATTAAATGTGAGAATTTCAGTTTTGTTTGCAAAGCAAACGCTCGAATATAGAACCCTCGTCAAAAGTTAACTAAACCGCTAGTTCAGCAAACAAAATTGATTCATATTGATATTAATTTCCAAGGCTCCGAATTAATTCAAATTTAGATATTTATTATTTGATTTATTGATTAATAACTATTTTTCTCATGTAAATATTTCTTTTAAGGGAAAATTATTTATGATAATATTCCTGATTTGCAACTCTAAAAATTTCATTTTTGAGTAAATTCGTCTGCAAATTCAAAGGATATCGCGCGTTTTAAATTGCATCACTTGTTGGCAAATGAACATGTGTAGAAACCATCCTGGTTCCGTCACACCTCAAGTTTTCAGTGACAGTAAGTTTAGTAGCATTTTCAAAAATGTTGTCTTTCTGTTTCATAAACCTATATAAATGAATAATTGTACTGAAACAATATATGCATAGAATTCTATTTTGCGCTCTGCACAAAACTAAATATTTCCCCTCAAGTTTCCTAACCAAAACATTTTAAATTAATTTTCTTTCTGTCACTAGAAAATAATCAATTAAAGTGATTTTTTATATAACACGAAAACTATTGCAGTTATTTAATTCACTGTTCAACATTATTTATATCATAAAATTTAGAAATCTAAATATTGTATCGTAGTTTCTCAGCTAACCCTTCATCCCCAACATCCAAATAAGCTCTAATCTTGCAAATAAAATATACACATTTTCTGTGCTATTTGGAACTCGATTTTCTGACAGATCCCTTTTCTATGAAGATATCTAAGAATGCACACATGTTTGGATTCGATATTGCAATAAAACAAAACCAAAAATCTTACCAATCTGTTGTTGACTTTGAGGAAATATTAACATATTTTCTAAAATCATTTCTTTATACTCCGGTAGAATTTTTTGATCGTAATATGAGTCAACCTGGCCTTTGAAGCTATTTCTATAAAGAGCAAACCGTGTATCACGTTGAATAGGAAATTGACAATTTTTTAAACGCATTGACTAAGTCATTCGAAGAGTTCTTTCAATTGATAATATTCTTTATATGGGGGAATAAAAGATTTATAATTTAATAGGCAAAATATAATTTTAATTGGTTACGTCACCCGTTTTTCTGTGTGCATTTTGCTATTGCAACCACTCAAATATTCTTACATTAAATTTTTAAATCCACGCAGAGAGATCTTTAAACAGACTAATAACCATATTATTATTTCAATAAGTAAAAAAGAAATTGTGAAGGTTACAATATCACGCATTCATGACTACAAACCTCTTCAAAAACATCTAAAACATTCACAAACATATAAATGTCATAAAACATATAAATGGCATCTCATTAAAAAAACATCAACATTAAAACAAAACAACCTACTTTCAAAACCGAATTACAATTTGATACATCGAATGACATCGAATTATCCTTAAAATTACTTACTGCACTTACTTGAAGGCCTTTGATTTCCCAATGAAGATGCACCAGGTTGATTTGATGAGGAACTGAGACTGGCGAATAGAAACTCAGCTTCGTATAAAGTAAAAACGTATAACTCGCATAAATTTTGAATCAGTCTTTGGAAATCATCATTTACAAAAGACATAGAATAAATATAAAGTTATTATACAAAACACTATGACAAAATGTAACACTTCCTAAGAAATGTAGGACACGTCAAACAGAAACAAATTCAAATCCATTGATTAAAAACTAAACAAAAAACACTTTTCCAAAAGAAAGATATCGTTTAACTTTAAAATTGTGATGGCCATTTTTCTTTGTATAACGTATGCCTTCAGCACATGAAATTTTTTTTCTCCAAAACTTTCTGTCATTTGTTAGTAATTTTTGTCTAGTTACTCACCACATTTTATCTTTTCTACGAACTATCCACACAAACTTGTTGAGATCATCGCTGTTTTTATGTTTTATTGCTCTGTCAAATTCAGTTTCTCTACGCCATTATTCTCTAAATAATACTTAAACTTATCTCGTTCTGATTGCAAATGCAAGTGAATTTTTACCTCTTATTCTCTTTAAAATTTCCGCGTTACAGTCAATGGAAATCTCAAGTTACGTCGGTAGAACAACATCTTTCGATCGTTTACGTAATTTTTTAAATAAATATTGTCCAACATTAGCTGACATTAGGTATTTCATAGTAATATATTACTCTCTGATTTTTGTAACGAAATTTTTGTGTTAATACAATGTTTTAGTTCTTTTGATATTACTGTGAGATTTCGTATCCCTATGTTAAATGTCTGTTACTACAATGCCTTCATAGTTGATATTTATTTTGGCTTAGGTGCAAAATAATTATTTCGATATTGATAGTACATAGGGCGAAAGATATAACAGCACTGACACCACATTTATCAGATATATTTAACAAAATCATACCCTCTTGACTTAGAACAGTACTACCACTCCAGGGCACTTATTTAGGGGTCCAAATTTTGTCTGAGGCCCTACTGGAAGATAAATGTTGCCATGAATAATGATCAACTTCAAACACCTTTGTAATCCTATTTATACATGCAACTTTCTCCGAATCCTCTGTACTGATCGAACACTACCATCCAAACACTCTGAAATGCTTGTATTGAAACTGTAAAATCACTTCCAAAGACATGTACATACTTATACACATATCGCCATGCACGCACGTATACACTCATATATACGCACATACCTATACATTAGTACCGCACGTAAAACCTCTTTTTCCCGTGCTTCATTCAGAAATATATAAGCTGATGTTCACACGTGTGTAGACCAGTTGGAATCAGTCTATCGGAGCTAACACTGCGAATGTCGTAAGTTCCTTTCCAATTCACATACTGCGCTGATTGCGTTTAGCAATTAGTTACACCAAAAATATTTCTCTCTCTCTCTCTTACAAGCATACTTCACTACATATATAGTTATATTCAACTACTAATTAGTACGAACATCATATTTCCTTTTTTCAGGAACTCGTCCAGTATGAACACAGATACATTTTCTTCAACATCCGAGAGAGAACTTTCTCCACTAAATCTTGCATGCACAAAATAATGAATTCTGTAACTATGTTTAATACATTGTTATTATTCTTGTTAAATGTTCTCTGAGTTATTTTAATTATTAATGTGGTATATTGGACAACCAGTCTACTTTATAATGGTGACTCTACTTTCAAATTACTAACACGTTGTCCAGTGCACAACAGAACTACACTTGCGATTGCTAATCTGCACAGCTTATCTTTGTAAATTTATATTCGATTGAATTGCATCATCGTGCTTTTTTTTTTAACGAACGGGGTTCAACTTACCCTACTATACTCTGCAACTGTAAAATCAAAAACCAACCACGCGCAAGCGTGAAATTAAAAATGTAAAATAGAAAAATCTACACATTACACCTTGTATACTGGAGAAATAATTAAGATCATTTCTATTATCGAGGGTAACTTTCTCTAAGGTATGCCCCTAATGCTTGCCCACGAGCAGAAATTCAACGGAGTTTGAAAGGCCGTAAAACAGATAACTTATGAAAAACATCCTAGAAAATAGTATTTTCTAGCTATCTACAAAACGTTAATAATAAGAATTAACTTTCTCCTGTTCGTTGCCTTTTGGAATATTAGAACGATCCCCAATAAATTTACGACGCCGGCATTAATTACCTTCATTTTATACATCAACATTAAATAACCAAAGGTTTTACCAAAAGAAAACCTACTCAAACAAATCAAGTCTGCTAAACAAATTCTCTCTGAATGTAAGGTTCTCGCTGGTCAAATTGTTGTTGATAACATCAAACTGTATTGTGCAAAATATTTCTCGTCAATAGAGAACCTATCATACAGGAGAAATTTATATAAAAATTATCAATTATATCTCGAAAGCTGAAGCTGTAATGTAACTATGTGTACATTTTCAGAAAGGAAAAAAGTAATTAAAAACTAAAAGCAATCCATATAAATTAATTTTATGATGCGTGTTCATTTTCTCATCAGAATCATGGACTATTTAACGAATTATGTTTATGAAATCATATTATTTCTTAAGCACAGTTTTTCTTTCATTTTAGCTTATACCGTATAAGATAACATCTCAAACATAGGTCGATTTACCAAATGTGACATTAGAAGTATTGGATTGTTATTCATGCAATCCAATCAACTGCGTTGGCTCCTTCATTATAAAGCAGTATACAACCAATGTATTCTTGTACATCTAACTAAAATTGCACCGAGGCAACGCTAATATATATTTTACATGTTTTGTAGACAAGTTTAAATTAAATCTAAGAACTATTGATGACATATTGAAACAACAGAAAATATTTTTTTTAATAAAGAACAATTTTTAATAAAAGTAATAGGCAACTTGAAACAAAGATGTCTAAGATAGGTAAGATTGAACCGGAAGCAAACATCTGATATTTCAAGCGCATTACTTAAGAAAACATTCCAAAACTATGTTCGAGGATTATGTTGCAACTTAAAACCTACAACCTTACAATAACTAAAATAATCATATCTGGTGATTCGGCTGTTTATTTTGAGATGACTGCTAAATTACAAAAAACATTTTCCGGAGATATTAGTCTTGTTAGGCATCTCAACATCAATCGTTTTCCTACCGGCATAATGCGTATCTACTGTGTTGTTTTATAAATATTTTCATGATAATTATTCAGCTGAATCTTCCCACATGCTACATAACTGATTTTTATTTAAGGACAGAAATTGATATTCAGTAACACTTTTTCAGTTGGAGCGGGTAGATATAGCAGTAAGTTCTATGCTAACATTTTCTTCTATTTCACCTGTTGCTTGTAGAACTCTTTTGCCTTATTACTTTCCAGTCAACTTTGATATTTAATATAAATCGTTATCTTTTGACTTAGTAATTTCTGTACTTTTATTGATCATCTTGCGTTTTAGTGGCTCAATTGCCTTGTATAGAGTGGAAGCATTTTTAAAAAGCATTAGCACATGCACTGTGTGGTTAGTTGTCTATTCATTTATTTTTTGGACACTTACAATCCAAAATCGAAAACAATTCCATTGTGCACATCGAAGAGATGTTTCCATATTTATATATCTTCCTCTCTGTACAAAATATATTCCATATTCAAACAGACAAATTATTACTACTTATTTACTGTTGGTTTCATTACTTTTATAAGGTATTCTTAATATTATCATGACTAGAATGATGCATAGAAAATCAAGATTACAAACACTTCCAGACTATATATGCGGCCTCAACTCCAGCAGGTGTTCTCCTATAAGTAAATGAATATATAAATAATAATAATTATTATTATACTTTTATCTCACGTCTAGTATTTTTGTTGTCCAAATCTTGTTGCAAACTTCTATGAAAATGAGTATGAAATAAGTCATAAATTGTAATATAGCATCAAATATATATAACCGACCCTGCGTATATTTTTGATAAAAATTAATTAATAGAAAGGAATACAGGACTGGTCTAAAAATTGTCTTAAAATATGCTTTATTACAAGGACGATGGGAACAAAAACTTTAATGAAAATGTACTTCTTAATACACAGTTATATTTAGGCACCTCCACTATTTCATGAAAAAAAGAGCATAGCGTAATGAAAATGGCAACAATTTTAATGAAAATAAAGTTTATCGTCAAAACGTTGATGTTATTATTCAGAGGGAAGACGAAAGTATTTAGAATTATTTTTTGAAATTTCCTAATTTTTTCTAACACGTTCAAAATGTGGGTTAAAATCTTGTATTTACATTATCGCTTCCTACAACATTTAACATTGACATTTGGGGCTTGTTTTCCGTTGAAAACACATTAATTTAGAAATTCTTATAAAAATCAAATAATTGTTTGATTTTAATGAAATTTTCAGGACATATTCATAGGCGAAAGAAATTATTTCCGACAGTTTATTAGAAAATTTTGGTAAAATATTTTTTTTAATATGTACCACCAACTTACTTCATTTCATGAAACTTCGCCATGAAGATTCTTATTTATTGAAATTATTTATGTTTGTTAAAAGTACGAGTCACTGGAGATTGTAAATCAACAACTTTTATTTTCAAATTTGTACCATTCATCTGAAAATCTACTCTGAATTGAAAAAATAATGAATCCAATAAAACTATGATTATACTTAATTAGAAAAGGTTTTAATTGTTTTTGTAAATTAGTAATATTCAGGACATTATTGTCTGAAGAAAAAATTTTATCTGATGAATAATGACATTTTACAAAATTATTCATGAATTTTTTTCATTTAAATTATAGTATTTATAATAGTTTAAAACCGTGAAAAATTCTTCATTGGGGTCTTTATTGAATGTGGAAATAGTAATTAAGTGAAAACAAAACTTACGAGTTTAAAATTCCGAGGACATTCGTAGCAGTTACCATCGCTTCATCAGTCAAGAAGCGGTTAAACGTCTGATCAGATGAAACGATCAATCGTTTATAATTTGTTGTATATTACTTTTTTGTGCTATAAGTAAGTAATATGTCTTTAAAATCAGATTAATTTACCTTTAATTTTCCTAATATTATTAAAATACAGTGTCAGAAATCTTTCGAAATATTTTTAAAATCGATGAATTTTTGTTTGTTTACAAATTTCTTAAAATTACGAAAATGGCAACTGATAAGAAAATTTAAAAAAACCGAAATCAAATGTGAAATTCTAATTTATATAATTTCGATATGAAACACATCAGAAATTTTTACTTAATGGAAATAATAAATTTAATAATTAGCTTTAATTAAATCTAAAATGATATCTCCAAGAAAGTTTTATCATTTTAAAAATTTAATTTTAAACATAAGGTATCAAATTTTTATGCTGAAATATTGAAGGTACCTAATTATATATATTGCTATTAAAATAAAAATGATGAAAAGAATTTCATTTGATAAAAACTTATTTTCTTCGATGGTGGCTAAAAATATTCAATCATTTTTACCTCTTTAACCCACTATAAAATGAGACGAAAAAGAAAAGTTTCCTAATGTAGAAACTAACATGTGAAATAGTAATGAGAGACCTGATGGTAGAAATACTGATTCCGTCCTAAATATTCAGAACATGGAAATAATAACTCCTAAGCACATCAAATATCTCGGTGTCTGAATCAATTTTAAAAACATTGGTGTATAAAATACGAAAATGTCAACTAACATAGGTTATGCTCACTTTTTCCCAGCACCTTGATATGATCTGGTACCAAAATATTATGATCAGTACTCCAATCATTCTTAAATTCCCCTTTTATGTATCAGACAGGCTAAAGAGGAATGGCTCAACAACAAACGCGCAGAAGTAGAGAGACTAAGCAGGACCAATAAAGCAGACATGCATAAAGATATAAGAGAACTGACAGGACAAAAAACCTGCTCCTCAACAGGATGCATAAAAACCAAGGATGGAACAATCCTATTAGAGAAAGAGGAAATACTCCAGTGATGGGAAGAGTATATAAAGGATCTTTTTGCGACAGGAGAAAACAACCGTCAAGAAGGAGGATGGACTGGAAATATTAAAATCTGAAGTGGAGGTTGCAATGGCCAAACTGAACAGAAACAAAGCAGCTGGTCCAGACGGCGTTGTAATAGAGCTGCTGATAGTCCTGGAAAAATATGGCATGGAAAAAATTATCGAGATAATAAACGAAATTTATAATAGTGGAATAATACCAAACCACCGGTTGTGACACCACCGAACAAGAGCAAACCGGATGTTGGCTTTATGCCGACCAGAAAGGTAATGAATAAAAAGTCGTCGTGCGTGCGCAAGTGGATCCGCGCAGATGTTCCGGTTGAAAAATAAAAATTAATCAAATATCAAATTACCATTTTTATTTATCAGCCAATGAGAAGCCCGGAACCAAATACAAGGATGAAATTCGAAACGACCAGCGTTTTGATCCAGAAGGAAAATATAAAAATCCGTGAAAAAAAGGCACCCAGACAGACAGTAATTAGTTTCTCCATTGACCGACGTCGAGCGACTAATATGCTTGCCTCTTTCTTCCTTCCTTATCTCATAAGTACTATTCTGACCACTTCCACATCACTGTCTCAAAAGTACTAACCGACCTTTTAAAAGACATTCCACACAAACCAACTTACTGACACACTGACCTAAGAAACGGCAACTTGAAAATGAACATACCTTTCTTTCAGCTCATCATTATCTTCCATGAACATTCTCTTATCTCTTTCAGATTTAAACCAGCGAGTCATAAAACGCCCAAAACTATCTGCGTTTCCTTAACAAACATACAAGGTATCTGCAGTAACTTTAATAGTGTAGAATCATTCCTCCAATCTAACTCACCCGATATCTTAGCTATATCTGAGACTAACGTTGACCCTTCTATCCCCTACTCGGAGCTTTTCGTTCTTGGTTACCTTCCCCGCTTCAGGAAGGACTCCAATGTCCATATGCATGGGTTGGTGTTTATGTCAGTGAACAACTCCCTCTAGCCAGGGTCGCATCTCTTGAATCCCTGGACCATTCTGTCATGTGCTTCCGTCTCTCACTTCTAAGATCGGATAACTATCTCTTCTTCCTCTACCGGTCCCCCTCCTTCTCTGACTGTTCGGTACTTCATAGTATTTCTATCAATATCGACAAGGCCATTTCTTCTCACCCATCTGCCCATATATTTGAGTTTGGCGATTTTAAAGCGGCTTGAAAGTGGCTTGAAAACACTGTCACTGATCTTGCTGGGAGCCGCACCCTGTATTTTTCAATACAATAGCCCAAGCTGTAACGCAAGTGGTGGACTTCTCCACACGTTTCTGTAGTAACCGTAACGGAAGTGACCCTTTACTAGACCTCTGCTTTACTTCCATTCCAGATTCCTGCCCTACCAGGCAGCTCTGCCCTCTCGGAAACTCTGACCACGCCGTAGTTTCCGTCAACATCTCAATACAATCTTACTCTACCCAAGAAACCCAGACCAGCAGAATATCATACTGCTACCAGAGAGCAGCCCGGGATTCGTTCCGAAACTTCCTCTGCGACGTCACCTGAAACAAGGTCTTCGATCTTCCTGTCGAAGAATGTGCTTCCGAGGTCTCCTCTTGGGTTAAGGCTAGCATCGATGCTTTCATCCCGGCCAGGAAATTTCAGCTAAAATCAAATTCCTCCCCTTGGTTCTCGACTGCTTGCTCGGCCGCCATTGCCCACCGGAACCATTTCCTCCGGCTCTATCGAAGCTACTCGTCGAACCAAAGCAGGCGCCTTTTCGCCTCAGCTCGTAATAAGTGTAAAAAAGTACTGAACGAAGCTAACAGGGCGTTTTCTACCAGAATAAAGCACGCAAAGCATCCTCTAAGTTCGGCACCAAAGATTACTGGCGACTCTGCAAAAGCGTGCTCAACAAGAGCAAGACTTCAATACCCCCACTAATGAATTTGAAGTCCTCACACCCCAGCGGACAAGGGTGAATGCTTTGCCCCTAGATTCTCCACTAGTTCGATACTGGACTCGTTAGGAGTATCTACACCCGACTCCCCACCAAGAACTAAGGCTCAACTAAATAACGTCAACATTACACCCGTGTTGGTCTCTAAGATAATCTCAAATCTTGACCCTCACACAACTAGCGGCGGGGAGGAAATCCCAAGTCATAGTCCTGAAGAAATGTGCTTCAGATCTCTCCTCTATCCTCTCTAAACTCTATAACCTCTTCCTATCTGCTTCCTGTTTTCCTGACAGTTGGAAGTCCTCCTGTGTAGTTCCTCTATTTAAGAATTCTGGCGAACCCTCTGACGCCGCCAATTATCGCCTTATCAGTCTCCTTCCGATCTTCGGCAAAGTTTTCATAACCATTATCAACCCCGAGGTGATTCAGCATCTCACAGCCAACAGGCTTCACTCGGACAAACAGTACTGTTTTCGCTTCAGCGTCTACTGCTGATATGCTAACGAACATTACCAAGTACATATACCAGGCTCTTGACAAGAATGGCGAAGCCCGGACCGTTGCCTTGGATAACTCCAAAGCGTTCTACAGGGTCTGTCAAACTGCGGAACTACGGGATAACTGGACACCTGTTTGACCTCATCCAATCATTCCTCTCTAACCGCACATTGAAGGTAGAATGAAATGGGTATGCCTCCTAAAACTACCATACGAACACGGGCGTCCTTCAAGGTTCTATCCTAGGTCCCACGCTCTTTCTGATCTACATCTCCCCGATGCCATGAGATCCCAACTAGGCATGTACGCCGATGATACCACAATCTACTCTCTTCTCGATCAAAAACCCGGTGTGGGCGACATAGCGAACCTCGCTGCAGAGCTTGAAAATGACGTCAAATCCGTAGTGGCCTGGTGTAAGAAATGGTTAGTAAATTTCAATGCTTCTAAAACGAAGCTGTTATCATCTAACCACCAAAGACAATCGCAACTACCTTCCATTAGCATGGAACAGGCTTGCCTCCCAGAGAGTAAAACATTACGCCTCCTTCGCCTTACACTCCCGGCGGACCTCAAATGGAATGACTATATCGAATCCACTGCCAAATCCGACGCTATGAATGTCAGCTCTCTGTGCAGGGGCCGGAAGTTTTTCCCGCCTGAATCTATCCTGTACATATCTAAATCTACCATCCGCCCATGTATTGAATACTGCTACCAAATCTGGTCGGGTGCCCCTGCTACTCCCCTTGGGCTTCTTGACAAAATACAAAGGAGAATCTGTAACGTGGTTGATACTGACTTGGCAGACCGCCTGCAGCCACTCTCTCACCGGCGTGATGTGGCTTCCGTGTGCCTCTTCTACAAATACTTTCATGGCTTTTGCTCCGATGAACTTAGATCATTGGTGCCGCATAGGTCCGAATTTACACTAGATATAGATTAGCAACTATGTCCCATCCTTTTACAGTTAAACAGATAAGATGTAACCGTAATTTCTACTCCAACAGCTTCTTTTCTCGCGCTTCCCGCCTGTGGAATTCCCTTCCACATGTCTGCTTTCCCGACAGCTACAATCTCCATGTGTTTATATTTAGGGCCAATAGACACCTCCTATCACACTAACATGCAGCTATTCCCCAGCACTCTCAACATCTACCCAACCCTCATTCTCGGTATCCTTACTCGCCTATCACCCTCCGTCTGACATTTCCTATGTCTAACCATCCTTTCTCCACTCTATGTAGCCCTCTGCGCTATAGTGGCAGTGAAATACCTTGCTCCGAGTAAAACGCTTATAAAAAAAATTACTTTGCCATGAACTCTTTTACCTTCGTGAGACTTTTATTTCAAGTATTACTTTATTTGTAAAACATTGATAAGATAAGAAGTATGCACTGTTTACATGTAAATCATCAGGGCTGGAATCTTTTTTCACAAATTACAAGATTTAATTATATGGAAATTAAAATAGATGATATATTATTCATTGTATTGTAAAACACATTGGGTTCTCATCATAAGATATATGATTTCCACTAAAAATGTGTTAACACTCTTGATACAAAGAGTAAATAAACAATCAATACACTCCTGATCAAAATTTTAAGACCACTTAAAAAACTTTAAAAAGAAATATTTTTTTACGGATAGATTTTAAAAACGACAGAAGTTTTGAAGTCATCAAACGCAGTGGAGGTAGAACTCATTATCAAATTTGGTTGTTGAATTTTTTCATACACTTTTCATACACTTTTTCTACAATATACTGGTCTTATAATTTTGATCATGCGTAAATCGCCTCATTTATAAAAATGTAAATGTCTAAATAAAATATTTGGAATGTAGGTTTTGTTTCCATAACCATTTACATTGTAGTATTGGTAACCTTAAGTGGTAGGAGTTTAAAATCTATCTGTAAAAAAAGATTTTTAAGTGGTCTTAAATTTTTGATCAGGAGTGTATGTATAAATGTTATTTTATACTCTAATTGCCTTTCTTGAATTTATAATCATTTTTGAATTATAGTGGGCTATCTTCCCACAAGGCCAAATTCCATTAACCTGCTACGGAATCCTACAACAACTAGAAAAGGAATAAGAGAGACACGCTATAGCGTGTCTCTCTTATTCCTTTTCTATGCAAGTCGATATTTATAGCACTGCCGAAGAAATCAGGTGCAAACGAGTGCAAACTACACAGAACTATAAGCTTAATGAGTCACATTACAAAACTGATTGTCAAAATCTTGATGAATAGAGTCAGAAGCAGAATCAGGCCAGAGATAGGACAGGAACAGTGCGGGTTCTTCAAAGACACTGGAACAAGAACGCCATATTTATGATTAGGATGCTCTCCTAAAGGGAAATACAAATGAAGAAAAACTTGTACCTATGTTTTATTGTTTATACAAAGGCATTTGGCAAGTTACGACACAAAAAATTGATGGAGATGTTCGGCAGCCTCGACACTTTTGGGAATGAGTAATCAAGAATCTCTATTGGCAGCAAATTGCCTGCATACGGACAGGTAACGATTTCAGCAGATTGACAAAGATAGAAAGATGTGTAAGACAAGGATATTGTCTTTTCACCGGATCTGTTCAACTTGTACAGTGAGAAATTTTTTTTTTTTTAATCGTGTCACCCAAATCGTGCCACTATAGCGCAGGGATTTACATAGAGGGATTGGGTATAGGAAATGTCAGAAGGAGGTTGATAGATGACTTAGGATGTACTTAGGGAGAGGGTTGGAGAGAGTGGGTGTGAGTTAGTGTGTTAGGAAGTATCTATTGACCTTACAGTTAAACTCCTGGAGGTTGTAGCCGTCGAGGAAGCAAGCATGCGGTAGAGAATTCCATAGGCGGGAAATGCGAGGAAAGAAGCTTTTGGAGTAGAAATTACGGTTACATTTCATCGGTTTCACTCTAAAAGGGTGGGACCTAGTTGCCAATCTAATATCTCATGAAAATTCACATCTAGGGGCACCAGTGATTTAAGTTCGTCAGAGCAGAAGCCACGAAAGTATTTATAGAAGAGGCACAGGGAAACCACGTCACGTTGGTGAGAGAGATACTGTAGTCGGTATCAATCACATTACAGATTCTTCGCTGTATTTTGTCAAGAACCCAGAGAAGAATAGAAGGGGCACCCGACCAGATGTGGCAGCAGTACTCAATACACGGGCGGATGGTGGATTTATATAATTCCAGGATAGATTCAGGCGGAAAGAATTTCCGGGCCCTGCAGAGAGAGCCGACTTTCATAGCTGCGGATTTAGCAATGGATTCGACGTTGTCATTCCACTTGAGGTCCGCTATTTGTTATTGGAGGCTACAACTTGAACAACATAAGGTCTGCAGATGATACAGTGCTGATTACAGACACGGAAAGGAAAGTACAAGATCTTCTACAGAAGGTATCGGTGGAGTGTGACAAAAAGGGACTAAAAAATAAACTTAAAGAAAACTGAATGCATGGTAATCAGCAAAAGGTGCAACCCAAGATTCCAAATACAGGTGGGGGATACCAGAATCAAACAAGTACAAACATTTAAATATCTAGGAAGTGTTCTAACAGGAGATGGAAAGTGCGACACAGATCCGAAGGCGAAATTGCATGGCAAAGGACGCGTTCCAAAATTTTACTAGAAACAAAAAAAAAGAGTGCTGGATTGCTATGTGATGTCAGTTCTTCAATGCGGCAATGAATGCTGGACAATATCATCAAAAATGAGGACAAAACTTGAATCAGTGGAATTGTGGTTATACAGAAGGATGCTGCGGATATAGTGAACTGAGGATGCAAGCAACTATGAGGTGTTGGAAAGAATGATAACAAAAAGGAAAATAATACTGATTATCAGGAAGAGACAACTGAAGTTCCTGGAACATGCAATAAGGAAGGAGAGCTTGGAGAACCTGATACTGACTGGCCAGATAGAAGGAAAAACAGACAGAGGTAGGTAGCGATAACATATTTGCAGGACCTGCTCAGGTGGATGACGGAACGGGGTTTTGCGAGGTGTAACTGGAGTAAAGATACTAAGATTACCTCCGTCCTTAAGGGGCAGGGCACATAGAAGAAGATGTGCCGCATAGCTTCGAAAGTTTTCAGAAATATATAATATGTTGTTTATAGACGCTTGTTTCTGTGTATAGATTTAACTGGATTCAAATACTCGAATACTTTAGGTCTTTAACTCTGGAATACTTACCATCAATTAAAGTTGCATTCCTCCTAACCATGGGTATATCATACTAAATTTTGAAAATATCAACAAATTATAAAATCTAAATCTTTATTTGAAATATTTTACATGCAGACACTTCAAACTTTGTACTTTGAGTTAACATTTATAGGAACCGAAAAACATATTTAGAAAAGATATTCAGTTACTGAAAAATAAATTAAATTGTAATTAAAATGGTGTCATTTCCACTGGGTACTATATACACATGGTTAGTGTTCTTGGGTTAAAAAGACAATAATCCATCAAAACTATAAACTGGCGATATAAAAACGAGTCATATGGCTAGATCTAGCAGAGAAATTACTTGGAGATTCATAATGCATCACTAAGAAAATTAGATATATCAGATTAAAGAAAGAATAATGATCTAATCAATACGTTGAATTTCCACACTACACTAAACCAACATTCTGGAAGAAAATCGTATCGATAGTAAAAAGGGTGATAACAGTTTGTTGACATAAGATATCTGATTTCCTGATAATGTATTTTAAAAAAGAGATATTTGATATTGCAACCGACGTTAATGATAAGTGTTTGGTTAGTGAAAGTCTACTTTTTCATTTATAGAAACGCCTACATACTCACTTATTATTATAAGTAGCCCGATTCACATCTAACTGAGAGTCATGTATTGTATACAGTCATATATTTATCCAAACCTAAAATAAAAATCCATACACACGCATCATATATCGACCAGATGTTCATATAATAATTGATAATGCATTTAATTTATTATTCAATGAATATAAGTAAATAACAAACGATTAAGTCTCTTTATGCCTGCATTAGAAGTAATGTAATATTTTTAGTGAGCTGTGTAATTTTTTGTAAGCAGATTCTTTATATTTCCATCTCTAGTCATCTACTTAAACATCTATATTATATATTTAAATACTGTTATGGTGATGGGAATATAATTCCGTTACCTTTTTGAGAAACATTCGACATTCATTGACCAAACAGATTGTCTGACTGTAGATTGAAATTTATAACATATTTTAAAACACTTTTCAGGAAAATAAGTGTTCCGAGCTCACAAACGGAAATCACACCTTTCCGAAAATGAGGGAAGCTTTATTCCTAATATTTTGATCTACTTAGTATGTTCATATTTTATTACATCTTTCTCTTTTTAAAATGTATTATCTATAGCATTTGATGTTTTATAACGCCTGTAGACCAGATTCTAAGAGGTATATTGCTTGCTAAGACCTACAGTTTCATTTACTGAAGGTTAATTTTAACACAATTTTTTAAAAAATGTTATTCTAATAAAAAGGACATTTATTTCAGTTTTAGTAAGCCATGCAATTCAATAACATAGAATTATATTTAGGCGTAAGTAAATAAACAGTATGACAATAATTGTACCGACAAATTTTGGGTGAGAGAGTAGGGTGACGATTATTGTTGGGAGGAGGATTGAAATCATAAAACTGAGTTCAAGTTTTTTTTATTCTGTTACAATTACTCTTCATTAATACACTTTGCAATGATATTTATCAATTCCTTGGATAAAACGACGTGGTGTAATGGTTGGCAAGCTTGTCTTACTAGAACATGTAACAATTAAGTAGTGAGTTCGATCCTCACTGGGTACTCATCCATTTTTCTCCTCTGAGTTAAACCTGATTTTTTACAACTAGTTTATGCGTATGAAAATAGTGAATTCAAAACCTATGGAATTGTTAAAGAAAGCCATTCTATTTGACAGAAGTCGTGACAGCATGATGGATGTATTTTTATGCTGTAGTGGATATCGGCTCAGAACGCGAAATCGAGGAGCCGCGTTCGAATTCCTGTTAAATTCCTTGCATTCACTTACTCACAGTTATCTTGGGAAAGGTATTAATCCGTCGCTTCCCTTCAGTTATAGGTCAAATAAGATTTGGTTTTATAGCCTTGGCTGGCAACCGGTCTACCTCAGAATATAATGGCAAAACTGCTGTGGGATAATCTCCTTCACAGTCATTCATGTCTCTTTCGAGATATGATTGCCCAAGCGTGTATCACATATGGCACTTAACTGACTAACTGTCTACGAGAGTAAACCAAATTTAATTGTTTGAGCTCCACGAAACCCTATGATTTGAAAGGTTATTTGTTTTGGAAAAATACCTTATTTTATAATGCTTTACAAATTATTAACTTCCTTTATATTTATATAATATGTTGATATGCTCTGTAACATTTACATTATAGACAATACAAATAAATCTAGTTTATGGGTAAACCAGCAATAACGTTTCTTTTTTTCTCTTTGTAGATGAATGATAACATTTTGCCTTGTCCTGAATAACAACGAATGACATAATCGTGCTTCAATATTTCCATTATGTTTGTTTTGTATGTTTGCTATCTTCTGCTCAAGATCAAAGCTGTTTGTCTGGCGGTATGTGTCCCGGACGGCTTTTTTCTTCAAAACATTTCAGTTCCTTGCAATCGAGGTGATTGTTTCGAACGGGAAACAAATAAAAGATTGGCTGTGGAATGGATACACGCTTCTGCCACCAATGCGATTCTACGCCAAAGAGGACGCAAGGATGAAGAGAGGAAGAAAGGAACTACACGCACATACACATCCCTACCACGTGTTGGAATGATAAAGGAATACAATGTGCAGTGATGTATCGATTGATTCAAGGGAACCAAAGAAAGATAGTTCTTTGAAGTCTCTGCAAATGGGAGTGCTCTCTTGAAGTTTGGTATCAACATAATGCAGGAAATTATATTACTTAAAGTACATCGAGAAAATCTCATTTCCTAAATTGAAACTGCATTTGTCTATCCTTTTGGAATTTGCAGGATAATATGAAGCCTGTTTGGGAAATTATCTGCCATCAATTGATTCAGCTCTTCTAACAAAGAAACTGATTATTTGCAATGTGTTGCGAAAGGTGAATAGTCACAAGGTGTGCATGTAAACAAATATTTACGAAGAGATATAACTTTTAAAGAGTTTTCGTTTGAATTTGAGTTTTATTTCACGGCATATAAGCCTCTGTGGGTTATTTAATGCCAAAAGCTAGAGTTTAATATATTGTTTTTTTTTAATGTTAGGTTATAGTGAGAAGGTTAATCTAGTCAGATATTGATGATTTTTTTATTAATATTATTTTTAATTTTATTTTAGAAAACTGAAGAGGTCTTCCAGTTGTGTATTTAAAAATATATTTCTGCCAATAATAATTTTCCTTCAAATATGAATTGTTGGCAATATGTTTTCTTCAAAAATGTATATACTTCTATAAAGGCCTATCTTTATGTATATATATCTATAAAAGTGTATTTATAATTTTATAAATGCTTAAGAATTTGGAAATGAGTACTTAAATTGTAAAAAGTAACTGTTTATAAATTAGGTAACTGGAATCACTGTTAAAGAATATGTAAACAAAATATCACCACAAATAAATAAGTAAATATAGATAATTGTTAATACAGATACACTCACGTTCGTATTTGTTTAAAATTATTTAAGTAAAAATGCATAATTATGGAGGATATAATAAATGCATTAAAAAGCTAATTATTGCTGAACGATAGGCACTAGCGCATGCGTGTACATATATAATTGTATATATATATATATATATATTGCGTGTATTTTGGCAGCATTTTTTCATTAATGCAGGTTTCATTGCATAATATAGACAAGTTTTGTCTATTAATTTTGTGTAGGATCCGTTTGTACCGTCTGATATACTTGATGGTGATATCGTTGAAAGATCCGATAAAAAAATCAACAATTACTGTGATTTTTTGTTGTCTTTCAACGATATCACCATCAAGCATATCAGACGGTACGAACGGATCCTGCACAAAATTAATAGACAAACTTGTCTATATTATTCAATCAAACATGCATTAATATATATATATATATATATATATATATATATATATATATATATTAACTATTATTTTCATTCTCATATATATTATACAAATATACTAAAACGAGCATCTATTGTTTCATATAATATTTTAGAATTCTTTCATACACCATATTTCTCTTTTGTAAACTGACTGACATCCACTGTTACAGTACCTAATCTGCCAATTTTTTCGTCAGATAGAGAATGAATGAATGGATATATAATTTGGCATTTTGTGCAAAAATCTAACTTAAGACCCTCGATGAAAATATTAACACAGACAGCCGCTTTCACGTTTACAAGCTGATAACGACTTTCTTCTGCAATTGTAGTTTGCCCAGTTGCGAATAGAACACACGAAATGGTAAGGTTTTTGTGCATCTCACAAGCACAGAATATATGATCAGATCGTCAGAGTAAAACAGCTGTTATGACACCACAATTGTGATGTGTGTAACTGATAATGCCTTTCAAGTTAAAACTTGCTTTAGGATATATTATCTTAACCGAAAATATCCACAAGGAGGATTTCCTTGGAATAATCTCGTTGGAAGTATGATCTTTCGCTTTTGCCCTATTTGTAATCATAATCAATTTGAATTTCACACTTTCTTTTAAATAAAAATTATTTTAATAATAAGAAAGAGTAATCAATATATGCGTTGTTTATATTATTATTATTATTATTATTATTATTATTATTATTATTATTATTATTGTTATTATTGTTATTATAAATACATTCGTCGTGTATGTAAATGTATATACTACGTGACAAATTATTATGCATTTAATATTTTCCCTAATTTTATAAGACTGATTAAGAGATTCTCAAAAATATGTGTCTTTATAATGTCTACGACTTTACAAACATATATGTAAATTAATGTTAGTGCTACGAAAATTTTTTCACTGTGTCGCGCGCGACAATTATTTCACTTATATTTCTAAGTCTACCATTATTCACTGCTTAGGATATTACTGTCACATATAAAAATATGATTGTCACATATGTTTCTGCGCTCTTGCTATTCACAGGGTCTTCTTGATAACATACAAAGAAAAATCAGCAAAATTATTCGCCCTCATCTGTCTGCTCGGCATCATTCACTTCCCTGCCAACGTAATATTGCCACTCATATTTTTCATAAATACTTTTATGCATATGTTCGGAGGAGCTTTTCGCTATGATATATCAACTTTTTGAATTTAAGCGCATTATGAAACAGGCGTAGGGATATCACCAAATTAATTGTGCTAGCTAGATATAACTGTAAATTATATGATAACAGCTTTTTCTCAAACTTCTTGCTTGTGGCACTTTCTTCTGACTCCATACTTTCCAGCCAATTTTATTCTGTAAAAATATAAAAGCTATGTCAATCGCAATCTACTTCCTTCCCGATTTCTCTTTTCTTTTCCCGCTCATTATCAATGTGTCTGTTTCTATTTTTTGACAAAGATTAGTCACCTGTGTCTTCGTGATTTTTCTGCTTTGCATGGGATGAAACCAATAAAAAAGAAAACTCTATAGTTCTTTATAGAAAGCAAATGTTTTGTGAAATTTATTTATTTTGCATCAGAAGGCTGCTTATCTACAAGATCCTCCATACCAGTGAATGTCTAATAACTGAATGTGTTCAATGTGTGAAAGAAAAAATATTAAAAATAATAATTGAAAAAATGTTATTAAAATGACAGAATTAATGAGAATAACTGTTCCATGTTGTGAAACATGTCTGAGCATTTGTTCATTAATTGTTTTCTTGAGCCGTCTTAATTCATCATAATCAAGTGTTTACATGTTCAGTCAAGTTAAGGTAAGCTAAATAAACCGGCCACTTTCGCAAAATAAGATTTTTTGAAATTCATTTTATTCAAATATTCATGGGATTTCTTTACTGAATGCGATTAAGAATAGTCATGCATAAAATAATTTTCTTTTTTTAAAGCTTTTCTCATATTCTTCAAAAATAGCTCTACGTTTACAATCAGATCAATGTATATCTGAGCAACCATTTTAAACCCTTCTTGAAATTGCTATGTGTCAACTAATTACACGTACAAATCTTATTTCTTCAGCAAGTAGAACAGGATTGGTCGTTGGAAACGATAGTAAATGTAAATTACGCAATTAATACGCACCGTCTGACTTTTAGATCAGTATCCACTTTGTCATGCAGTGGATATCGGCTCCGAACAAGAAATCCGATAGCGTGTTTGAATTACAGTTAAATTCGTTGTATTCACTTACACGCAAATACCCTTGGGAAAGTTATTTATACATCTGTTCCCAAACCAACTATGGATCAAACAGCAGTATATATCAGATTAATTGCCTTGGTTGGTAACCAGTCTATCACAGAAATTGTTCAAAAATATTTATGCAATAATTTTTTGTCTAATCAGCAATGGATCGAAAGATACTTGATTGTCCAACCGTGAAAAAAAAATGTCTGACTGAACCGTTATTATATCAGAGGTAGAAACAGATACTTACTGACATATTTAATTGATACTGTCTGATTGTTTTATATAGTACTTTAGTTATTAGAAATATGTTATAGATATCTTGTTAATAACGTAACTATTATAGACTTTTTATTACAATTTTGAGAATCTATATCGATGAGAGATAATTCAATATCTTGACCATTTAATTCCATTTACAGTATTTTCTGGTCGATCTTGCCTAGACTTTTATCAGATCTTCAAAATTTTTTCTCAATAAGACACCAAATATTTGATAGGTTTTCATACTTGTATACTAAAATACATCAATCAGTTAGTTAAATATCATGCGTGATACACGTTTGGGCGATCATGTCTTGAAAGAGACATGACTAATTAAACATATAATTTTCTCGCACTTTCAATATTTTCTTTTCTTTCGATTGTTTTCTACTCATTGATTTTATGTATTTATTTTTGTTCCTCGAAAGACACCACAAAATGTCTCTATAACTTGCCTTATGCTTTTACCACTCCATTTCTCTTTGGGGTTGATCAATGGGCAGACCAGTTTATCTCGTGTGATAGGTAGAATCGCAGAATTTTGTTTTCTCTACTACTCTACGTCTACTTCTCTTTTTAGTCGTCTGTGTTTCCAATTTAAAATGTTAATTTAATATATTTTCTATATTTGAATAATGTGATTATTCAATTTATTTTCAGTATTAATTAAAATTACGTTTACTGGCAGTATACTAAATTTGAAGAGAATTTGCCTCATTGTAGGCCTGTCTGTATCCATGGCTTGTTATAATTTTCTCCCATGCCTGTTCATGATTTTTAAGTAATCTATTATCTTCATTCATAAATGTGGCTATTATACTTCTTGATTGTATCACTTCCTTCTGGATCCATACTTTCCAGCCAATTTTTATCTAAAAAAAATATAAAAGCTATGTCAATCGCAATCTACTTCCCGATTTCTCTTTTTTTTGCCGCTCATTATTAATGTGTCTGTTTCTATTTTTTCGGCAAAGATTAGTCACTTGCGTCTCACTGATTTTTTCTGCTTTGCATAGGGTGAAACCAATAAAAAGAAAACTGTATATCTCTTTTGATATAGCAAAAGTTTTATAAAATTTACATATTTTGCATTAGGAAGCTGCTTATCACCAAGGTCTTCCAGACCATTGAATGTCTAATAACTGAATGTGTGCAATGTGTGAAAGAAAAATATATTAAAAGTAATTATTGTATAAAATGTTATTAAAATGACAGAACTAATGAGAATAACTGTTCCATGTTCTGAAACATGTTTGAGTAATTATTTATCAATTGTTATCGTGAGCCGTTTTAATACATCATAATCAAAAATACATATATAATATTTGTATGTTAACTTTTCTTTGATTTCTACCCGTTATGTATGTTTTTGATTTGTTGTTTGTTTATTTTTTTTTCTCGTGTCACTGGATGTTATCACACCTGTAGGACAAATAGTGAAATCTACAAAGGGCGGGTGCACTTTTTTTTTAATCGTTTCACCCCGAGCAAGGCGGAAATGCCACTGATGTGCAGGGGGATACATAAGTGTAAAAAGATTAATTAGAAGAGCGTGAAGTGGAAGACGAACCAGTTAGAAAGAAGCAATAGAAGGATGAGAATGCAGGTGTGATTTAAGTTTCAAAGGAGAGAAAGGAAAGGATATACCGGGTGGGGAAAGAACTAGAGTCAAGTGGTTAATAGGTGAGTATTGACATTGCATTTAAATTCCTGGAGTTTGTAGCCGTCAGGAAAGCAAGAATGTGGGAGCAAGTTCCACAGGCGTGAAGTGTGAGAAAAGAAGCTGCAGGAGTAGAATTGTCGTCTGCATTTGACTAACCTAACTGTAAATGGGTGGGAATTAATTGCCAATCTGGTTGCACGAGTAAACACCTGTTGAGGATGCACCAGTAACTTAATTTTGTTCGAGCAGAAGCCATGAAAGTATTTATAGAACAGACAAAGGGAGGCCACATTTCGTCGGTGAGGAAGTGGCTGTAGTCGAGCCGCCAAGTACCTATAACATTACTTATTCTCCTTTGGAGCCTGTCAAGAACACTGAGATGAACGGCAGGGGCGCCTGACCATATATGGCAGCAGTATTCCATGCACGGCCGAATGGTTGATTTGTATATATGCAGGATGGATTCAGGCGGAAAAAAACATCCTGGCCCGACACAGTGACCCAACCTTCTTAGCAGTGGATTTAGCTATGGACTCGATGTAGTGGTTCCATTTGAAATCGGAAGAGAGTGTAATGCCGAGAAGGCGCAGTGTATTGTTCTCAGGGAGAATAGCTTGGTACATGCTTATGGGAGGCAGAAGAGTTTGCCTGTGATGATTGACAGACAACAGCTTGGTCTTAGACGCATTGAAATTGACAAGCCACTTCTTACCCCAATTCACCACAGAGTGTAGCTCTCGTTCAAGGACAGCAGAGAGATTATATTTGTCTGCCACGATGGGTTTCTTATTGATGCAGGAGTAAATTGTGGTGTCATCTGCGTAGATGCCTACTTGGCACTTGATCTCATCTGGGAGGTCATTGATGAAAATAAGGAAGAGGGTTGGGCCCAGGATAGAGCCCTGTGGACACCAGCATTTGTGCTATAGGATGAAGAGTCATGCCCATTCAAAACGACCTTCATTTTGCATTTATTTAAAAAAGATTGGATTCAATCAAGCAAGCGCCTGGTAATACCGTATCCCCGTAGCTTGCATAGAAGGCCAGAGTGCCAAACCCTGTCAAAAGCCTTGTAGATGCCCAGAGCAACAGCACGAGCCTCGGCTGACTCATCAAGGGCCGGGAGCATGTACTCCGTAACGGTTGTTAGCATGCCGGACGCGGACCTGGCAAAGCAGAAGCCATACTGCCTGTCAGAGAAGAGTTTGTGGGCAGTAAGATGTTGAGCTATTTCAGCATTAATTATGGCCTCGAACACATTCCCGAAAATTGGTAGAAGACTGATAGGGCGATAGTTGGATGGGTCCGAGGGTTCACCACTTCTTACATACAGGAACGACTGAAGAGAACTTCCAGCATGCAGTAAAACAGAAAGCAGATGTCAGTATTTATTCAGTTTAGAGAGGACAGGGAAGACAACAGCCAGGTAAATAGAGTTTCAGGGTCTCGATAAAACACCGTGGAGAAGACAACAGGAAACCAATCCAGTATTCCACCTGCGTATATTCATGAATTTCACAACAATATTATAAAGCCCACGTACGTGAAAGGGGTTAAGCATAACGACGCTGATTCTTCGCCTGGTAAGTACCGACATGCGCTACTGGTGATACCGAGCAGTCATACGGTTACTTCATATTAATGGTGTAAATGTAACAGATTTCCTCAATTTTCACCTCACCCGAAATGGAAAGACATGAGCTGCATGTGTCATTGGACAGTTATCCTGCACCTGCTCCCAAAAATAAAACTAAATAACTATTGGATGTTGGAACGTTAGAAACATGAACAACTGTAGAGAGCTAAAAAACATGAAACGAGAAAGGACTAGATTAAACATAATCATTTTAGGCATGTGTGAAACGCGATGGCCAACAATGAATATTTCTTGATTGACGAACACAGAATTATATAGGCAGAAAGTGAAAATAATGCTAATACAGTCTGCTTTATGCTAGATAAAGACACGTGAATATGCGTTTAAAAATCTGCCAGATATCTGAATAATTATAGCAGTTAAAATGAAGGGGGAAGTCTCTCAATATATCGCTAATAATGGTATATGCACCGACGTCACAAAGGAAAAAAGAAGGAATTGTGTCATTCTACACCATGCTAGATTATGCCAAGACAAAGAGCAAATCAGAAGAATTTAGAATTATAGTGTGGAATCTGAATTCCAAAGTTGAGGAGGTGTAACTGTCGGCAATTTCCTACACGGTCACCGCATTAGCCGTGATGAGAAATGTGCCCATTGGTGCACAGTGAATGCTAGATAATAAATTAGTTCCAAGAGCATACAAGAAGACTATGGACATACAAAAAAAGAGGAGAAACTAAGAACCAAATTAGTTATATTACTATCAACAAGATATTCGGAAACGTAGTCCTTTACTGCAAATCCTACCGAAGTGCCGACTGCTGAAGCGACCACCTACCGTCGTATGTAAACTGAGGATAAAACTAAAGAGATTAAAGAAATGTAACACGACCCTAAGACTACAGTTCAACAGTTTCGTGAATGACCCGAATTTGCAGGAAATGTATACAGATAGTGCTAAAATGAAATACGAAGGACAAAATGTAAACAGATGTTCAAAACGGGACGCACTAAGAGCAGCACTAGTGACATCGGTGAACAACATCATTTGAAAGGAAAATGAATATCGGAAGAAATACGAGTGGATCACCGAAGAGATTCTTAAGCAGATTCAACAGAAACAGAAACGATACCAAGATATGGAACGGAATACAAATGTCTATGCAAGGAAATACGGTACAAATCTAAACAGCTCTAGTGATATCGTCGAACGACATCATTCCAAAGGAAAATGCACTTTGGAAGAAAAACGAATGGATCACCAAAGAGACACTTGACCTGATACAAAGATGCCATGATATGGAACGCAAAAGAAAAGACTACACAAGGAAATGCGGAGTAAATGTAGAGCGGCTAAAGAAATATAACTCAAAGACTTTGAAGTAGAGAGACTGAGTACATCAACAAATAACAGAGATATGCATAAAAATAAAGGAAAAAAAGGGCAAAATAACTGCGCAGCAACAGGACGGATACAGTAAAGGATCGCACAATAATACTAGAAAAAGAAAAAATACTTCAGATATGGGACGACTATATCGAAGATCTTTCCCATGACAAGTGAGAGAGCAACCAACAATTCACAAAAATACGAATGGTCAAGAAATATTAAAACCGGGGTGGAATCATCAATGGACAAATTGACGAGAAAGAAAGAAAGAAGCGGAACAAGACTGGATTGTAATAGAGATTTCGATGTTCTTAGAAGATTTCATCGTCGACGGACTCACAAAAATAATAAACGAAATCGACAACAGCTGCAATATAACGGAGAAGAGTGGCAGATTAATTTATATAAGACTACGTAAGAAGTCAGGTACAAAAGAATGTGAACTCCACTGAACAATCAGTTTAATGAGCGACGTAACAAAACTCATCATCCGGATTTTGAGCGCGCTGCAGAATCGGTCCAGAGGTAGAACAAAAACTGTGTGGATTAGATAAAGATACCGGAAGGAGGAATGCATTATCTGTGCTCAGAATGCTATCTGAACGAGAAACACAAGTGCAGAAAGATATTTATCTGTGCATTATTGACTACATAAAGGTATTCGACAAACAGTGACTTGACAGAGATGCTCAAAATACTCGACATCTTTAGAAAAGACATCACGATAATCAAGAATATATATTGACTGTATACCGCTTATGTACGGAAACTAATTGAGATTAGCAGGTGTGCAAAAGTGGAAAGGTACCTAAAGGAAGGATATGTTTTCTCACCTGATCTATTCTACCTTGACAGCGAAGCAATTATGAAATAAATAAAAGCCCTGGTGGGTTTAGTTATTGGTGGTCACAATCTCAACAATATCAGACACGCGGATGACAAGGTGCTGATAGCAGACACGGAAAGGAAAATGCACGATCCTCTACAGAATGTAGGAAATAAAGTGAGAAGAAAGGAATCAGGATAAATTCAAGAAAACCGAAAACATGGTTAGGATCAATAAGAGAAGCCCAATATGCCAAATACATGTAAAACAAACTAAAATAAACATCTACAAGGATTCAAATACATGGGAAGTGTTCTGACAGAGGATGGTAAAGGCAATATGGAAATCCAACAACGCATTGAGATGGCGATAGATGCATTTCAAAAAATAATCATAGTACTTAAACCTAGAAAATTTCATTAGAACAAAATATTGGTTGGTTGTTTTGTTTTTATGGCATATCAACCTCGGCGGGTCATTTATCACCAAATAAACATTATTTATTTATTGCTGGTAATACCCTTTTCTTTTTTGTAACAATTTGTTGTTGTTTGTTATATAAGTTTTGTGTGTAGTAATACTTTCTCCTTTTTCGAGTATCAGGATTTATTGAGATTTGTTTTTAAGGGCAGTGTCCTCAAGTACTACCCTTGTTATTTAACTCATAAATGGAAGGAAGGGACGGATTAATACCTTTCCCAAGGGTACCAGGGCTTAAGTGAATGCAGAGTATTCAACTGGAATTCGAACTCGGCTCATCGATTTCTCTTTCCGAGCCGATATCCACTGCACCACAACGCACATCCGTCACTAAACGCTTACAGCACCTGGTATTCCTAAGCGGTCACCCATCTAAGTACTGACCAGGCTCAACGTTGCTTAACTTCGGTGATTGAGCGAGAACCAGTGTATTCAACGTGATAGGCCGTAAGCCAGAACAAAAGAAAAGAATGCTGGGTTGTTATGTGATACCTGTTCTTCTGTATAGAAGTGAGTGTTGGACAATCTCATCAAAGATGGAAAGGCTTGAGGCAGCAAAAAACTTGTTATAGAGAATGTTGCTGAGGATATCATGGTCAGAGAACGTGTGCAAAGATGAGGTTATGGAAAGGATGCAAACGAGAAGAAAACTCATTCTTAACTAAAGGAAGCCTGATGATATTCCTGGGACACGTAATGAGGAAAGAGGACCTGGAGAAATTAATATTCACAGGTCAAAATAATGGAAGGAGAGAGAGCGAGGGAGAAAGCAACTCAAGACCTAATTGATAGATGGATGGCGGAGCGTGGTTCGGAAGAGATACAAGAGAAGAATTATTGAGACCGACAAGAGACAGTGCCAAGCCGAAGTCCATGATTGCTTAGCACCTGAACGGGTACAGCGTATGAGATGAAGAAGTTAAGTTGACCCTCTGAAACGGCAAGTGACTTTGTTCAATAGGCCTAAACAAATCTCCAAACTAAAATGCATCTGGAGAAAATTTAGAATAAATCTCATACCACAACAGGATATTAATCTCGTTGTGGAGTTTTTATGAAGATATTATGATTGTTATTATTCGCGAAATTATTTTGATTACGAGTCCAATTCTGCTTGTAGCATGTTAGTTTCGCATAATGTGTTCTTTTAATTGATAGTTCCTAGGAAACGTATAATACAGAAAACGCGACAGAACGAAGTTAATGGGCCTAGTATGTTATATTTTTCCTAACTGATTTTCTATTTTAAATATAAGATTAGAGTTATGGGTTGTATAACCAACAGTATTGTGTTCCTTTTCATGTATATAAACTTTTAGACGCTGTAGATATATTTTAATTGGGGTTTTAATTCTAATTAAATTATTTTTCCTCAGCCGAGGGACAAATTTTATTCATGGAAATTGGTTAGGTCTTCATAAAAACGTAAGGTATTATTGTAGTAAATGTAATAGGTAAGCATGTGTTATTTGGTGCAAGGTTATTGTAGATTGTTTGGTCAATTATTGTAGCTAGTTATGTGTAAATTAAGAGACTGAATATCAGAACTCCATTATCTCTTTTTGCAGGGGGAGTATATCAAGCTAAGAGAAATTCAGTCCCCCAGTTACCGCGTATGCGATGACTGTTTGTTATTGAATTTGCGGCCCAAGCTTTGACGCTTGGGTTCCCCATAGTAATAACTAATCTTTTGTCACAAGTCTATCCAGTAGGGGAACATTGCAAATTACCAGAGGAAAATGCTTTCCTCTTTCTTACTAGGACTAGACCAGTTCAAGTTTCGCCACGCGCCGGACGAGATTTTCTCATCGGCTGTATTAGTATTTTTGCTTTTTGGGAACTGTTAATTTTAAGATTTACACGATTTGTGACTGTTTTTAAAAATATGTGAAATTTCATTTTTCAGTTGTTCTTTCTTCCTCCCTCTTAGGTCTCCATATTTTCCATATAATTTTTCTTATATTGTTAAATATTTCTTCGAGTAAATTATATTTAATTTTCATTTTAATTGTTTTAATTCTAATCCCTTTTCTACATTAAACTACATTTATTTTTTTTTTTCATATATTTTCTTTTTTGTTTAATAATTCTGCTTCAATGTTTTATGTGCTACATCGTCCTAAATAATTTTGTTTGACTTCAATCACCGCCCGACAGAAAAGTTTTTTTTTAATTTTAATTTATATATTGTTTGATCAGTCTGTTTTCATATTACGTCAGCCATTTTGATTAATTGGTAAGGCTAGCTGTTTTTAATACGTGTATATTTTAATCATTTGTAGTGTGTTACTTTCATAATTTTGCTTAATTTGCTGTACTAAAAAAAGTAAAAACTTTTTTGAGTGTTATTTATTCGTGTTGTTTAAGTGACTGTAAAATTGTTTGGTTTACACGTCAAAAATATTTTGCTATCTTTATGCTATTTTTTTTACATCAATTTATTTTTTCCTTCTCTTTGTAGAAGTATTTTATTTTTATTTGTATATTTTAAGTCACCTTTAGTTTTCGCGCCAAACGAATTTGTTAGACTGACTTGAGTCGGTACTTTTGTTCGTATATATTCATTTCTCTCGTTACATTTGTTTCTCTTTTTTGTGTATCTGTTTAATATTATTTTTGATAATTTTATTTTCTTTTTATTATTAATATTATCTTTATTTATTTTTTAAATATTTCCGTTTTTCCTTAATTCTATTTTTTCTTTTATTATCAATATGGGTAAACAAATGTCGGTCGATATATAAAAAATGTTTGTGTCAATAAAAAACCACAATATTTCAAAACACAAAGTAATCACCGAAAATGTAAACAAAGGAAGTGATGAGCTAAAATATGTTAGTATTTTATTTATTTATATTTTGTTAATACCTTTACATAGAAGAGTTTAAATTTAATTTTGTTTTTTTTATTTCTTTTGTACCAGACAAAAAGTGAACATATTGGGATTAGTTAGGACTTAATGGGGATTCTGATGTATTTTAGCCAATGTAGGTGGTAAGTAAAATTTTGTATAAGGAATAATGTTGACTCTTCGTGTCAAATACTGGGGCTATCTAAGTATAATTACAAGACAGAAACCAGCCTTCTCCTTCTACACCCCAGATTTGAACTTTGTTAAATTTTGCTTTTTAAAGGAAAAAATAAATATCACTTCCCTTTTTCGTAATTAGACTTTATGAACATAATCATTGTATTAAACTGTCTGCCAAGTTTTCTGATATTTCCGTTGAAATGGTTAGTTTTAACTGTAATCTTTATGTTATTTCCTTATCTGGCTCTTCTCAGCCAAGATTGATCTTCAGAAATTCATATGCAATGCCAGATTTTATTGTCCGTCATACTATTTTCTATTCTTTTTGTTCTCACTCTATGTATTCTTTCCTCATATCGTCTCAATCAAAATAACTACTTATATTAATATCTGTATTGCATTGATTGGTGCGAAATAATTAAAGTGAAGGAAATAAATTATTTTCTCGACAAAAGCAAGTATGACAAAAAAGAGTCGCCAAATCCATCCAACCATTCTCTGTACCTTATTTTTTAAATAAAAATTAATATACCATCGAATCTGTCACTTATTTAAACGATTAATTCAAATGAAAATTTTCGTGTTATACATAAATTGTAATCAAACGCCAGTAGCCAAGAATATTCAATTCATTGCTAACGAACAATGCATAAATAGCGGTTAGTAGCATATATATATATATATATATATATATATATATCTATATATATATACTGATAATTATAATAATACAACAAAAATACAAGAATATTATGCGAATTGAACAGATATTTTCTCTAACAAAAACAAAATAGATAATTAGTTAAAATATACAATAAATCGACTTTTTTTAAAATTGATTTCTCTGATTGCCCAAATCAAGAGTTTTGTGTCTAAATGCTCATTAAAGGCAGACTTTCAACAAATATATACGCGTACTGGTTTTAGGCAAGGGATCTGAGGCAAAACATTTGCGTTGTCCGTCAGTTGTCAATTAAACGCCTGTTAATTTTTTCATTATATTTCTCAAGAATCCACTGTCAATAAATTTGTTTGTAAATAAGTTCGCCTTTATAAAATGATTTTAAATGATATTATAATTTTTAACGTTTGACAAAAAATATATTTCAGAGACGATGTTTTTGAATAATTATTGATTTCAAATTTGAAACTCGTACGAGTAAGATAGTCCATATTTTTAAAAGATTTCTCTAATTTTATCCTGAAATCAATCAACCAGAATCGAAATACAATGAACATAATTATTAATTTCGGCAATTGTTTTGAAGATTCTACTTAAAATTAAATGATATATTAAACACAAATTTGAACTCACTAAGAAAACATGTACTGTCGTTTTATTTAATAGAATTTATATACACATAAGAAATGTATTAAACTACCCAGATTTCTAGTTTTAATTTCTAAAGACTATACACACTGTAATAACTGGATGTGAATGTTGCGTACATAATTTTAATTATTCCTTTGGCGATAAATATATCTATAATATGAATCGGTAAAAATATACATAGAAATTGAATCAATTTTTTTGACAAAAAAGGGTAAGGTAGTATTAGAATTTACAATAGAATTTAGGAATTTGGAGGAGTGTGGATTACGATTTCGGAGTTAAAAAGACATCGGTTTAAAACAGCAAATCCATTTAATGTCCTAATTTGGTTTGAAAGTTAACGTTCAGTTAATAATACGAGAGATTTTTTCAGAGGGATTTGATCAAAGCATAAGTATGAAAATTATGGACACTAAAGGCGATTAGAACGGAAAGCACACTCAATGTTGTATTTGGGTAAAACAAATTATTTTTAGTGACTCAACACTTTTACAATAATTTAAAAATATTCATAAAGTTAAATAACCAAAAAATTATTTTCATCTCAACTAACAGAGAAAAATATCTAAAGACTAATACCTTAGTTATGGTTCAAGGAGCCCCAGCACCATTTATAGTTAACCAGTATTCTAACTGAGAGGTCTGGATTTGAAAGGAGAGCAAATAAGTTCTCTCTTACAAATTGGTGTAATTCCTGAAACTTATATTACTAAACTTTACTCTTATCAAATTTAAAGAATAAAGTGTGCAGTTGTAGTAAAAGAACCCAATAAAAGTAAGGACTTAGTCGATCAATAAAAGATTGCCTGGCATCATATACCCCCAGGTTTCTTTTTTGACCAAAGTATTATAAATTGCAGTGGAAAACAATACGTCGTTCATGTTTTCACCCGGCATAGTCTTTTCGGCGTTATCTTCTCTTTCAATCGTTGCAGCATTCTTTATGAGATCAAACATGGAAAAATGCGAATGTGAATTGTTTTATCAAGATGAAATTCTAAAATATCTAAAATCTTTGTATAAGCTCAGAAAAGGCAAGGAAATTAGCTAGATCATTGATAAACATGAGTACAATTTATTACTAATTTACTCAAGCTAATAAGAGAAAGTGGAAACATTCAAATGAAAAACTTTATCAAATCGAATATATATATATATATATATTATAAATTATATTTTAGAACATGTACATAACTTCTCTATATATAATCGCTACGAAGGCGCATCCGTTCACAGCTCTATATAGAAAATTATACATCGAGCACTGTTTTAAATTAATGATTTGGACGTGGAAAGAATTATTCGTTCTGTATTCACTCGGATACGGATACACACACACACACACACATAGGTGTTCCCCTCTCCCACTTCAATGTATTCTGCCCTCACACTACTCTCTGTTACTGCTTACTTAGAGGCAGCTTAAACTTTCCAGAACTGAATGGAGAAAACAAAATGATGATAATTTTTGAAATTTTCTTAACTTTTTTCTGTCAGTCAGCCTGCAACTGGTAAGTTTTAGCAAGTCTGATCTTATTTTGCTGTATTTTTTTAAATTTTTTTTTTATTCCTTTAGTTCTTATCTTTTCTGTCTAATTTTTGTTGTTTTGTTACTAACCTAAGTTCTCTACTCGTCGCTCTTGTAATGCACTGCGACTATGATTGTGTAAATTGTTTTTAATTATCAAATTTAGGTTTGGTATATGAGGGTTTCGGTTATATGTAGGAATTCTGAGAAAAGACCGGCCATGTTTGTTTTTTTGTTTTTTTGTTTAGTTCTCTCTTCCTCTTTCTCCCTTGCTATCTGGACACATGGCTTTGAGGTGTCCCCCACCCAATTCAATGTATTCTACCCTCACACTACTCTCTGTTACTGCTTACTTAGAGGCAGCTTAAACTTTCCAGAACTGAATGGAGAAAACAAAATGAAGATAATTTTTGAAATTTTCTTAACTTTTTTCTGTCAGTCAGACTGAACTGGTAAGTTTTAGCCAGACTGTTCTTATTTTGCTGTATTTTTTTAATTTTTTTTATTCCTTTTGGTTCTTAACTTTTCTGTCTATTTTTGTTGTTTTGTTACTAACCTAAGTTCTCTACTAGTCGCTCTTGTAATGCACTGCGACTATGATTGTGTAAATTGTTTTTAATTATCAAATTTAGGTTCAAATTACAGTAAGTTAAAACTTAGTAAACTTCAGTCACACATTTATTCTTTTTTTTTAATTGGAGTAGATAGTACCTACTATCGCCCGGTCTCACACTCCACCCCCTTCTTTTGGACAGGAATAGAGGTGATCGCCTTGTTTCTTGTTTAGGAAGAGGTTCCCGGTTCATCTCTCTCTTTTTCTGTCTTTATGTCGGTTCGGCTGGAAGCTTTTTGCAGTTGGTGAGTATGGTGGCAACGTCTCTTCATTCTGAGGGTACCGGGTTGGCAGTTTCCTGGTTGCTGCTTCCGACTGGTAATTAGGATCCCGAACTCTTGCGTAGCGTTGGAGAGGCTGCTCTGATCAACAGTTGAATAATATCAGGGTTCCTGTAGTGCCATTCCGCGCATGGACGGGCGTCCCTGCATGAATTTCCGATGGGCAACCCAGAGGTCACATTATGCTGAAGGCGGCGTCATTCACCATCCTTCACCTGCTGCAATTAACGACCATCTGACCCTAATCTAGACCTCTCTCTACCCACAACTATACCCAGCATGAAGTTAAACAAACAAAACATCAAGACTAAACCAGCTAGTCGTAAATCGCCCAAACCTATCTGCGTTTCCTTCACAAACATACGAGGTATACGCAGTAACTTTAATAGTGTAGAATCATTCCTTCTAACTAACTCACCCGATATCTTAGCTATATGTGAGACTAACCTTGACCCTTCTATCCCCTCTTCGGAGCTGTTCGTTCCTGGTTACCTTCCCCTCTTCAGGAAGGACTCCAATGTCCATATGCATGGGCTTGGTGTATATGTCAGCGAACAACTCCCCCTAGCCAGGGTCACATCTCTTGAATCCCTGCATCATTCCTTCGTGTGCTTCCGTCTCTCACTTCTAAGCTCGGTTAGCTAACTCTTTTTCCTCTACCGCTCACCCTCCTCCTCTGACTGTACGGTACTTGATTGCACTTCTACTAATATCGACAGGGCCATTTCTTCTCACCCATCTGCCTATATATTTGTGTTTGGCGGTTTTAACGCCCACCACACCAAGTGGCATGAAAACTCAGCCACCGACCTTGCTGGGATCCGTACCACCTATTTTTCAATAACCCAAACTCTCACGCAAGTGGTGGACTTCCACACGCGTTTCTCTAATAACCCTAACGGAAGGGACTCTTTACTCGACCTTTGCTTTAACTCCATCCCAGACTGCACTACCAGGCAACTCTGCCCCCTCGGAAACTCTGAACACGCCGTAGTCTCCGTCAACATCTCAATCCGCGCTAACTCTACCCAAGAAAACCAGACCAGCAGAATATCATGACCAGTAGAATATCATACTGCTACCAGAGAGCAGACTGGGATTCGTTCCGAGACTTCCTCTGCGACGTTCCCTGGAACAAGGTCTTCGATCTTCCTGTCGAAGACTGTGCCTGCGAGGTCTCCTCTTGGGTTAAGGCTGGCATCGATGCTTTTATCCCGGCCAGGAAATTCCAACTAAAATCAAATTCGTTCCCCTGGTTCTCACCCGCTTGCTCGGCCGCCATTGCCCACCGGAAGCATCTATCGAAGCTGCTCGTCGAACCAAAGCAGGCGCCTTTTCGTCTCAGCACGGAACAAGTGTAAAAAAGTACTGAACGAAGCTAAGAGGGCGTTTGCTACCAGAATTAAGCAATGCATAACATCCTCTAATTTTGGCTCCAAAGATTACTGGCGTCTTTGCAAAAGCGTGCTCAACACGAACAAGACTTCAATAACCCCACTAATCAATGAGTTTGAAGTCCTCACCTACCCAGCGGACAAGGCTGAATGCTTTGCCCATAGATTCTCCACCAATTCGTCACTGGACTCGTTAGGAATAGCTACACCCGGCTTCCCACCCAGAACTAAGGCTCAACTAAATAACATCCACATTACACCCTCGCTGGTCGCCAAGCTAATTGCACAACTTGACCCACACAAAGCGAGCGGCGGTGACGGAATTCCAGCCATAGTACTGAAGAAATGTGCCCCAGAACTCTCCTCTGTCCACTCTAAACTCTATAACCTCTGCCTATCTGCTTCTTGCTTTCCTGCCTGTTGGAAGTCCTCCTGTGTAGTTCCTATATTTAAGAATTCTGGCGAACACTCAGACCCTACCAATTACCGTCCTATTAGTCTCCTTCCGATCTTTGGTAAATTTTCGAAGCCATTATCAACGCCGAGGTGATTCAGCATCTCACGGCCAACAGGCTTCTCTCTGACAAACAGTACGGGTTTCGCTTCACCAGGTCTACTGCTGATATGTTAACGACCATTACCGAGTACATATACCGGGCACTTGACCAGAATGCAGAAGTCCGAACCGTTGCCTTGGATATCTCCAAAGCGTTCTACAGGGTCTGGCATGCTGGCCTCTTGTGCAAACTTCGGAGCTACGGTATAACTGGACATCTGTTTGACCTCATCCAGTCATTCCTCTCTAACCGCACATTGAAGGTGGTATTAAATGGGCATGCCTCCCAAATCTACCATACGAACACGGGCGTCCCTCAAGGTTCTATCCTAGGTCCCACGCTCTTTCTTATCTACATTAATGATCTCCCCGACGCCATTATATCCCAAGTTGGCATGTATGCCGATGACACAACAATCTACTCTCGCATCGATCAAAAACCAGGTGTGACGACAAAGTGAACCTCGGTGCCGTACTTGAAAAGGACCTCCAATCCGGAGTGGCCTGGGGTAGGAAATGGCTGGTCAATTTCAATGCTTCTAAAACGAAGCTGTTATCAACTAAGCACCATAGGCAATCGCATCTACCTCCCATTAGCATGGGACAGGCTAACATCCCAGAGAGGAAAATACTACGCCTCCTTGGCCTTACATTTTCGGTGGACATCAAATGGAATGACTATATCGAAGCCATTGCCAAATCTGCTGCTATGAAAGTCGGTTCTCTGTGCAGGGCCAGGAATTTTTTCACACCTGAATCTATTCTGCACATATACAAATCTACCATCCCCCCGTGTATTGAATATTGCTGCCATATCTGGTTGGGTACCCGTGCTGCTCTCCTTCGACTTCTTGATAAAATCCAAAGGAGGATTTGTAACGTGGTTGATACTGACTTGGCAGACCAGTTGCAACCACTCTCTTACCGGCGTGATGTGGCTTCCCTGTGCCTCTTCTACAAATCCTCTCCTGGCTTCTGCTCCGATGAGCTTAGTTCACTGGTGCCGTCTAAGCACGAATTTACACGAGATACTAGATTAGCAACTAGGTCCCACCCTTTTACAGTTAAACAAATAAGATCTAACCGTAAATTCTACTCCAACACCTTCTTTTCTCGCGCTTCCCGCCTGTGGAACTCCCTTCCACAAATCTGCTTTCCCGACAGCTACAATCTCCAGGTGTTTAAATGTAGGGTCAACAGACACCTCCTATCACACTAACTCCCAATTATTCTCAGAACACTCTCATCTACCCAACCCTCATTCTCGGTATGCTTACCCGCCTATCACCCACCCTCTGACATTTCCTATATTTAATCATCCTTTCTCCACTCTATGTAGACCCCTACGCAGTAGTGGCAGTGACATACCTTGCTCGGGGTGAAACGCTTATAAAATATAAATATATAAATGAAAGCTGTGTGTGTTCGTGTGCATGTGTGTCTGTTGTAAAATTTTTGAACGATCTTCAATAAATATTCAATATCAGATAATGAAACATTGAATGTATATATTATACTCTGCCTAAAATTACTCAGATTATATATATATATATATATATATATATATATCATCATCTTAATAATTTACCGCAGGGTATAATCTATACATAACATTCCATTTCTGAAATTGCGCTCGTAAACATATACAGTTTTCATTTAAATATTTATATTGTAACATTTTTAGCAATAAATTGTGATCTCAAAACAAAGCCTCAGTTGAAATTTTCGGTGATATCACTAGGTGTCATTAGAGTTATTTAGTTGTTTGACCTGTTCTAAAAACTCTCGTCTGAAGTTATAAGGCAAAAACAAGTTATCAAATTTGATTTTAATAGAAATGTAATGAAATCAAATGTTTGTTAAAATCTTTGATAGACCGAATATGAAATACCTATGATATATATTTGAATCCATCACATTTCAATATAATGATTCTTCATCTCAATGATAATCAATAATAAATTATCCATTGATGTTGTTATCTTTTTAATTTCGCAGTTTTATTATCGGACATGTTATTCTAATTGCTTTTGATAGTACAGATTTGTGCTATATTATTCGCCACCTTCATATCATTTCATCTTCGTAACTGAGTATAGATTTTCGATCGCCATTTCATTATTTCATCTCGTATAAAATTTTTGGTGAAAGATTTAAGGGTTGAGTTTAGATATATAACTTTCATCGTCTTGAATAATTACACGCTTCACTTTAAAACTGAGAAACTGGTACCAGTAGCATGCAAAGACTTGTTCATAAAATTGCAATAGATAGCAAGGTTTGGTAAAACTCGTTCGTTGACTTTAAATTCAGCAACGGTTTATCGACATCAATATTATAAAAATCCCGTTTCATTATTTCTTTCTTTAAGTCTCAGGTACGTCTTAATTAGATCAAATCTATTCTTTGCACACCTATCAGGTCTATTACATGTCACTCGGGATTTGTACGTAAAAAATTCTTATGTAATATCGATTTCATCTATTACTTTATTCAATTTTGACGCTTTCAAGTCGTTGCTTAAGTGAAATGAAGTTTCCTAAGATATTTTCACAGATTACAATTAAATATATTATTTTACACCTTTATTTCTCTTTTATGAATCCATCTATTACAGCCTTGTAAATAACATGTTTGGTCAAATGTAGTTGTTTCGGTATAAATCGCTCCAGTTTACGATTATTTCGAAGAAGCAACTTTTTCAAGCATTTTAACTTGCATCGCGTTCTCAATTGTTATTTTTCAAATGCATTTTTTATTGTTCGATGATCTCTGAAAGGAGTATTTGATTCCACCATTGTGGACATTTTAGCTAATTCGTTTTCGTAAATTTTGAATAGTTCAAATTCTACCCATTAAAAATGATGAACAAATGTACTTTAATATTTTACTAGCAGTTGAAGTGAACGAATTTAGATTGAAAAAATATTGATGCAGAATTGTTCTGTTGTTGGTGTTATATGATTTACATAATACCTTCAGAAAATGTGTATGGCGGCATAGGAATCACTGCTTTATGGCCCTGGTCATTATATCGTTTCAAACGATTTTCTGAACTTGTCTCTGAAAATGGAGTTACAGATACACATTCTCTTTCTCTCTCTCTCTCTCTCTCTCTCTCTCTCTCTATATATATATATATATATATATATATATATATATTGTATCTGTTTCCCGCTTTAATGGGATCTTCACATAAAATACGATTTTCATTATTAAATATATAAATTAGCTCTCGTTATAATAAATAAATGTTTCAAAAGTTATAAATTTATTTGACTGCCACGCACAATATTTATAAACTTAAACAGGAATATTATGTCACATTAGAATAAGTGATCATAGAAAGATCTTGTGCCTCTAATGGAGTTATATTTCTTTGAAATCTAGACAAATATATCTTTTTCAAACGGCTTCTTGCTGAGGCCAAATATATATGTTTTAGCACTTTTATCATACTAATTTGAATTCATGATAATGATAAATTTGCATCATGCAAGTATTTAAATTTCATTTAATGCTTTCAACCCAGGTTTAGTATGATATCCCTTCAGTAATGATATCCTTCAGTTATGAATAAACATTTTACCAAGTATATTTTTTGATATATCAAAAGAAAAAACCTTTCTAAGTAACGCAATCAACTGAAATAATCCCTGCGCTATTTATTGCATCGCTTTTATATATACATTTCAAATTTTAGTAAATATTAAGCAGAAATAGATTTTCTTTCAGAAAAAAAATTTTTTTCTCTCAGAAGTATTTTGCGTGCCGCTTCATTCTATTCAGAGTAGCTGGTTACTTACAAGTCCAACTATTTTTTTATTCGGTGCACTGGTTATCTTATACTGTTAGTCAGCAAAAGAATAAAGTCGATGCTAGACTGAAAGTAAAATCTTGCAAAGTATACAGTGGACTGATTCGTTTCTATTTTAATATCATTTAATTACAAGCAAACGCTACGTTCGGAGAATTTGATGTCGTTCCGCCCATTATATACACCCTATCAATGTCTGCAAGTTGTATATGCTTTTATTTTGCATGCATATTCAGATCGATTCAAAATGTGTTATATTGCTACGTAACTAATTTTTCAATGAAATTAATTGTAGTTTTATTATAGGGGCAAAATCAGAGAATATTGTTAATAAAACGTAATTTTTAAAGAATCAATTTACAAACTTTTCGTAATAACTGTTCTAACATTCTTGTAACTTGTTCTTATGCATTTTTTAAAACTGATTATAAAACTGAAAATAGATATATTTCTACTTCTTCTTCTATGTGCCTTGTCCCTTCAGGACGTAGGCGATCATGGCTTTCCACGTCTCCCTATCCCTGGTGGCTCTTAGCACGCCTTCTCCTGTTACACCATGAGACCCTCGTTCTACCATCCACCTGATTATCTCATTCAAATATATTATCCGTTGCTTTCCCCTGCCTCTTTTCTCTGTATCTGGCCTCTTAGTATCAGGTTCTGCAAACCTTCCTTCCGCATTATATATCCCAGGAACTTCCCGTGTCTCTTCCTGATGCGCAGTATTAATATCCTTTTCGTTTCCATCAATTCTAGGATGTCATCATTGCTCACATACTCGATCCTTGATATTCGCAGCATCCTTCTGTAGAACCACATTTCAGTTGCTCCATGTTTTTCCTTCATCTTTGATGATATTGTCCAGCATTGAAGAACTAACAACATATAGCAATCCAGTATTCTTTTCTAGGTTTCTAGCGAAATTGTTCTGTTTCATAGTACATTACTCAACTTCTGGAATGCTTCTTTCGCCATGCCAATTTGCCTTAGGATCTCTGTGTCGCATTTGCCGGTTTTTGTTATAACACTTCGCAGGTATTTAAATCTTTTTACCTGCTTGATTCTAGTATCCCTGATATGTATTTTGCATATTAGGCTGCCCTTTTTACTGATGACCATGCATTCGGTTTTCTTGCAGTATATTTGTAGACGTTTCAATCTCATCAGCTACCTTCTGTAGTTTCCTTTCTGAGTGAAGACTAGGCTAATTTGATAGAGACAGGGCATATCTAAAGTAATAGGATGAGAGTAACATAACGAATAAGATATCAAACGAGCTTGTGTTAATGCATGACAGAACAGGTATAGAAAGGTATAACGGATAGACACTCTTTCCTGAAGACTCATATTATATAAGAGACGAATATATCCATTTCGAAAGACAAGATGGGGTACATTTTTTTCTTTTGACGATATCCTTTGACCCGACCAAAATATAGTTTTGCATAAAACTTCATATAGGAAAAAGTAGAAAATTCTCGTTTTTATGGTTCAGCTGAAATTTAAGCTTTTCATTTATATTTTTGGGTTATATGACAAAAATGTAAATATCATGAAACCATTTAAATTATCTCTGTAACATATATGTATGCAAATGTGGGGCGTATTTTTAATATTTAGTGGCAATAAATAATGGAATAAAATCTTGAGATGAACAATTCGTGACAGCAGACCTACTGTGGTCTATACTCATTTTGTACATAATGTAATCCAAGTAGACAGTCCTTTAATAGAGTTGCTAGTCAAACGGAAACCTTTTCATTGCAATTCATAATCATTGGTTGCATAGACTGCAGGAAAAATTAAATTGTTCATTAAGGAATGATCTAATGCTAGAAACTATTTTGTTTAATTATTATGACTTTAATATTTGTGCAAACGAGCCATGAGCAAAATTGAAACAATCAATCTCAGAGACAAACTATAATCTCAAACAAGTTATCTATCCTTTAATGAATACGATATAAGCGAAAATATATATAATTTCTTTCCTGATTTAGTGAAACATTTACATTTTCATAATTAGGATTGATATTTATTTTATACTGAGAGAAATGTCACGAGAATATTAAATATAATAATCAGATATTATACAAATTATCTTTACATCAATAAAACATTATCAACAGGTTAGAAAACATTATTTTCTATGCAAAGAAAGAATTATAAATATTGTTTTAGAAAATTAGGATGGCTATTAGTTCCAACATTTTTACTATAATTTAATGGTAACATTTTTTGAAAACTGGCAAATAACAAAATGGGAATAGATGAAGGTTTTATTTAATCGTCCATGTAAAATTATATAAAAATTGATAAGGGTATCACCTTTTAGTTTTAAATGAAACCAAATTAAATGAACAAAATTGTCTTCCTCTATGTCAGAGAATGCTGAACAAATGTGTTTCTACAGGAAAACGCATATAATATCATAGACTCAAAATGTGATTAAGGATGATATTATAAAGAAAATGAAAACAAAAAAGAGATATTCGTATTTAACATCAGCATGAAAGATTGGAATTTTGAATGGTACACAATGAGGAAAGGGTGAACGAATTTACTAACCACAGAAAAGATTGAAATCGATGGAACCAGAGAAACACAATGCATAACTTATAGGGCTTCAGGAAATTGATCTTAGAAAAAAGTTAACAAACCGTTAAAATTAATTATGATCTCCAAAAACTAGAAATTGTATAGAGCCATGATCGACGGCGTCCTGAAGTGATTTAGCATACAGAAGAAGACGAAAGCGGCAACAAATAATAATTAAAAGCCAATGAAGATCAAATGATCTTAAAATATTTTCTGCCACACATGAAAACTATCGCTCTAGGCATGATCCTAATATCCCATGAAACATTTGAGTCGTTGGGACACCACAAGTAATAACATATATGTATTCTATATTTTTTACATATACGAGTTACGGTTGTCATTTCATTACGTCAGAATATAGTCATTTCATCAAGATGGAAAATGCAATTTATTTTATAAAAGAAAAGATAACATGGTTTCCGAATAAATTATCGTTGTTTCATAAAGGCTATGCAGAATATAGGTCGTTTTTTGTTTCTAGGTTATAAAACATACGTCGCTCTGGTACAGATTTCTATCATAATAGCGGTATGGGGAAGATTGACGTTTCACCTGGCATTTCCGAGAGAGAATAGAAGCATTTATGGAGGCTTTGATCCAAGACGGACCTTCAGAAGCACAATTCACATTATGTAGAATAAAAATGTAAGTCCAAGTGCCATTCCAAAGAAAGGCAAGGAATAAATCGAGGTCAGCATGCTGGTAACAGAAAGTCGTATTATGTCTAGACGGTTCCTCTCTAAAAGATGACTGGAACTGGATATCCATAATTCTTTTCCCAATTCGATTCACTCCGTACTGAGCTGTAAAGAAGAGATAGTTTTTAAAGATAATATATATATATATATATATATATATATATATATATATGTGTGTGTGTGTGTGTGTGTATTTTCTAAACATATATTGTTATATGTAAGAGACAAGGAATGTCTACTATGTTTAATCATGAGCCGTTCTAAACATCGCATTTTGGCTTTAATTTCAGGTGAAAATTAAGACAAAATTTCTCTATTTGAATAATCTTTTATTAAGTTGGCTCGAAGCTGAAATTAAATCCAAAATATAATTATTAGAACGGCTCATGATTAAACATAATAGACATTCATTGTCTCTTGTATTTAACAGTATATGTTTAGAAAATTATCTGATACCTCGATACACAATATATATATATATATATATATATATATATATATATATATATATATATATATATAATCCTTGACGATTACACTGAGATATTGATGGAGTTTAAGTCTACGAAATACTGGACTCGGATTGCTGAAGGTTTTAATACTTTAATATTTGAGTGGCAAATTTAGACATTTTAATTTTTTCAATATATATATATATATAACTCTATATATATAAGGAGATTCAAAACATACTTAAAATGTTATAAATCAATAATTTATTTCAGTAATCTTGTAAAACATGACTGTCTCTTCAGACACGAAAAATAAATAAGTTTATTTAATATAGAATATTCAAAAAGAAATCTGTGTATATCTGTTAATACAGAAAAAATATTGAGGATATGTGAAATACAGTTTTCTTCTATGTACTAACATAATTTTTGTTAACATTGTGAATTAAATTAGACTAATTGATTTTTCGAATCTAACAAATAAGTATTGTTTCACAGCATTGCCAGAATAAATTCTGGATTTATAACCTATTAATTTAGTATTGAATTTTCTTTTCTATATTTCATATTTCATATTACACTAAATAATATCCAGTGAGTTATCTATTTTTATCTATTTAATATTTAGTATTAATTAGATATTTTTTTCAATTACCCTTTCCGTTTTTACAGATTTTTCATTATTATTTTTCATTATATATATATATATATATATATATATATATATATATATATATATATATATGCGTGTATATATATATATATGTGTGTGTGTGTGTGTGTGGATTCAATAGATAGAAACATTGTGGGCATAACGTTGAATGCCGCATGGCAAATGTCACTTTTTAACTCAATTGTGTGTTCAGAGAATCATAATATACCGCGAAAATTATATCACACACGGTCAATTTAGTTTTGACTCATTGTCCCTATCTATAAAGTCTATATCTCAATACTGAACATTTGCTTATAAATGTAGCACGTTATATATATATATATACATATATATACATATGTGTGTGTGTGTATGTATGATTGTGTGAGTGTGCGTGCGTGTACTTAAGCATGTGTGTGCGCCTGCGTGCGTAATTTTGTTTATTCTTACTGATAAAAGAATTGCATAATATTAGTTTTCTGAAAAGAAGCTTAACATGAAAAATGCATGTATAGCAATAACATTGAAAAATTATGTATTTTTACCGCCAATAAATTTTATATATATTTTTCATGCCAGGTATTAAATGTGATGAGCAAAATTTGGTTCAGTTTGTATTTATCTCCCTCGAATTAAATTGATTGCTAAGAAATGAAAGCCCATGTATTTCATGTTAATAGTATTTATTTAAGTTGTATTTACTTTTTTATAAAATACCTATCAACAGTTAGGATTTAGCTTTTCAGCAATAAGATTGATTTAACTACACATATCTTGTGGGTGATGTGTTAGAACAATATCACACATAGTTTTGATCATGAAATAAAAATAAATTGTTTGTCAAGCTCAGTATGCGAACTAAATACACCCTTTCTTTATAAATCATAGAATGTTTTATTGTACCAGCCAATCGTGAAATCTGTTGCATATGGTTATTATTCTTTCAATCTTTTTAATGTAAATGTAAATTGGCGTTTAGATTCAAATATTGACACTTCTGATTAATTTCCCAAATATAAAACTAAGGTAAGCTATAGACAGATACTTTTACTCGAATAACAAAGTTACAAGATAAGAACAATTGATTGGCCCATAAAACCTGATAATGAATTGTCTATAAACAAGAACTGTTTATTTGAGTGAATTTCTGTTTGCAAGAGCTGACTGCGTAACATTGAACTGTAATAAAAGTATAGAATGTCTCCGCCAAGTCAACTGTATAACGCTTTTATTCCACCTATGTTGTAGTTTTTCTACTTATCTTTGCTATTCCAATCCTGCTGGCAGATAAACGCTACTCCTTTGACACAAAGATTACGACCGCAATATGCGTCTTACAGAACTGGGAACGATATCTTGTTTATTCATACGGACGCCAAATTGTTTCGTATTATTTGTGGAGATAGAGAAAAATGCAGTCATTAGATTTCATTTATTTCTAAAGTAATGTAACATACGAAATTGACATTTATGGTTATATTATACACTATAAAAATAAATCTGTATGCTGATACGTGTATATTGTAGGCTATTTGATTAAACGCCGGAACGCTTTGCCTGTAAATTGGTATTACAAGCAGAAATGCTTTGCCTCTACCGTTAATTTTTTTTTTTACCGTATTAATCTCATAATCTATTAATTGAGAGGTAAATAAAAGTCTCTCACAACTTAAAGCGAAAACCGAAAGACACGCCCTAAATTATCGTGTTGTCATTATTATTTGACGGGGATCGAAAGTGAATATAAAGTTATAAGTAATTGAGTTTTAGTTTCGTATTCCATTAATATTAAACAAACTGCAGTGAAATACACGTCACATTGAATACTAGAGTTCGAGATAAATTCTACAATTTAACTTGGATTTCAAAATATATATATATATAAACTTGAAGAATCTTTTACACTATAAAATGCGTTTCAAACAGATAGATGGTTTCAAGCCTCTCGTTATTTTGAGGATATTTCCACGGCAAATGTTCTGATGAGCTACATTGTGTAGTTTTAACACTGCAGTCTTTTACAATTAAAATTCGCTATTCGACGAATACACGGTTGACCCATTCGCTTTCTCTACATATTTTACTTGTTTTAATGAATTTGAAGTAAACAATTTCTTCTAAAAAAACTGTAATATTTGACCAGACTCCAGTGAGGATGATTCCCCAATCACTACAGTTTTAACCTCCTAAAATGTCGAGTCAACTTTTATCTATTTTCAACACCATCATTCAGTAAATATCTACTATTGTTTTATCGGGTAGACATAATTAACAGAGAAAAATGATAGGTGACAATTAATGTTTAAATTTGGAAAAAATTGCACCTTTTACAATTGAGAAAACATTATAAACAAAGAATCAATTTTAATTAAAACATATCTTCACGTTTTAAAGTAAATACGCAGACCTTATTCAGCAAAATAACTTCCTAGTCTCATACTTTTAACACATGTATTACGAAATTTCTTAATTCCGCGTAGTCGTCAATCTAAAAACTTTGGAAGAAGAAAGTCAATAGAAAACGCCATCTCTTTAGATCCTTATTAAAAATCCAATTTCTGGGTGTTTTGAATTAAACCATTGAATTTAGAATCAGTCCTTTAATCAATAACCAATTTGTTAATCACTCTTTCAACTCATTCAGGCATAATTTGATTAATGCAATCGGTATTCGCTTTCATTCCTTGCTATTCGTGTATTTGTTGATAGGACAGCAAGAAGATAGTTTAAATTAGCTATTCATTCATACAAACATGTCCCGTTAAAGACATTTCTGTGGTCTCTCCTGTAAATACCATTGGCATGTAATTTTAAACCGTCATTTAAAAGCAGCTAAAAAATATAATTGCTTGCCTTCTTGGTTTTCAAAGTGTTATCGTTATGTCCGTTGCCCTATTTTTAGTTATTACATCATATGAGGGTCCTTACTAACGCTAGATTATTTGTTATGCAATTGTAAGCCAGCTTTATTCTTAACGATGAGAGTAACTCTAATTAAATACCGTTTTATATTGTCGTAAAACTTGTATATAGTTTGTAATTTTCATCTTAAAACGCATATAATTCAAAAATTTAAATGAAAGACTAAAATTTATTTACAAGAAGATAGAATGTATGGTTGTCTGTAAGAAGAACAACCTGAGGTGCATGCTTAAAACCTAGAAACTTCAAATCAAATAAGTAAGAAAATTGAAATATTTGGGAAATAACAGAACAGAGAACGGAAAATATTTATAGCAAAAGACGCTTTAAAAAGTATGCAATCTTTCAAGATGTTGGAAAAATACATTATAAACAAAAGGAGTAGATTTGTGAAATGTTATGTCATATCAATCGTAAAATATCAAAATAATTGCTGAAAAACATCTCAAGATTGAGAGAAGACAGAGAAGTGTTTCAGCAGACAGATGTTGAGAACACTGTGGATAGAGCATATAACGAACGCTTTTTAACAAATGAAAAGGAAAATACTATTATACTTTAAATCAGAAATTGTAGGACACCTAACGAAGAATGAAAAACATTTGGAATTTAATTCTCACATGACAATCTGGACCGAAAAAATATTAGATGTAATGAAAATATAAGCCGTTAACTCCCGAGGGACTATTTACATACTGAGTAACTAACACATAATAAAAGAACGGGTGGTGGGCAGTATAGCAAAAAAAGCAAACATTCCTAAGCACTACAAAGGGTAGCAACTTATAGACAGATCTGGTCAGCTATTTCTTAAAGGCATAAATAACATAAAAGAAGTAATTACTTTTATAAATCTGACACGTCTTATTTCAAATTTATAATTTTGTGACATTAATTCGTCATTTTCTCTTAGAAGAATTTTCACCCATTTTCTCCGTTGATATATTGTTATTATGAAAATATCTATATGCTGTGTTTGTACAGGTCATTGACGATAATGTATCTCCACTATTTTCCATCTTGTAAATTTTAATAAATTGTTTTTTTATTATATCAACTACAGCTTACTCTGCAATCAATTTACGTAAGCAGGTGAGGTAAATTAAGCTTCGTTTGCCTGTTTTCCATGTTTTCATTATGCGTAACAAATTTTCCAAGCCAACAGTTTTCATAGGTTACTGAGGTAGGTTAGTCGTTGTTTTACTCTCTTTCGTTTGCTTGCAATGTTTCTGGTGTTTCTACTATTCTATATACTTTTTTCCTCATTAAGTTCTCTGGAAATTTCAACTATCACTTTCAGATGTTAAGCGACAATTTTGTTTCCATTTACCTGAAAACGTTATCCTTTTACTAATGGTTGATCTATTCCAAGCATTTTTCTGTAGAAATAGCTTCCTGTTGCTTAAAGTTTCTTCATCATCTCTGATAAGCTTATCAAGACTTCACTGCCATACAGAAGACAGGATATTACATAAAATGTCAGTACCTCTTTTCGTTTCTTCTTAGTTTTCTCAGTGCGGCTTCAGACTTTACATTTTTATTTATTTAATCATTTCACTCTATGTAAGGCTGTACAACCACTAGTTTGCAGGGGTTTACAGAAAAAAAGATTGGATACACGGGGTTATAAAGAATGATAAAGATGAACAGGATTCAAGAAGAAAGAAGATGACAATTAACTTTGCATTTAAATTTTTGAAGATAGTTCTATCAGGGAAGCAGTTAAAAGGATGAATGTTTTACAGCCGGTGAGTGCAAGAAATTAAACTGATGGAGAAGTGGCGGTGAAATTTCACTATTTTCGAGATAAAGGGATGGAACCGAGATACACACTTAAATCCACATGGAAGGGGAACCAAATAAAATGATTCACCGGAGTAGGTGCTATGAAAATATTTGTAGAAATGTCAGAAGTAGGCCTGGTCAAGATGATGTGATTGAATTCGAGTTGCCAGGTCAGGACCGATCACATTGCAGATTCCTCTTTAGCTTTTGTCGATAACCTTGCGATAAATAGTAGAAGCACTCGATCACGTTAAATAACTTTCTTAAAACATTTCTAAGATTTTTTTTTTGTTGATGTATTTCAAATTAGTAAATTTCTCTTGGCTTTCTGATAAAAACACACATTCTGCTTTTCTGCCTGTTAATGTTTGGTTCTTTTCTTTTCTTTTCATTTAAATTACAATGTATAATCTCTTCGTTTACGTTATTATATATCCTGGGGACATATCTACAAATGGACTCGTTCATAACTTTATAATATGGATACAAAGTCTGAGTGGGAGTCACTGAGTAGTAGACTTGCCTCTGCTACTATTGACACTGTCAGCGCTCTGCCTTCGGGTAGAGGGCGCTCTCTGCTTCCGAGCAGAGAGCACTAACCCAGTCGTGGTTCCGCCGAAGCGTAGAAGCATGACTGGGCAAAACTAGACATGTATTTTTTGGCCGGGCCATATAGCCCCTGAAATTCCCACTCATAAACTTACCATGTGTCACATGTTGCCCTTAGTGGGAGGGACAACTAAATATAGTCACTGAGTAGTTGACTTGGCTCTGCTACTATTGACAATTTATCTCTCTGCCCTGAAGGCAGAAAGGACTAACCGACTCATGGTTCCGCCGAAGGGTAGAATCATGACTGGGGAATGATAGACAAATATTTTTGGCCGGACTATATGGCCAGGAAGGTCTGCATTAAAAAGACATTGTGTCACATTTTGCCTTATGTGGCAAGGTGACAAAATACCGTCACTGAGTAGCAGCAGTGGATGGACGGTCCTATCCGCATTCCTGGAGTGTGGGTTGGACACGACCTTCAGTTGGAGAAGAATTGGTCTGAAATATAAGCAAAGGTTGGCACGTCGGTCAAGATTTAGTGTCGAAGGAATTTGTCCTTGAAGGTTTTGGCTGAGGTGAGTGCCACATCTTTTCTATAATCCTGTATCGGCTGTCTGTACTTCTCCTTTCTGTGGAAAGGACGCAAACATCACGTCGACAAACGTGTCTGCTACTAACGTCTGTGTCATGGGGTTCTGGGAATGGCGCACTTGGCCAGTCACAAACTCGCTGCAAGGGTGGTTTTTCTCAGGCACGCGTTATTTGACGACTCATTGCTGACGAGGATATTGAAGGACATCTTCCCTAGCCTTACAATCCCTCCCCTGATCTCGAGGCGGTGCAGTAAGGCTCGGGATCGATCGAGTTTTCTGTATGAATGTTGGACGGCCTTTCTCAACCTAGAAGGCACTTCTATCAGGGATTATTGGAAGCCGTCGTGAATGATCCACTACGCGAATCGCTCGTCATGTCAGAGGATGAGTATCGCTCTTACTGGCTTTGGGCGCCAGGTTCGGATTATCTCAGCACCACTGAGTTTTCTCTGACCTAACGATTAACTCGGAATCGGTTGTTTCTCAATGACATGCGTTTCATAATGGGCCTGGTGGATTTGCCACATTGGGAACGCTGCAACCTGGGTTTAAAGGAGACGTCTTCCCACGCCTTCTACCATTGTTCGCGAATTCGGCCGTTATGGGATAGTGTCGAAGAGTTGACTGCTCGTATCGTGCCGCGTGAGCTCGTGCTCATTGATCGTGCATACGCCTGCGACAATGTGTCGCCCCCGTTTTCTGAAGTGAAGCGAATAGCGTTTCTATCCCTACTGGCCACGGCTCGAATGGTGATCTGGACGACGCGACAGAAGGAAGTCTTTCTGCGTGGCTGTCTTTCGCATCAGTATCTGATCCGATATCTTGAGCACCAGCTCATAATAAAGATACGAACTGATTGGAAAAGTTTGACGTCGACAGATTTCAGCAAAAGGTAGATAAATGTGGCAAGCCTGGTTCGCGTGACCAGAGGTAGCCTTGATTTCCTCTTTTAGATCTACTAAACACATCGGGGTGGATTCCTTAAAAAGAAAATGTGTCACAATTCGCCTTCAGTTGGGAGGTGACTAAATACTGTCACTGAGTAGTAGTAATCGCAGACTTGCTTCTACTATCGAGAGTGTCAGCTCTCTGACTTCGAGCGGAAAGCGCTATCTGCCTTCGGGCCGGGATAACTATCCAAGTCGTGGTTTTGCCGAAGGGTAGAGTCACGACTGGGGAATGATAGACAAATATTTTTGGTCGGGCTATATGGCCCAGAAGACACACATTAAAAAGATCTTGTGTCAAATTTTGCCTTAAGTCTGGTGGCGACCAAGTACTGTCACTGAATAGTAGCAGTCGCAGATTTGCCTCTACTATTGACACTGTCTCTCTCTGCCTTCGGGCGGAGATCGCTCTCCTTCTTTCGCCAAAGGGTAGAATCGAGACTGGGGAAATATAGACAGATATTTTTGGCCGGGCTATATGGCCCGGAAGACCCACATTAAAAAGACCTTGTGTCACATTTTGCCTTAATGTGGGAGGTGACTAAATCCTGTCACTGATTAGTAATCACAGATTGAGTAAATGAGTTAGTCAGGATGCCTGCAACTGAAAGTACTCTCCAGTGCACGTTTACCATTTCCCATGGCCCTCCGGTCATAACATTATTGAAATAGTCTTCTAGTTTATCTATATTTTGGATTTCTTACAATTCATATATCATTCTATATATTCGAGTTTTTTTTTATTTTTGATAGTTTTTTTTATATTTTAATTGTCATGACTCTTCGCGATACAGCTGATTATGTCTCTTTACAAGTTTTTTCTGATTTTTAGCTCTTATCAATATGTATATTTTCCATATCCCTAGCCCTCCCTTTTCTATCAAACATCAAAGCACTGTTTTAAGTAAATTACGTACCCACAGTACATCCTGTAAATACCAGTTTCTTCAAACCCCATTTTTGCATTAAGAGTCCAAAGAATTTCACCAAAGAATTTCACCAAAGAATTTCATTTTAAGTGTAAGTAAAGACTTGTACCTATATTTCATTGACTATGCGAAGGCATTTGACAAGATACGACACAAAGAATTGATAGATATGCTCGGTAGCATCGACATTTTTTGGAAAGACATAAGAGTAATCAAGAATCTCTACTGGCAGCAAACGGCCTGCATACGGACAGGTAACGATTTTCAGTAGATTTACAAAGAAATTCACCGGATTTGTTCAACTTGTACAGAGAGAATATTTCGAGTACCCTAGATCACACGCCAGGATTTGTTATCGGAAACCACAACTTGAACAACATAAGGTATACAGTTGATAAAGTGCTGATTGCAGATACGGAAAGGAAACTACAAGACCTAATACAGAAGGTAGCAGTGGAGAGTGACAAAAAAGGACTACAAATAAACTTTAAGAAAACTGAATGCATGGTCAAGGCAAAAGGTGTAACCCAAAATGCCAAATACAGGTGGGGGATACCAGAATCAAGCAAGTACAAATATTTAAATACCTAGGAAGTGTTCTAACAGAAGATGGAAAGTGCGAGACAGAGATCGGAAGGCGTAATGGCATGGCAAAGGACGCGTTCCAGAAGTTGAGTAAAGTATTATCACACTGGTAAATTTCACTAGAAACAAAGAAAATAGTGCTGGATGTCAATTCTTCAATACGTCAGTGAATTCTGGAAAATATCATCGAAAATGAGGATAAAACTGGAAGCAGCGGAAATGTGATTATACAGAAGGATGCTGCGAATATTGTGGACTGAGCATGCAAGCAACGATAAGGTGTTGGAAAAAATGGCAACAAAAGGAAACTGATACTGAGCATCAGGAAGAGACAACTGAAGTTCCTGGGTCACGCAGTGAGGAAGGAGAGCTTGGAGAACCTGATACTGATTGGCCAGATAGAAGGAAAAAGAGACAGAGGAAGTCAGCGGATAACATATTTGCAAGGCCTAATCAGGTGGATGACGGAACGGGGGTTGCCAGGAGTAACAGAAGCAAACATACTAAGAGCCACAGGGGATAGGGAGACGTGGAGAACCATGATCGGCTATGTCCTGAAGAGACAGGGCACATAGAAGAAGAATTTTTATTGACGTTATCATTATAATTGTTTCATTACTAACGTCATCAGTTCATGCAATTTATATTTCTGGAGAAAAAAATACCTATCCACCATTGAAGTTCCTGGGACATACAATGTAGAAAGAGGGCTTGGAGAACCTGATACTGACAGACCAGATAGAAAGAAAAAGAGACAGAGGAATGCAGTGGATAACATATTTGAAGGGCCTGATCAGGTGGATGACGGAACGGGGGTTTTGTGGTGTAAAGAATAAAAACATACTAGTAGCCACCATGGATAGGGAGAGTAGAAAGCAATGATCTTCTACGTCCTGAAAGGACAGGGCACATAGAAGAAGTAAAAGATGCGGCATTTAGACACTATTATTGCATAACGATTCAAAAAAGTTTCATTATTTTGAATTAAATATTCTCGTTTATTAACATTTTGCATTGTTTGAAATGCATCTTTTTCTATTCCAATAGGCTTTTGGATTTCAATTAACCGTTTCCAAAATATTTTCAAGGAATAATCTTTTTTAGCTACTTTTAAACTTTAACCTTTTAAACAGAAGACATACTGAATGTCATAAAATGATTTGTTGAATGTGTGATGTTGAACCATTTCAGTATTGAAAACAGACTTGAACAATTTGCCAAAAAGCGGTAAGAGGCTGATAGAAGGCTCGGAGCGCTCTCCAGAGACAGTAACTACAGAGGAGGACTTCCAATAAGCAGGCCAGTAAGACGCAGCAAGACAATATTTATAGTTTGGAGAGGGCAGGAGAGTGTTCAGCCGCACATTTCTTAAGGACGATGATTGCAATAATTCAGTATCTCCACTTCGTACTTAGCATCATGTCATGTTCCTTAACTCGACAACAATGCATCCATCCTTTTACAATAAATAATGAAAGCATTTAACGAATCTGAATGCTCTAGCTTCACGCTATATTGTAACGTATGTGTCTTCCATTTTATATATGTTTTATATTCTAATAAATCTGATCATATTTGTGCATTACATTTAAAAAGTCTCTTAAGAAACGATTTTTTATCAGTATCAAAACTTGAATTTAAACTCTGAAACTGCCAATTAAAATAGGAAGAAGACGAGATGAGATTAAATAATAAAAACAGTTTTATTCGCTTGCAGAATATTGCGGAATTTCATATCGAGATTTGATGTTCGCGTAAAACACAAGTTCGTATAAACCTTCTAATTCTATGTACGTGTCCTTTCAAGACCTTAGCAATCAGGACTCTCCACAATTTATATTTTTTATATTTGTGAATAATCGAGTGTCGTAGTGTGGTTCTCGTCTGCCTTTTCTATAAAGTGTTTCATGGTTAATGTTTTAATGAGCTCGTTTTTCTGGTGCGGACACTAAATGAATTTATGCGTACTACTAATAGATGCTACTATGTCGTAACCGTTTAGTATTGAAATAGCCAAATGCAACCACAATTCTACTTGAAAAGTTTCTTTTATCGCAAACGTCAAAGATTTAAGTGGAACGTCAGTTGTTATCTATCTCCTTAAATCCAGTTCACCTTTCTGTTTTTTTCAATCACTCCAATAGTCAGGCATTTCACTCACTTCCTCTGCCTTTGGCTACAGTGTATTAGTGGCATTTTTGCCTTGCTTGGAGTGAAATGTTTAAAATATCAGTTTTTATGGTCATTATATTATATGATACATTAAAATTCAGTATTTTATTATCTCAAAATAAATTTGGAAATAACTGTAACAGATAACGGGGAGTTTCAGTGAATATAGTTTTATAAATCAAGTACATCATGATGTGTGTTGCGGTACAGTGGATATCGGCTCGGAACGAGAAACCGGGGAGCCGAGTTCGAATTCCAGTTGAATCTATTGTATTCACTTACGCGCAAATACCCTTGGGAAAGGTATTAATACGTCTCTTCCTTCCAGTTATGGGTTAGATAGCAGGACACATTGGGTTCTATAGCCTTGGTCGGCAACCAGTCTACCACAGAAAGCAATGGCAACCTACTGCGGGATAATCTCCTGCCCAGTCAGCCATGTCTCTTTCGAGACATGATCGCCCAAGCGTGTATCACATATGGCACTTTAACTAACTGACTGACATCATGAAAGCTTTAAACACACCTATCAAAATAGAAAGTAAAATTCATAAATATGCATAAAAAATTGAAATAAAATCAACGTATATAATCTATATTTTCGTATCTTATGAAATAAGATACGAATAAGATACAAATATTGATAATAATGGTACCGGGTCAAAATAAAAAAAAAAACACCATTCTAAGGATCGGTCATTAAGTTCGTCACATTAATATTTGCCCTAAAGCAAGAGATACATAACTATGACTGTACATACACAAGAGATATATAAAAAATTTGATGAAGAATATTTGTAAATATATATATTCTACAAAGAACGACGTCCTTTTACTAACAACAATAAAGTGCTAAAATTTGAAAACGCTAACTGAACGTTATGTAAAAATTATTTTTCGTATTTCATAGGCTATTTAAACTAATATCTATCTATCTATCTATCTATCTATCTATCTATCTATCTATCTATCTCTCTCTCTATATATATATATATATATACATACGTGCATATATATATATATATATATATATACGTGTATATATATATATATATATATAATACGTGCATATATATATATATATATACATACGTGCATATATATATATATATACATACGTGCATATATATATATATATATATATATACATACGTGTATATATATATATATATATATATATATATATACATACGTGCATATATATATATATATATATATATATATATATATATATATATATATATATTGAATTATTGAGTCATAATAATGTTTGGCATAATGATTATTTTTCGCAATACACTACTGATCAAATCTATTTTTGGCAAACATTTTCTAATCGTAAAGTACTCAAAATTGGGGTGTTTATAGAGCATTGGTAGTTTACTACAAATGACTTGTTACTTTAACGTGGCAGGTCCATGCAGACTTTGAAGTTTCATGTAGAAACTGCTATGATTTCCTTAATAATCCTGACAGTGTTTTGTTATATATATATATTGTGTAAATGGGCAAGAATCAATCATTTATGCAGGTGCCACTCGTGGCCAAGGAGTAGAATCGCCGACTGACGCGATTCGCTCGGGTTTCAATCCTGGATTAGGAAGCGAACGGAGTCTAAGCCGTACTGATAAGCTGTAATGCAGCGAAACAGATCTGTCTGCGGATGACTATAGAATATATATAATAGTCTTCCTCAGACAAATCTGTTTTGATGTATCACATCATCCGATTGTTTTCACTCATGAATGAATCCCGACTGAATTGGTGTCAGTCGGCAATTTTACCTTTGAGCTATGGGCGCTCGGTAGAAGGCGGCAGACTTTTAGAGTTTGGTATACTATGTAAACGTATGCCAGATATAGTTCAATTGTTCTTTTTTTTACTGAATAACGATACGCAGATTGATAGAGTAGCTACTGTTGTTTTTCAAAATCTATCATTCTTCCAGAATGCTCAGTCAAGTTGAGTGTAAATAGTCATCCGCCGACAGATCTGTTTTGCTGTTTCAGAGCTAATTAGTACGATGCTTTCTCCCAGGTTTGAAACTCGACCAAATTGGAGTCAGTCAACGATTCTACCACTGAGCTTCTTTCGTATCATCAGATCAAAATAATCTCTCGTACATTCTTGTTATCTACTAAGCTTTAATTAGTTTTGTAAAATGGTCACATGTTTCAAGTACTGAATATAGACGGACATATGTCCACAAATAAAATGTTCAACAAAAAAAAATATAACTGTTACTTCACGGCAAAATGGAGAATATAGTTACTATACATCGGGTAATTTGATATGAGGGCAAAATAAAGGGACCTCTGAGTAAATGTCAATCATACGAGATCATAGGCCATTACGACGCAATGAGAAGCATATTACTCGAACGTAGTAGATGAGAGTAATATGTCCCAATGTGGATGAATATTTTTACTTTGTCCTCAGATATTATATTTCAAGAAATATTCAACGTTTGAATTGTATATAAATATTCACTAAATTTAGTTATGTTATGTGAGATTTCTTATGTTGAAGGCATACGACATATGAGATATGATTAGTATTTACAACACTCCCAAATTATTATTATTATATTGTCATTTTACATCATATTTTGATTTCTGCGAGAAGTCCTAAGACAAGTCGGTGTGTGTTGTTAAGGCTCCATTTCATGTTTTTTTCTATCTCCCCTATCATCCCTAACGTTACTTAGACAAAGTTCACCTTAGTGTGTGGGCTGGACTTAAGACAATTTTTGTATAACTCTTAAGTTGGAGTTTACAGGGATCCTTTCAATGTGTTGTTTTGTTCCATTTTTTATCATTCCAAGTGCACCTACTACCACTGGCACAACTCTTGTTTTCAATTTCTACATTTATTCTATTTCAATTTCCAGGTCTTTATATTTTGACAGTTTTTCAAATTCCTTGGTTGCTATGTTACAATACGCTGGACAATCCATATCAATTAATTGGCAAGATTTTTTTTTTGATTTTTAAGAATAATGTCCTGCTTATTTGCTTCAATTTTTCTGTCTGTGTAGATGGTGTAATCCCAATGAATGGTGACATCTTCTATTTCTGTAACCGGTGATGTTCATACCAGTGTTTGTTTACAGATTTTCCAGAGTGTTTGCACATTATCCAATGTAAATATTGCCCCACTTTATCGTGACGATTTTTATATTCATTTGGGGCAAGTACAGAACATACTGAGATTAGATGGTCTATTGTTTCTTAGTGTTTATCAGAGAACCTGCATTTTGGATTCACATTATTATGTATAATATTTGCCTGAAAGTTCCTAGTGAAAAGGCTTTGGTCTTGCGCTGCGAGAATAAAGCCTTCACTCTCGGACTTTAATTCAGATGCACGTAACATCGATGAGTATTAACTTTGTCAACATTGGATTTATTGGCACGTTCTGGATATTGGCCATGCAGAGGTTGTCTTGCCAGCATTGTTTCATCTGTTCAAGAGTTTTATCTTTGGCTTTCATTTGCATATTTTTGCCTCAAAAGTTGGTTCTTGGCTTCTGTTTTGCTTTTCTACAAAATCTACTAAATGTAATTCTTGTTTGTATTCACTGTCTTCTTTTATTATTGAATATTGATTATTATTATTATTATTATTATTATTATGTCATTTTTCATCATATTTCGATTTCTGCTTTGGTCTCACTACCAACCAAGTCTGCGGGGAGACCTAAGGCAGGTAGTGGCGTGTTGTTATGGCTCCATTTCATGTTTTTCTATCTTCCCTATCATCCTCAGCATTACATAGATAAAGTTTTCCTTAGTGTGTGGGCTGTACTTAATAAGACAATTTTTGTATGTCTCTTAAGCTGAGGTTTCCAGGGATTCTTTCAATGTGTTGTTTTGTTCCATTTTTTATCATTCCAAGTGCACCTACTATCACTGGCACAACTCTTGTTTTCAATTTCCACATTTTTTCTATTTCAATTTCCAGGTTTTTATATTTTGACAGTTTTTCAAATTCCTTGATTACTATGTTACAATCCGCTGGACAAGCCATATCAATTAATAGACAAGTTTTCTCCTTCTGGTTTTTAACAATAATGTCTGGCCTGTTTGCTTCAATTTTTCTGTCTGTGTAGATGGTGTAATCCCATAGAATGGGTACATCTTCTATTTCTGTAACGGGTGCTGCATGATGTTCATACCAGTGTTTGTTTACAGCTTTTCCATAATGTTTGCACATTGTCCAATGTAAATATTGCCCAACTCTATCGTGGCGATTTTTATATTCGTTTGGGGCAAGCACAGAACAGCCTGAGATTAGGTGGTCTATTGTTTCTTGGTGTTTATCACAAAACCTGCATTTTGGATCCATATTATTATGCATAATATTTGCCTGAAAGTTTCTCGTGAAAAGACTTTGGTCTTGTGCTGCAAGTATAAATCCTTCAGTTTCAGACTTTAATCCAGATGCACGTAACCATCGATGAGTATTAACTTTGTCAACATTGGATTTATTGGCACGTACTGGATATTGGCCATGCAGAGGTTTGTCTTGCCAGCGCTGTTTCATCATTTCAAGAGCTTTATCTTTGGCTTTCATTTTCATATTTTTTGCCGCAATAGTTGGTTCTTGGCTTCTGTTTTGCTTTTCTACAGAATCTACTAACTGTAAATCTTGTTTGTATTTACTGCCTTTTTTATTATTGAATATTTTTTCTTTCTTTCTTCATGTTGCCTTACTAATTGTATCATCCAATCCTTTGTTGTTTCTATGTATGTTAGTAAGCCAATAGTTGTTGTCTTGTATGACAATTCCAGCTGAATAAGACCCCTTCCACCTTCTTTACGGGTTATGTATAGACGGTCTACATCAGCCTTTGGATGATGCATCTTATGCTTAGAAAGAAGCTTTCTTGTTTTAGCATCCATTCGTCTGATGTCGTTTAGAGTCCAGTTTAAGATGTTGAAGCTATATTGGACAACTGGGATTGCAAGGCTATTAATGGCCATAACTCTGTTCTGTGAATTTAATTCAGTTTTTAATATCATTCGTAGCCTTCTATAGTACTCTTTACGCACTATCTCTTTCATTTTTTTATGGTGAATGATTTCGCTCTCATTTACACCTAGGTATTTATAAGCTTCTTCTGGTTTCAATTCTTTTATTGTTACAGCAGGGTCTAGGCTAATTGAGGATGTTTCTTGTATTGATCCACGTAAAACTGTAGCTTTAGCACATTTATTCAAATTAAATTTCATTCCAATGTCTTCGCTGAAGCATTTTACAGTTTGCAGAAAACCTTCCAGCTCATTATCATTCTTAGCATATAACTTTAAGTCATCCATGTAAAATAGATGGCTTATTTTCTTTTGGCCTATTATATAACCACATTCTGTCTTATTAAGTTGACTGGTTAGTGCTATTAATGATATGCAGAATAGTAAGGGAGATAAAGAATCACCTTGAAATATACCTCTTTTGATGTTTATTTCATCAGACTTATAGGTTCCATTTATATGATTGAGGTAAAGGGTTGTTTTCCATATAGACATGCACTGTTTGATGAAATTTTAATCATTATTATTATTATTATTATTATTATTATTATTATTCAACCGGTATTGTAGTGTATGCATTTTATTTGAAAAAGAGAATTTACTTTATTTATTAAAGGGAGTGTATTACGTTGATGCCTGCGTCTTCGAATATCTTAATATATAGAATTCGTTCTCCATTGTGAACGAAACGGCTGTGTTTAACCAAACGTCTGATCTAATGTGATTCATAACACTATTTCTAAATTCAATTTAATAACGTTTCAAGTAAAGAGAAAAAAACAAAATAAAATTAATAAATGCTTTGGAAGTGGATAGATAGATAGATAGACAGATAGACATAATAGTACATATACAGCACCACTCAGAGGTATTAATTTTGAACTGACCTTTCTAGGGTTTGATTTTTGGTTTTCGCGTTTTAAATTTTAAGTTAAATTAAATATATAAATTAATATACAAAATATTTTGAGGGTAAAGGTTGTTCTTTTTTAATATTATGTCAAAGGAGGTTACTTGTCGTTTTTATTTTAGGGGAAAACAGAAAAGTATTAATAAAATATAACGTTAAAATACTACATACGAGAATCTGTTAATTTGCATCAACGTATATGAGAAGATATTTATTTCCATGTTTGCATGTAGCCATCAATTCATTTTATTGATTAGTAAATTACGATTATTTAAATGCTTCAAGATATCAAGTTTTTTCTAAAATGCATGTTAAATCTGTTTTCCATTTCATTGCAAGATTTAATTTTGAGATAATATCCCAGGTAATATTGTTTTTTTAATAACCGAAATATTTTGTTTTTTGCATTTACAATTGTTTGATGTCAATTTATAATAGTAATATCGGCATTTATACACACACACACACACACACACACACACACATATATATATATATATATATATATATATATATTTAATGGATTCTCGCATGATTTTCTACGTTTCCTGAGAATTAGAGATTTCATCTCTTTGAAACATACTGCAAAAAGACCCGCACATGTGACCTGCTTATAATGGTGAGGAAACGAAAGAAAAGAATCTAATATACAGAAGTGGGAAGCGTAACATGCATACAAACAAACTTTTGTCTGGAATTCTGAGTTAAATTTCTCCTAAACTGATTAACAACCATAGCTAAATTGATCAGTCTGCATTACTTTCTACCACACAGATAATGATAGAGGAAAATGAAAGTATTTTCTGAAAAAGACTTGGGGCCAGATGTTTTCAAAATCACTACATTTTATTTTTTCGTTTTCCATTCTAGATTTAGTAGTAATCTTTGCCGCACAAACAACTTCATTTCTTAACCCTTCACTGGCTCGTAGATCATCATTTTGTTATCTCTATCTTTTGTTGATCTTGAGTATTTATTAGTTGAACATCAATATATACAAACATACATACATACATATATGTGTGTGTGTGTGTCTGTGTGTGTGTCTGTGTGTGTGTGTGTATGTGTGTGTGTTGAAAACTTATTGGCCGTAAATAGCGAAAATTTTTTAAATGATAAAACTTACACTGCGTTGCAATAGACTGCAACCCTGCTGGTAACATGTAAAACGGCCATCTTGTAGCACCAAGAAATATATGACTACAGATATACGCGCTTGCTGTCAGAACACCTGAAATCTATTATCAGCAACAAGCGTTGATGCAGCTAAAGCTCTAATAAGTCTATCCGTGTCCTCGATCCTGAGAAATCGACCTTTATATTGTCATTCAGGGTGTTGCCATTTATTGTCCGTTTCTGTACAGTACAAATTCTAGTAAAATGTAAACCCTCGATTCAAAAATGACAAAAATGCAAAAACATTTTCTCTTATCGACATAATTGATCTCTATACAATAATGATGTACAAACATTTCAAAACATCTGTGCAAATATTTTCCCCCCCGAAGAGATATTTGCGAACACAATCGAAGTATATGTCAAAGCGAATGTTGCAAATTCAGTGTTTCTAATACTTTTAAGTGATTTTCATGGGGCCAATACTTTTGATATTAACGTTGGCATTTTGAAAACATTCACAGAACCATTGTTGCAGACTTTGAAAATGTCACATAACGATTTAATTTAGAAAGCTTATATTTGCAGACACACAGACACAGACACATGTTGACATAGAGAAACAGACGCACAAACACAATCTGATGCAACAATATATATATATATATATATATATATATATATATAATATTTATAAACAAATTACTCTGGGTAACATCCATTGAGCTCTGTATATAGATATAAGACTTACTATTTTATATAAATCTAATCTCGTTGGATTATCCTCAACGTTTACGAGCTGGACATCTATATATATATATATATATATATATATATATATATATATATATATATATATATATGTGTGTATGTAAGTAAATTATTTGAGGATTAACTTGCCTTTCTTTAAATCCATTTTGAAATCTTTTTTTCATGAATTTACTCGTGCTCCTACATTGGCATATCTTTTACAGTAAAAATAGTCAAAGGTAACCGGAATTTCTATTCTACCAGTTCCTTTTTTTTCTCTTTCCGTTTGTGGAATTGATTTCCGTATATTTGCTTCCATGATAGCTACAATCTCTAGAGTCTTATACTCAACGTCAGTTGTCATTATTGTCTTCCTAAATCCCACTTTACTAAATGCCACCCAATTACTAAAACTCATCCACCCACCTTAATTCCATTAAGCTCCCATCTTTATTTCGACATCCCCTGTCACTTGCACTTGTATTTTTTCTTTTTTTTATTGTAGTCCCGTGCATAACAATGGCTTGTGGTGAAGGTTTTATATATAAATACATATTTTGTATTTGTAAAGCAAAGCAGAACGTATCAGTAAATACCATGTATTTAATTTTTTTTCCAGTCTTTCTTCAATCTTCTCTTGCTATATAAAACTTCAAATTTTTTATTCGTCTATCTAAATTAAGATTTATCGAATATTCAGAAAGGTCAACAAAAAATAAATATATTCTTTTATTAATAAATACAGCTTATACTCACATATGTGTACACCAAATATCTGGCTGGGTCAGCTGATGCGAGCATCAAGTTCTTTGTTCAGAGAACTTTCTCGTGTGATCATTCTACCTGGATATATGAACGTACAACAGTTTAAAAGGTTCGTAATATGTAAGTTGACAGCTTGGATTAACAGTAATGAAAGTATACCTGAACATCATTTTAGAAAACTTAAAATTCAGTAAATACTGAAAGAGAGAAAATGGGGTGTCGACAAGAATTTGACTTCTTATTCAGCATTTAATATGAAGTAATAAGATATCTTATCAGGATCTATTGTTTACGGCAAATATCTTAGAAAAATTAGATATGAAATTGATTCATTGAGGACAGCTGACACAGAAATATAATTAACGAAAATCGTACAGAATGTAGGAAAAGAAATTGAGAAAAAAATAAACATCAATTGTAAAATGTAACAGAATGCATAATTCTCAGCAATAATAACTACCCAATAGGTAAATTACAAATTGACGGTTACAAAATCAAGCAAATAATACGTTTCAATTATTGAACTAGGAAGTGTTTTAATAGAGGATGCTTAATTTAATATCGAAATCAGAATGCGAATTCGGAAAACAAGTTTTACCTTCCACAAACTAAGCAATATATAGATAATAAGATAATTTCAATTTAAAAAAGAAGAAAGCACTAAAGTGTTACCTGATATCAACCATTTTCTATGACAGTAATTGCTGTAAACTTTCATCACAGATGAAGATGAGACATGAAAAAGAGACAAAGGGATGCTAAGAATAATAACCTAAACTGATGATATAAACAATGACAATATATTTTTAGGAATTTAGAAAAATATTTATGCTTAATATCAGAAAATGGCAGTTGACATTTGTAGGGTACTAAATGAAGAAACAATGTTTGGCGAATTACATATTCAAAGAACATATTAAAGGAAAAATAAGTCAACAAAAGCACATTTAACGAAATATTTGGTAAAACATAGCTAAGCAGTGATGGCAAAACGACAAAATTTACTAAAAGTATTACAGAGGAGAGGTAGCTATGAAAAGACCTTCCCACATTCTCTTTAACTGATACAGTTCATAGAAATAGGAAAATAAAGAGAAATCTTTTAATCATCAATCTAGATAGGTTAAATGTCTGAATTCTTCGTTTAATGTTAACAGAAAAATTAGCAATCCTAACACACGTTCAATGTTTATACATGCAGTTCTTCCATGTTATGAAGACAATTATAAAAAGTTGCGCATGCACACACACACACACACACACAAACACACACATATATATATATATATATATGTATATATATATATATATATATATATATATATATATAGGAAAATCTATTAAAACGTTGTAAGTTTCAAAATGTATTTTTTGACAGTATTTGTTTATTTCTGTTATTATATTTTATATTTCAGACCGTCCTCGGTCCTTCATCAGGGAAAAATGATTTTAACATTTAAATTAGAAACGTATTTCGCGAGAGCGTCCGTGGAGAGTTTGTTTACATCACGACAATTTTTTTTTAAATATTTGTAAACGTAGACCTATCTATTATAATACTTATAAATTTTTTTGTACAGAAAAAAAAATTAATTGTATCTATAAAAGTTTAGCTATTGAAATATTTGTAAAGATTCAAAACATCTAAGTCCCTATTTAAACCTAGCTTGTGTGTATTTAATTTTAAAATCCAGTATTTTTCTTTCTTTCTAAAATCGGAGTCTATTAGTAAACATTTGCAATTTTCTAAAGTGTGACCCGGCAGATTGAAATGAACTGCTTTTGAGGACTATTGATTGTTCTGGCGTATGCTAAGTTTGTGATTATTGAAACGAAATCTAAAGCTATTACAAGGTTCATCAATATATCCACTATTTGGACATATTGAACAGAAGAAAAATATACAATGTTTTGGCTGTCACAGGTGAGGCGTGGTGAGTGCAATTTGATTTTTGTGTTGGGACAAAGAATATTGTGTCATTTACTAAATGTTTACAAATTAAACACCAAGGTTTCGGACATTTTTTAAAAATCTGTCTCTTTCTGCATCACGTGATGTAAACAATCTCTCTCCACGGACGCTCTCGCGAAATACGTTTCTAATTTAAATTTTAATTCATTTGTTTCTGATGAATGAAATATAAAATATAATAATAGAAATAAACAAATACTGTCAAACAAAATCATTTAACTTACGTGGATCATCACTATGTTATATATATATATATATATATATATATATATATATATATATATATATGCTCATCAGTGTGGCTAGATATCATGTCTGAAGAGTATATAGTGGGTTATCAGTTATAGTGAAGAGTATGTGTGTTGAAACAGATTAGTTTGACTTGGCCCTGTTAGAATACAATGAGAGGGGTATAAATAGGGGTATAAAACAAGAAAATCAAATTGTAAATTAAAACATAAAATTATGCTCATAAGTATTTCAACAGAATGTCTGGAAACCGATTAATAATTAATACATCAATCTATAATTCTTCAGGCAAATATATAATAAATATATAATTTAAGATAAAAATACAATTCATTCGTTTTGTTATTTTTGTTCACCCTGTAATTTCAAGCAGCGTAACTACAGATTCAAGATAACATTTTGTATTCCGTTGTTATATTTCTATGCAACTATTTGCAGATTATTTAGATAGAACATATTTTCAATTTTATGTTCAGGTGTCTTAATAATCATTTACATATACCAGTCCTACTTATCAACCGTAAGCTGTTATGAAAAGATATGGATTTCTGCTTTCCCAAAATTCTTTTCGGATAACGAAACCGACTGAAATTGAAATTCGGCTCTCCGATTTCATATTCCGATACAATATTCATTATGATTGCCCACGTCTGGAAGAGCGTTGTCGCACAAACGAAAAAAAATGCAGTCTAATTTCCTTTGAGGTTAAATACTGAGACATTCTTTTTGTTATAATGCTTCTGTTTTAGACTTATCCAAACTGATTTGATATAAAGAATGTCATACAAATCAGAAGAAAATCTATTTACCCTTTGTTACATATATTCTTTATTTAGATTTGACAAAAAAAATAAAACATACAAATTTTTCTAAACGAGAAAACTGTCAGAGCTCATTGGACGAAACAGTACATACGATACTAATTCAAAGTATTAGTGTTTAGATGTACTAAACCCTAACATTCAGATTGTTGAAAATGTAAAAGGTAAACTGTTATAACACTAAATTCCTTTACGATGCCAGAAATTGTACAATTCAGAATGTAAAAAAACAGAATGTATTTGCAGTATTCGTTCATTTTTTCGTTTTGTCTTTTACTTATTAGGAGTCACATTGTTCAGAAAATAAATCGTCGGCGCTGAGTAAAAACAAAAGTACAAACAATCCGCTTATATACTATGTAAAATTTTATTTTCAGTTTAATAATAATGTTCGCATTTTGCAGGATATCATTTCAACGTAAATTTAGATCACACATTTAAGTTAACTTGTACATGTCTATCACAATTGGATTAAAAATGCTTGGTATCTGTTGTATCATCAAGGTGGTAAACATTACACAGATGATGAAATAATATCTTATTCGGTAAATACAATATAATAGTCGGTAATATTAAGTTGTCCCAAAAGTTCGAAAACAATTGCGAGAAAGTGAAATTTTACTCGTCAATTAATCTTAGGCTGCCAGAAAACACTTGTAGAAATTGAAACTTTACTCGCAAAAACAACAAAAACTATTGCTGAAAATAAACACCATCATTTTCCAAGACTTTCTGCCAGCGATCTGCAAGCTTTCGGATCTGGTCAAAGTACCATTCAGTCCGTTTCAAATTAGAGAATGCTTGACACGCTTCCTCGACTTCATCAAACTAGTCGAATCGGCGGCACTTCAGAATGTGTTGCATTGAGCGGAAAAGGCCGTAATCTGATGGAGCAGAGTCAGGCCTGTAGGCAGGATGTGGCAGAACCTCAACGCCGTCCAGCTATTCAAACTTGTCTTTGGTCTTCCTGGCGGTGTGTGGCTTGGAATTGTCCTGCTGCATTAAAGCGCTCTTTCGGTTGATCAGAGTCGGGTACTTTTGCTTCAACTTTTTGTAGACCCGCTCAAGTTGCTGACAGTAAAGTTCGACACTGATGGAACGACCATTCAAATGAAAATGCACGATTCTTTCAAAGTCCCACCAAACGCACAACATGACTTTCTGGTCGAATCGATCTTGTTTTTGCCCTTTCTGAACCCATCTCTCGTCGCGATTGTGCTGGACCAGATAGAACCGTTTCGCAGTGTTTACGAACTTTTGGGACAAATTAATAGATCTCAACAATATGGGGGGCTGAGTTAGCAATTAACACGCAGGTTAACAGTAGTCCTCATCTCACACTAACTCCCTTCTTCAACCGACGCACTCTTTCTATATATAGCTGAACACGGTCACGTGATCGAGCCGCGTCACGACAATATCTCAAAGACAGAGAGATAAAGTGCAAAGTAATAAAGATTTTATTATTGTCTAGTTGAATTTAATCCCCAGTAATGGGATATTTTTCGCAAGAGTAGATATCTTCATGAAAATCGCTAATATTTAACTATACATTCACAAAAATAGTTACAGTAATATTTTAACGGAAATTTCTAGATATTTGAGTTTACAGATTCAGGAACTCTATAGTGATAAATCATTAATTACACACTTAGGTTATTATTATTTCTGATATTTTTAGAACTTTTATTATAGCGTAAGTGCAAAATTCGTAAAGCCTCTCTGCTCATATATAATGTCAAAAATATAGCAAATATCGTTGTAATAATTAACCGTAAAATAATATACCCTCATATAAATATATCCGAATAGGATTTAAAACAATAGCAGTCAAAGACAACAAGCCTCTGCCAAGACAATAGCAACATTATCTTAGCGAATATTAAAATGTAATTATTACAATTAGAACAATTGTTTTTTTTTTAATCATTTCACCCCAAGTAAGGCATTCCACTGCGTCTATTGCGCTTGGGGCTACATGGTGGAAGGTAAATAAAAAAAAGTGGTTAGATATAGGAAATTTCAGAAGGGGGGGGCTGATAGATAGTTGGGTGGGTGTGAAGAGTGTTTGGAAGAATGGAAGCGAGTTAGTTTGTTAGGAGGTGTCTTTTGACCTTACATTTAAACTCCTGGAGATTGTAGTCTTCGGGGAAGCAGTCATGTGGAAGAGAATTCCACAGTCGGGAAGTGCGAGGAAAGAAACTGTTGGAGTAGAAGTTGCGGTTGCATTTTATCGGTTTCACTGTAAAAGGGTGGGATCTAGTTGCTAATCTAGTGTCTCGTGCAAATTCGAACCGAGGGGGCACCAGTGATCTAAGTTCATCGGAGAAGAAGCCGTGAAAGTATTTATAAAAGAGACCCAGGAAAGCCACGTCGCGCCGGTGAGAGAGAGACTGCAGGTGGTTTGCTAAGTCGGTATCGATCACATTACAGACCCTCCGCTGTACCTTGTCTAGAAGCCCAAGGAGAATAGCAGGGGCATCCGACCAGATATGCCAACAGTATTCAATGCACGGGCGGATGGTAGATTTATAAATGTGCAGGATAGATTCAGACGGAAAAAACCTCCTGGCCCTGCACAGAGAACCGACTTTCATAGCAGCGGATTTAGCAATGGATTCGATATAGTCATTCCACTTGTGGTCTGCTGAAAGTGTGAGACCAAGGAGGCATAGTGTTATACTCTCTGGGAGGCAAGCCTGGTGTATGCTAATAGGCGGGAGGTGCGATTGTCTATGATGATTAATTGATAGTAGCTTCGTTTTAGAAGCATTAAAATTTAGGAGCCATTTCTTACCCCAGTCCACTACGGATTGGAGGTCCTTTCCAAGCTCGGCTGCAAGGTTAGCTTTGTCGCCCACACCAGATTTTTTATCAAGGCGAGAATAAACTGTGGTGTCATCGGAGTACATATCTACTTGGGATCTTATGGCATCAGGGAGATCATTAATGTAGATCAGAAAGAGCGTAGAACCTAGGCTAGAGCATTGACGGAAACCCGCGTTTGTATGGTAGTTCTAGGAGGCATGTCCGTTTAATACCACTTTCAATGTGCGGTTAGATAAGATTGACTGGATTAGTCCAAACAATTGTCCAGCTATACCATAGCTCCGCAGTTTGCATAGAAGGCCAGCATGCCAAACGCTGTCGAATGCTTTAGTGATATCCAAGGCAACGTTTCGGGCTTCACCATTCCTGTCGAATGCCTGATATATGTACTCGGTGATTGTCGTTAGCATATCAGCTGTAGACCTGGTGAAGCGGAAACTATACTGCTTGTCCGAGAGAAGCCTGTGTGCTGTGAACTGCTGAACCGCCGCAGCGTTGATAATGGCTTCTAACACGTTGCCAAAGATCGGAAGAAGGGTGATAAGTCGGTAATTTGCGGGGTCGAGGGTTGCAATGAACTTGACCGCGCGTTTTTTGCTGTTGTTACTTTTAGACAATAAATATTAAATTGAAATTATAAGTATTATTTCTGATAAAAAGATGGTGCGTTCACAAAATGTAAGGTTGTAAAGCAATCTTGGTTAGGTGAGTCATTATATGGAATGCAAAACATACGAAAAAATTTAGCAAAAAAGCAGAAAATTAACCTATTCCATACCGAATAGAACCCAAAATCTAATCAGTTAGTTCCTGTCGTACGATTGGTACTACTGTTTTTTTGTAATCTCCTGAGATATAAATTCGTTCAACCAATACCTAATTAAAACGAAGATGTAAATATTTGATTAAAATTTATTGGAACAACTATTGCTAGGCATATTAATTACGTTATTCTGCATATGAATCTTAAGTCATGTATTTAATTCATTTATTATAGCAAGTTTCAAATGTAACTAACTGTTCTTTTTATGGTAAATTTTAGAAAAAAAACATTATTGTGTAGAATAAAATTTCACCATAGATTGAATTTCCAAATTTATAGGTTTCTATTTTAAAGCTGAACTTTTTAAAATTACTTCTACTTATTTAAAAATCAATAACTTTCATCAATTTCTTTAGAATTAAAATAATAAAGAAAATAATATTATAACTTTTTAAACTATTTACATTGTTCGAATTTTTGTCCGCATCATTTTTGCCATACTTACGATGTTTCGGCGGATTTTCATTTCGACCTTCTTCAGGAGATTGGAATTTTTGACACAACATTAATTTCATTCGCCAGAGTAGATTGTTCTTGTTCCGAGTGTCATGCTCTTTAAGATGTCTCAGTATATTTCCTTAATACAACACTGTTTTACTTCACTTTTGCCAGGTATTGACCTCACAAATCTTTGAGTCAAGTTACTAAATCCAAACAATGTTTTTACGACTTGACACAAAGAGTTGTGAGTTCAATACCTGGCTACAGTAGAGGCGAACACAAATCTTAGAGAGTGCAGGCAAAGGGATATACCTGATACTGAGCCATCTAGAAGCGGCAGAACACACGGAACTAAAAAGTCGACTAAATGAAAAAAAAAAATTCAATTCGAAATTACAATCACTTGAAGTGCTTACAGCGGTCTGAACATCGTTTATATGATAACAACAACGTGGGCAACAGTCCCAACAATGGAATTAATTACAATAACTCATCTCAGAAATATAGACAAATATTAGCATTACTATATACTTATTTTAGATTAATGTATCTACTAAAATATTCTGGAGGTTTAATGGATGTTTTTAGCTATTTGCATTGTCCATTGAAGGTAATGTTCCTCCATTGCATTATCCTGTTTTTATCGCCTTTGAGATATCATATGAGATTCATATACACTAAGCGCACTGCTCCCATTATGTATCGCAAAATTTTAGCCGTTTTTTCATCTGATTAAGTGTGCTCGTGTTCTTTTTATTTATAATTTATTAAAAGACTTATTTATTGCATACTCTTTCCTTCCTTAGTATCATTTGCATTAGAATCATTTCTGTTGTTCATTGGCAGATAAGAGAATTGATATTACATAACATTTCAGGAGACTCTTCTTTCTATATTTCAAAAGTAATTATTCTGTTTTTGAATGTATAAATAGTTATTCTAATGCTAGTTTGGATTTTGGTGCATTTTCTTCTCACCGTCGATGGTTAATCATTTAAGTTTTATCTCGCACTGATAATAAATCCTGATAGCGTTTCTAACTTGTTGCAGATGTTGAATATATCCGACGAGAAGTAAGATCCTTGTCGAAGTACCCATTCTATTTTTCATTAATTACTCTGTTCCTCACATGCTGGCAGATAGATCGTAGTGAAAATGCTGAATTAATCTAACACGCATACTTCCAAAATAATTAACATTTTCTTAGATATTCGAAATAAATCCCTCAGATGATAACTCATCAAACGTTCTTGCGTATTCTATTCTGGATATGTGTTGTTCTCCCCAGTAACGTTTAGCTCATAAATATAGATCTTGTTGCTTTGATATCCTTGACAAAGTTACGCACTTCTTGATTAAATTGGTTACGTCGTTCATTAAATTAATTTATTGACGAAGCACGCATTTATTTGCATTTGATTTACAAATACTCTCAGTATGTGGTCAATGATGTGTATTTATTATTTGTGTTATCATGTCAGTCATTTAAGTGTTATAGGTGCTTGGACTATCATGCCTCAAAAGAGACATGACTGACTGAAAAGATATTTCTCTGAGGGTGTAAGCATTATTATTACGATATCAACTGGTTTTGATGCTTCATCCTGTCAACTACCTTCTCTAGACATTAAGTTTTGCGTTTCTTCACTGTATTTTTTCGTGTATGAAGAGTTTGTCTTTGTCATCATAAAATATTTTTCTGACATTCCATTTGTTCTAACGAGGATTAAAATCGTTACTCTGTTGTTTGATTCTTTTGCGCTTAGTTGTCATATCTGTGAATTTCATCGTTACTATTGCGAAAACTTTCTATTTATTCACTATCTTAGCCAGCCTATAATCATTTCGGCTTATTTTCTTTGAAATGCATGATTTCCTATCTATGATTTTAGTAAGGTGATTAGACTTGGAGGCAGTCAGTTAAGGGCTATACGTGATACACGCATGGGCGATAATTTCTCGAACAAGACATAACTGTCTGGGCCGAAGACTATCCCGCATTAGGTTGTCATGGCTTTCTAGCGTAGGCTGGTGCCAACCAATCCTATAGAACCCAATCTGTCCTTTTATTTAACACATAACTAGAGGGAAGAGACGGATTAATACCTTTCCCAAGGGGATTTGCGCGTAAGTGAATGCAAGAAATTCAACATGAATTGGAACACTACTCCCCGATTTGTAGTTCCGAGCAGATATCCACTACACCCCAACACACATTCTGGAGTCACCTCACTGAAAAATCGACGGCGAAACTCTGCAAAGAAAACATGGCAATTTAGACATATTAAAGGAGATGAATGTGTGAAGTGTCAAAAACACGTGTGTTTTGAAACTACGTGACATTTAAAAAACTCCTAGACTGTTCATATGTATCTAAGAATTTTATTATCGATTTCCATCTCATAAGAAAGCTAAAGCCTCGGAGACGAAAATAATTGGACAGTTACGCTTTCGGGCGTCTACAAGCAGTGGTGGCAGGAAATACGCTAGGAATTGGCAGGTACGGATAGAAAATGACCAGTTATAGTGTCTCGACAAATGCGTAAAACACAATTATAATACGATAAATATCTTTGTTTACGACGTCGTCACGCTTTCTAGGTATGATAACACTTATATACTACTCATATACTTAGAAGCTTATTTGAAGTTTCAAGACAGCGGATGATGTAATAAAAAATTTTATTTTTACAATAATGAAAATATTTATTTGTTGATGTTGAGGGTGCAAGTCACGAAAGAGAAAACCAGGAATAAATTAAATTTACAGTTTATTTAGATGTTTCATCTGCATGTTCAACAGATGATTCGAAGATGGAAAAATTCAATGAAATTTTTTTAGAATTAATTGAATTCAAAGGACGTGTTAAATTAATTCTTGCCTCCTAAATATGCTGTAGATAGATCTAGTATTCGCAGTTTAGGTTAAATACGATCCCGTAACTATGAAACATCAATTGATCACCGAACTTACTAAAAAATGATCCAGCTGGGCGATTCTCTTAACTAATATATCACATCTATGGGTCCCATAGACTTCGACGTTGTTAAATTATTAGCAAACATGTCTCACTACAACAATTAAGACTGAGTAATGGATAGTGAAGGATGCTGCGAATATCATTGATCAAGAATGTGAGCAATGATGATGTTTTTCAAATGATGGAAACAAAAAAGAAATTATACTGAGCATCAGGAAGAGATAGCTGAAGGGTCTGGGACATGCAATGAGGAAAGAGGGCTTGGAGAACCGGATACTAATAGGCCAGATAGAGGGGCAAAGAGACAGGAGAAACATCGGACAACATGTTTGAAGGACATAATCAAGTGGATGATGGAAAGAGGGTTCATGGTGTAACAAGAGAAGTCGTGCTAAGAGCAACCAGGGATACGTAGAAACGTAGAAAGCCATGATCGCCTACGTCCTGAAACGACAGGGCACATAGAAGAAGAAGTAGAATGGGTACTGTTCTCGCTGGCTGCTCCATACAACGGGCGTGTGCCATACATAATATACGCTGTAGTAAATCTCTCTCTCTCTCTCTCTCTCTATATATATATATATATATATATATATATATATATATATATATAAATTTCTTCAATGGAATCAGCAATTATTAAATACTTTGCATGCAACACATTAAGATACGAAACATTAATCATCGATGCATTCTACGTTCCCTCCTATGTGCAGTTTCATTCAGGATGTAAGCCATCATAGCACTGCATAATTTATTACTCTTAATAAATTTTCTCTTTTGTTATCCCTTAAACATTGATGTGCTATTTATTTCAGTAAGTATATTATGTACTGTTTATCTGTATCAATTTTCCCTTCATTTTGCACTGTAAATATCAGATTTTCGAAGTACTCTTTCCTTAAGGCATGCCTTGTAACTGAGTACGTATATAAAATGGTTGACAAAATTAAACTAATCTTATGCTACTTTGTGACTCTAGAATATGGAGGAAGGAATCCTTTATCAATAATGAAAAGCGTGATACCTGTTGCAGGATAATTTATTTTTAATTTGTTATAATAGAAAGGTTTAGAGATTTCAGCCTAAAATATCACTAGTTACTTGGTAAATTAAGGAAACGGCAAATATGACAATTACTTTTATTATCAGTACAGTTTCGCTTCATTTACTGCCTTTAAACGAAATTATAATTTTATTCGTTTGTGAAATCAAAAATTCAAACATTTTCATTTTTCTGAAAATAATTATTGGAATCAGACACGTATTATCTAAAATATTCCCTTGTTCCATGGGATTCTATAAGAAGTATAAAATAAAATATTTCTGTATGATCAAACTGGAAAGAAAAGATAAGCACATACATACTGATTCAATTAAAAGATTAACAATGCGCTATTGGTAAACAGCGAGATTTTTGTATGATTCCGTTAAAACAAATATTGTATAACGATAAGAACACAGAATATGTTGTGCTGTTGATATATTTTCCAACACTACATAAATGAAAACATTAACCTAAGACCTAGTCATGTACTTCAAAAGAATTGTCAGAAGTAGTTTCTAATATAGATGACAATCAGAGTCCCAAACTCGTTAGGAAAGTACTAAACTATCAGCTTAATACAACTGTTTTTACAAGTAATTCAATAAGAACAATACTGTGTATCTTGAAGAATAATGTCTTTCACTAGATCTCAGAAACTGACGCTACAGAAACACAAATACCTTTACCAAAAAGCAGAAATCACATAACTTTAGAATACCTTTAGCAACATCATCTATTAAAATAGATAGAAAAGCTAAATCTAAGAGGAATTAAACTCTTAATCAATATGGTAACATTCCTATTAGATAAAATGAGACAGTAGAAAGGAAAGCCCAAACCAGTATTAGAAAGAAGATTAAGAGATAATGGACTTGAGAAAGCTACATGAAAAACAAAGGCTTGAAAAGAATGATTTTATAAATTCTAATTGGTAGTGATTATGCTTGGTCAATGAATACAGATTTGTTACCTTCTAAAAATAGCATATATTTGAAACATAAATTTCACTATAATCATGACCATATCACGCACGACATGGTAAGGAAATGCACTGGTATATTTTTAACACGTGTTGGAAGCATGTAAACTTAACATTGGCAACATTGTATCACCTATCGACTTTCGCTTGGACACACTTAACAATTGATTATCCATTCCATCTTAACGCAATTTCTCATTTTGACCGACTTTCGCTTCTGTCCACTCAAAAGGGCTGGACTGCAATCGCTATGACTGGGATAAGCAAATTGGTCGCAAGAAATCAATAATCGACCATTGACATTTCTTGTCATTTAGAAATGCTTATTTGCTTTTCAAACCGCTGCGAGCTACACGACCTCAGATTCTCGAGAACTAACGAATGAAAGTTAAAATAACCATTTTCTGGTAATGTAAATATTACACAGTAATTGGTTGATATTGTGATGCTAACATTTTTGTTAGATTTGTTTACCACCGTCCAGTTTGCTGTTTGGACGATCTATAGACTTACAAGGAGAATAACAGATAAACATTTATTAAAATTGCTACACCCAAAGAAAGGAAATTATTTTACTCCAAAAATAACTTTTCTTTTTCCTAATTTCAGTAGATTCTTTGTACAACCAATTTCAAACAATATAACTGATTTAATGAATATGTATGCGTATATCCATAAGGTTTTCTATGAATAATTTCATGCTAATTTTTATAGAGATAATTCCTCACTTTATTAATTCAAGTGTAGTATTATATTGGCTGTAAAAAAATTAAATTGCTAAATGATAATTATATAAAAGTAGCTTACTACTACTCAAGAACTATGAAGTTTCGGTGTTCAGTTGTTCAATGCACCATCATCAGGCAATGAATATGATTCAGTTACATGTTTATATAAATATTGGTAAGGAAATTAAAAAAAGCTGAAAAATGATACAATATTAGGTGAATGTAATGGAGTGGGACATTATTATAACTGAAAATGTTTGTTGGTTTAGACCAGTGAATATTGAGATATTAAACTGTTGCAATGTAATCGTATTTACACAAAAGACGGTGTTATATGTGTTAAAATGAAATGATTATGAAACAAATATTTTACAATATATTATATGATATGTGACAAGACTAATTAAACTACGAAATATTTGTCCTGCCTGAAGAGTGTTTTTTTATATAAAAACAACATTTTAATGTAAGGAAATAGAGGTAAATTCATAATGTTGAATTCCTCGATTTTAAATTAGTTGGTAGTGAAAGTATGCGTAAACCGCAATGTAACAGTTAATTAAGGTAAAGTTTGAGGTATCTATAATCAACATTCGGTAAGATTATAGATTATAGCATAGATTAAGCAGTTTTAGATAATTGTAGATATATTTAAGAGTGTGAATAACCTTATGGTGGCAGTAAATAGTTATTCCTTTACGTTTCTTTAATAATTTACTTTCGTGACTTTCGATTTGGATTTTAGCTTAAAAGCAAATTAACCTTCATCATGTAAGGAATTACATGTTCTACCTTCCGTAATTATATTTCTTTTCACCGTCGGTGATTTTTTTTTTTCATTTTTTTTAATCATATCACCCCGAGCAAGGCGGTAACGCCACTGAAGCGCAGAGGGCTACGTAAGAGTGAAAAGATTGGAAATGAGAAAGCCCGAAACCACATCCTAAACAAGGAACAAGGGATGAGCCTCTTCATCTGTTCAAGAGTTACGGGTGGAGTGTGAACCGGGTGATAATTTAGTCTATCTACTCCAATAGAAAAAAAAGAGAAGAGTGAAAAGATTGGAAAAGAGAAAGCCGGAAATCACATCCTAAAGAAGGAACAAGGGATGGGCCTCTTTTGTGCTGGAGTAGCTGCATCGCGAGTAAGCGGAGTCAGGTTTGCGTCGTGCTGTCACTTCTCCAGGCAGGCGGGCTTGGTCCGATCGATGGTGACGGTCTCTGTTGTATTGGCGCGCTTAATCGTGAGGTGTTTGTCGGTGCGCCAAAGAAACTGAAATGGACCTTGATATTTGGAAAGTGACATTGTTTTAACAGCAATATCATTGTTATAGAATATCTTATGCTTATACAATCACGACTTAAGTGCGTTTTAATATTTCCAATAGAACGTTTGAAAAGAGTTTAAATAAATGTAATGAAAACACTAGTTTTGGAGGCTATAAAATCTTTTGCAATGGATATTTGTTTGGGTTAACAATTGCAAGTATGAATATCATTGTCGTTATTTATAAGAGAGTGGTTTTGAGTGCTTATCTTTTTATGTTGTTTTAAGAATTTTTTTATGCCTTTTTATTTTAATTTCAGGATTATCAGTACTGCTTTAACTAAGTTTCCGTGCTATCTTATGAAAATTTTGGAAAGAGGTTTATTATTTAGGAAGTGTTTCCGAACTAGGTTAAAGAATTAGTAGTAACCATTTGCTTGAAAAACATTTATGTCTCAATATTCATTGGTCTACACCCAAAATGTTTTTAAAGTTATAATAACCACCCACTCTATTACATTCCCCTATTTTTTTATTTATAAATTTACTCATGAATATATATATGACCTTTTAATTGAACCATATTTCACTGTCTACTGTTAGTGAACTTAGCACCGAATTTTCATAGCTTTTGAGTTGCAGTATACTACCATTATAACAATAATAATCACTATCTATAAATGCTTTACATTTGTATTTAGTAATTTAATTTTTTTAATATTTAGCTATAGAATATGTATACCTATCTAATAATTTTATAGCAATCAACTTATATATATATATATATATATATATATATATATATATATATATATTAGTCATCCAAATACAAGCCCGTTTCACTGTATCAGAGCTTATCATTGTGGCTGGAAACTCGACCGATTTAGTGTCAGTCGGGGTGAATACTCCCTAAACCATAGGCGCATAGAATCAGTGGAAGGAAATTTTAAAGTGTTGCATACGGCAGTCATTGAAAGAACTCAATTCATTCCTGAAGAGTAATTCATATATCACAGAAGTGGAAACTATTTTTATTGTTTTTTTCTTAAATGTCCCATATGGTAATTATAGGAAACCTGTTAAAATTTTGAAAGTTTTTAAGAAACTGGTAACAAAACAATGCATGACTTAACCATTAAATCATTTTCTAAACATCGTTAAAATACAACATTAACTTTTCCTTTAACTAATGTAGATATTTTAAATTAAAATCGTCGCCAGCCTCGTTACAGTAAACAAATTAAAGCTATAGACTTGTAATAAATCATGATCATGTTTATAAAAATGCATGTATCATTTTCCTATATACATATATATATTACTCATCCACATAAAATCCTGTATCGCTGTATCACATATCATCAGTGTGGCTAGACACATCCACTTGCTTCTGGAGGGGATCGAAACTCGACCGATTTAATGTCAGTCGGTGTCGCTTACCCTTTAGCCATAGACGCATGGGATCAGAGAAAGGAAATTTGAACGTGTTGTAAATAAATGTTGTGGTGGAGACTTACCTCGCCAAAGGAAGAGAAGGTGGTTTGTCTGCACATGCATTCGTAGACGTCATGGAACCGCGAGGTGAACATATGCAAGGTTGTTTTTGGAATGACACGGCGCATGCGTCATTGGAGAAAGCGAGGCTTTCACATGCGAGAAATTATGGTATCTTGCTCGAGATCAAAAACTCATAAAAACAGCCAACTTCTGTGTCGGAGATAGTTTGGTGTTGGGGATTCATGAAGGCTACACCGATTTCGGTGTTTTAGCACAAGTAACTTTGTTAAGTGTATGAATTTATCTGTTTTCGCACTCTACTCACTAGATGTTAAATAACAAAGAATATTTTGTTTTCTAATGCTAGTTTAACAGAAGTATAAAAGAAGAACTATTTTAAATTCAAAAACTACTAGTGAGTCGGATTGAAAATTTCATCCCGTAAAAAAGAAAAACAACACAAAAAACTAAAACATGAACATAATATATAGTGAGATATTTGACCAATGCTCTACGGTGGAGATTAAGTAGAACGGAAAGAAATCTTTCGCTATTTTATTTAAAAGTTAGGAATTAGTAATTTTTGCTGAAATAATTCAATTTTATATGTCGCATTTCCTTTTATTTTCCAAGCAAGAAATAGAGAGGTTAAAAAATATCAGATTGGAGAACTGTGCAATTCCACGAAATAATATTCTACCACATTTTTACTTTATGCCAAAAATATTATTATAAATTTTTCTAACCGAATTATTAAGTAAAAAAGAAACCTCCTAACAAATATAAATATATTTTGTGAAATCGATAAATCGCTGTATTTTTATGAAAATATTTTATTAAAAAATAGACGAAAATGATTAATTCATAAATATTTATCACAAAATCAATGATCTAATTAGAAACGCTGTAAGCACAATTTATATTGACAACTCCAATTTCTCTAATGCCTGGTCCCTATATTTTGCGAAATATTTTTGTCGTATTTTATATTTTGTACTTGTGAAATTCGGGTAAAATTGAATACAAAAAATACACTCAGTTAGTGAAAATTCTACTTTGTCTGTGAAATACTTCAGATAAAAATGTCTGCTGTCACTAACTTTTAGATCCGTGCTTCATTTCGTAAATACAGAAAAAATGTGTATTATTCATCTAGAGACCGATAAAAGTTTCGTTAATATTAGTGTTAAGTAATTGTTTTAGTAGTTTATGTACTTGCATATCCGGGAAACTATGAATTATTGACTAAGACAATATTTTTAATATAATATATTTATTTATGTCCCATTGATAATGAGAAATCTCGACCAGGATCGCAAACTACTGATTAGGACTTCGATAACCCAGACAGAAAAACACTTCTTGAATTTTGTGTAATTGATAACTTCTGTTTAACTTTTGACAAATATATATATAAATAAACAAAAATAGACAAAAAAGTGACGCCTACTAGATTTAAAAGAGTCAATATATCTCATCCCAAATATATCCATTGGCGAAGCAAGCAAGCAAGACGACAAGAATTATTGAAAACCGGTTGATACATGTCTCTATGGATCGCTTTCTCTCTCGCCTCCACAGAGAAACGATGCTACGATTATATTTCCTAAAAGTAAGCAACATAAATAGATTATTTCTCGCTGCTTCTGCAGCTTTTTGTGTCTGATATAATGGTATGTACAATTATTATATAATCATATTCTATGTGTAACGTATCTTCTGAATTTGGCTGTCCACAACCTACTCACATAGTAGCAGAAAGTAACGTATGCCCTTTTATCAAAACTCCCAAACCTGTTACACCACCCTTTCAAAAACGCTTTTCATGAAGGAAGCAACTGTCTTCCTATATACATTTGCCATTCTTAGATTATTTAATCCCGACTTCTCAAAACTCCCATTTTCTCATGATAATTCCGAACAAATGATTAAATCGTGTTTTTGGGATATAAGCCACAGAAGCCAAAGATTTCATGGGACTTTCACATTTTAAATTATTTCTCTTAAAGATATCATCATTTAGAAAACAGTGTAAATATTACTGAATTGGTGATTGTTGATCAATTGAATATTGTGTAAATACATTTTGCTTTATGTTGCATGTAGTGATGAGGCTTCGCTCTGTAATTTCTTCAAGTATTTTCATGGCAACTCTTCGGACAAGCTTTTTGCATTAGTTCTTAGATTAGATGTATTTACACGTGTTAGTAGTCTGGCATCTTAGGTCTCAACATTTTACTGTCAAAAATTTATATGTAACCGTATTTTCTACTCTAACAGTTTCTTTTCTTGCTTTCGTTTGCTTGCTTTCCTGAGAGCTACAATCTCCAAAGTTCAAATAAAACGTTAATTACAATCTGATCTTTCCTTGATTCGTCTGTATTTCTTAACTTTTTTTCGACAACCCATACACCTTATTTTTTCTCGCACTGTAAACCCCTGCGCCCTAGTGGTGGTCCTAATTTGCTCTGGGTGAAATTATATAAAAAACACAAAAACAAACAAACATTCTACTTATCAATTAGATGAATTTGACTTTTGAGATGTTACCTGAATAAAAGCCAAAGAATGAAAATAAATGTTTGATTAGTAAACTTATATACTAAGAAAAATACAATTAAACGAGGCACTGTTTGTAATCTAACAAACTGTTTACTAAAAGTTGTGCTGAGTAGAAACATTTCTCGTTCATTTAATAATAAAGCAAGCGTCCACCAGATGTTTATCCTCGTACCTGAACTGATTCTGATCTTTATCATCGACTGTCCTGATGTCATCAATTCCCAAATAATTATTTATGGAGAGGAAACAAGTGTTTTTGCATGTCGCAGTATTAAGTCCGACAGATCCGACAAAGTTAAACTGGTGACTCTTCTCGGAAACGACCTCCAGTCAGTTTTGCGTAGAACAAGTGATATTAGAATGTCCGTTCTATTCTATTCTAATATTTTATATAATCGTGTTGCCCCAAGCAAGGAATTTTACTTCCACTGTTGATCAGAAAGTTACATAGGAGGAAAGTTATGAGAAAGTGTGACAGGTTACAAGTGCTGTCAGGAAGAGGGTAAGATGAGGATGAATATACTGATGAGAGTGGAGTGGACGAAGAAAGGGGCATGAGAGAGATGATGCAAGTGAGCGAAATAGGAGATGACTATTGAATTTACATATTAATTCTTGAAGATTGTAGCTGTCGCTAAAGTAAATAGACTGGAGGGAATTCCACTGGTCTGTCACCTGCGGAAATGACTTCTGTTCTCTTGCTTTCTTGCCAGAAAAATGTAAATCAATAGTCATCTTATGGCTTTCTGAAACTTTTCCGTTATTGTCCTCATCACATTTTATCTACAATAAAGCCTTATCATTCTCTTTCATTCTCTTTCATTACTTTGGATGTGCGTTTTGGTGCAGTGGATATCGGCTCGGAACGAGAAATCGGGGAACCAAGTTTGAATTCCAGTTGAATTCATTGCATTATCTTACGCGCAAATACCCTTGGAACAGGTATTAATCCGTCTCTTCCTTCCAGTTATGTGTTAAATAACATAACAGATCGGGTTCTATAGCCTTTGCTGGCAACCAGTCTACCGCAGACAGCAATGGCAACCTACTGCGGGATAATCTTCTGCCCAGTCAGGCATGCCTCTTTCGAGACATGATCGCTCATGCGTGTTTCACGTATGGCACTTAACTGACTGAATGTGTTGTAGTTACATATTTATTTTGCTTGGTGCGATTATAAAATGTACAAAACATTCTCAGAATATTTACGGTTCTTTGATCATTGTCTTCACATGTTGACAATTTCGTGCGATATAGTATATACATATATCAGACTGTAATAGAAAATATAATTTTATATTTCTGTTGGTGATGCGTATACTACTGAAAACAAGATCCTGGGCATGACAGTAAACTGCATTCGGCAGCAAGGCCTCTAATTGGGAGGTTGTGAGGAGCATGGAAGCACTTCTTAATTGTTGTTGCTCGCAGGTCCACCCTGACCCGGAGTGGTAGCACCTGTTAGGGTTCCAACTATGGTCAAATAATTAACCCCAAAACGGGGGTCAAAACTCTATGAATATATAAAAAGATCACTTTTATATATATACATAAAAATAGCCTCTTATAGAAAAAATACATTTTTGAAAGAAAAATTTTACAAACAAATAATTTTAAGAAAAAAATATTACCATAACATGTTTTTTTAAAAAAAAATTCAGCCAAACATTTTTGAATACAAAACTAAACAATATTTTCCGTTTCCTAGAATAAAACCAAAAAAAAAATTAATTAAAATCCGACTGAATTTACCTTCTCACTATAACCGAAGCCTTCGCTCTTTGGCATTAAATAACCCACAGAGATTGATATGCCATTAAACAAACTGAAATACTGAAAGCAAACCTTATATGCTGATCCGTAAGACTTATACTTAGAATCAAAAAGCGAGATTCTAAATTTTCTAGGTGATACAACGAGGAAATAGTGTCTGGAGAATTTGAGATACACAGAAAATACTTCAAAGAAGAATGACCGAGGAAAACAATAAATTACATGACTAAGGAGCTGGTGTAATTGTTACGCAGAATACGGCTTAGGTCAGATAGCTAAAAGACAAAGCCTATTAAGTTCTACTATAAAAATTAAATATAAGAAGCCGAAATATTATCACTAAGAATGCGCTAGCAAATTTTGCTAATCTATCCTATTTATATATATATATATATATATATATATATATATATATATATATATATATTTTAACTAAGTTATTGAACTCGTAGGTTTATTTACCTTTTTGTTCATGCATTAACTTTTATAAAGAGTGCTCGATTCAAATGTAGAGCTTTATACTGTAATGGTTGTTACAATATTCCCACCTGAGGATGAAGCCAAAACATAATGGGCTGGCTTCGAAACATGAGAAATTTTTTGTGTAGTGATACTATGAATTTAAAAACAATGTTAACAACCATATATATATATATATATATATATAAATTTACATATTATCCTACGTCTAAGGTTGAATTCAGTGTTTCATGCTTTAGGCAATAATCTGGTGCATATTTCAAAGTGACAGTTTAATAAACTTGAATTTAAGTTCATTCAATGTTCATGGGAAATAAATGTTATAAATGGAGCTAGAAAAAGTAGATGGTGAAACAAAATTTAAGAGAGTTAATAAAAAGACAAAATATATTAAGAACTACTAAGGTCAGGAAAGTGCATAGAATCAGAATCACTTGATCCTGAAAGGACACGGATCATTAATAAGAATAAAAATTCCTTATTACATGATCTTTTTTTTTCTTAATGAAGTAAAATATAATAACTTTTTATACTGAAAAGCAGATGACACGTAATGATGTAATGCATATACCTAAAAGCTATTTTAAAACGGAAAATTGAATTTATGAACTTATAAATGTTCATACTGTTCCATTGTTTTGTAATCAATTAAATGTCATGATCAACAGCGAAAATGCAATGAAATCTGAGTAGAATCCAGATTGTTATTCTTTTCTTTCAATGATCAAATATTATTATAAGGAGAAACTATGATGAGAAAAGAGAGTTTCTGTGCGGTTTACTTTTTAAATCTCACCAGTGTTTGTTTTTTTGTTTTTCTGTACACGAGAAATGTTACTGTTAATAGAATATTAACTGAAAACCTATCAGTTTGTAGATGTTTTTATACATGCATATTGATCGAAAGTTTGTACATTTGAGCAGCAATTATTATTTTAAACATGTATTTTTTAAAATAATTATCTTTTTCTGTAACATTAATATTCTTTGAGATAATCAGTCGGTTAAGTGCCATGCGCGATACACGCTTTGGGCGATCATGTCTCGAAAGAGACATGACTGACTGGGCAGAAGATTATCCCGCAGTAGGTTGCCATTGCTTTCTGCGGTAGATTGTTTGCCGACCAAAGCTAAAGAACCCAATCTGTCCTATTATTTAACACATAACTGGAGAGAAGAGACAGATTTTACCTTTCCCCAAGGGTATTTGCGCGTAAGTGAATGCAAGGAATTCAACTGGAATTCGAACTTGGTTCCCCGTTTCTCGTTCCGAGCCGATATCCTCTGAGCCACAACTCACATTGAGATAATATATTTCTTAAAACAAGTTCATTTTATTTTCTCACTCGCTCCTATTGGCCATATTGAATTAAAACCACGGGCGACTGAATTTGATTTTATTTATCTCCACATTACAATCGCACTTAAATGTTTGTTGATAATTTTTCATTATAAAAATCAAATAGAAGAATAATTACATTTACTAGGCATATAATTTTATTGCTTTCAATATAAGTTCATTTGTGTAGGAAAGAAATTAGCATGCAATAATGACTTTAAATCTATAGATATTTACACGAGAATTTAAACACTGTATAATAAAAATGAAATATATTTGTCACGAACATATTTAAGTAAGAGGTTATGAGAGAAATAAAACATTTATAGTAAATGTTATATACACTCCCGATCAAAAATATAAGACAAATTAAAAATCTTTAAAAAGTAATTTTTTTTTACAGATAGATTTTAAACTCCCCCACTTAAGTTTACCAATACTATAATCTAGAAGTTTATGGAAACTAAAGGCTACATTCCAAACATTTTATTTAGAAATTTACATTTTTATAAAATGAGGCGATTTACACATGTTCAAAATTATAAGACCAGGGAGGGACAAAAATTCTACGAAATTGTACAAAAAGTGTATGAAAATATTTAACAACCAAATTTAATAATGACGTCTACCTCCACTACTTTTGATGACTTCAAAAATTCTGTCGGGCATTCTAGAAATAAACGTTTCCATTAATGTGCGGGGGATGTTGCTCCAGCTTCTGAAGCTGGCTTCATAAATTTCATTTTTTGTTGAATATTGTTTGCTATTTCGGGAAACATCTCTTGTCATGCATCCCCAAACATTTTCAATTTGGTTCAAGTCCGGTGAGCATGCAGGATGTCCCAAGAGATGGACCCAATTTTCTTGTAGAAAGGTCAAGATCCGTCTTGCACCATGGATTGCAGCATTATCCTGTTGGAATAACCGATCCATCCCCACAGAAACGATGGCCCTTCATCATCAAAGATGCATTTTGTAGCATGTTAACACAACCAGCCGCTCTCTGACAACCCTGCATTACCTGGAGCTCCATCGTCCCTCTGTAAGAAAAGGCGCCCCATACTATTAGAAACCCTCCACCACTATGACGTGCGGAGAAAATTTCAGGAGGCATGTTTTTGTTATACCAATATCGTTGGAAATCATCAGGACCATCGAGATTGAATTTTTTCTCATCAGAAAACAGGACTTTCTTCCACTTCTCAAGGTCCCATGTTTGGTATCCACGACCAAACTTTAAGCAGTCCAGTTTGTGACGTGGAAGCAGCCGAGGAATTTGTTTACGCTTTTTATTTACCATGCCTTTTTGTCTTAAGTGTCGTGTGATGGTTACGGGACTGCAATCAGCATCTGTGACTGCCTTAATTTGACTAGAAGAAAGTCCCCCGATCGCAGCTAAGGTAAATCGCAGTAAAACCGTGATTTGCATCTTTCTAAAGAACAGTGAGATTTAGGGAAAAGCAAAATCTTCTGGTAGGACCCAAAAAATTTCTCCTGCATTGAGTAGGAGAATAAGACGGGTTGTTATGAAAGAGATTTACTGTTTCAGCCTTGGCAGATTCTCTTATGTAGACGGGATTTAATGGTCGTCTTATCTGCATAGATGCCTACTTGGGAGCTCATTATATCCGAAAGCTAAATGATGAGGATACCAATAAAGGTAGAACCTAGAATAGAGCCACGAGGGAATTCTGCATTTGAATGAAGAGACACGGACTCCTCCTCGATCTGAACAACTGTATTTCACGGCTTTGATGAGAAAGCTTGGGTTAAATCAAACAATCTTCAAAAAATACTCTAAATCTAGAGTTTGTACATTATACATACATACTTAACATAATTAACGGACTATTCTCCTTTTCTTGCAAAAAAAAAACATATCAAATACTTTGGTTGATTTGTGAGAAAAACAAGAGAATAAAAGAAAAGGCGAGGACATTCTTATGTGTTTAATGTTTGTTTCATTAAATGCAAAAAAATACTTGCGAGATTTAAATCGTTTCATTTGTACAGTCATCTTTAAAGTTAGGCATCATGAATTAATATTCATTGTTACTATAGAGTCTTTTCAAGTTATGATATAAAATGTGATATCAATGTACAAAGATAGAAATCTGATCCACTGATTGACTGTTAAATATCTAGTTCGAGTGGATATATTTGAATTGAGCAAGCATTTTGTGATTATTAGCTTGGAGCAGTGTGCTTTAGAGACAGGGATTTCCCTGTTTTTTCCCAAAAACTTGCAGGAAGACTAAATTAATACATAAGTAACGCTACTCAAAAGAAACTGTGTTTAGTTCCAATACTGTGTCAAGTAGTAAATGGTTCAGAATTCACACAAGGACATAACATTTATGTGTGCTTTAAAAAAATATATCCGGCTTGTATTCATGACTACACTTTATTGATGCAACATTCGTCGTAATTCTCTTTATCCTGGAATCAAATATTTTATTGTTCTTTCTCCTCACTAAAGTATTATCATTCCACTACCAATATTTTGAGCTAAAATGGTATCATGATATCATCGTTTACGCTAAAATAAAATTTCAATGAATCTTTCGACTAATATTAAAATGTAAATATGCTGGAGGCTTAAATGTTATTGTCGCTGAAATCAAAATAAACGATCCAAGTTCAACTGGCAAACTACTTCTGTTGCATTCACTTTTGCACTAATTATCTTGGAAAGGAAATAATTCATTTATTCTCCCCGCCCCCTGCAAATTCTGGTATTCTGCCTGACAGCCATACACTAGACAATGATTTCTCTAAACTTAAGGTTGTGTCATATGAAATGGGAAATAATTAAATTAAGTTTCCGAAGAAATCATGGTAAATCAGAGATAATGGGGAATTTCGGCTGGCCACATTTGCTTATCTGCTGAATGAATAGAGTTTTTCTCAGTTATTCATTAATTTGTAGCAGTCTGTTTATTTTTTAATGGAATCTCTTTATCGGCTATGTCTAAGTATTCTTTTGCATTTGTGTTCACATCTGAATACATTTAAAGTACTAAGCAAGACAACTTCAATAAGTAAACTGATTATTTACTGTTGAATACTTTATCCTCCGTCTTAATTTAGATTCATTATTATCGCAAGCCATTTACATTCTATAATCGTTTAAGTAAGGAATGGGTATTGAGAACGACCTTCCATCACTTGAAAACTACGAACAACAGAAAAAACTTACTGGATTGTAGATACAATTCTAAGATAAGTTAATGCTATACTGAAGATGTTGACATTTCCAAAAGATTAAAAAAAAGGCGTAAAACCTCCAAACCAGAAATTTCTATCATATGTGCTGGAATTGAGAAAACTGAATATATACTTTATGTTTAAATTTTATAAATTCAAACTGACTATTTGGCCAATGGAAGCCAAATGTTTCCTTGTTGGGAAAAGGATAATTTGACCATCATCATTTTCTAACTAATTAGAACTGTTACGTATTTACTTCATGAATCTCTCTGATAAGCACCTGTCTTTACCGATCTGACTAAAATATAAACGGCTAAGTGTTATATAATCATATACCAACGACAAAATATTTAAACTGAAATTACATTAAGATCAAGAAGATATTTCCTTCTATATGCGCAGAAATTTTCTGCCAATCCACAAATAATTTTCCCATTTCAGCCGACGTTGAATCTGTTTTGCAACGACAACCCGCCTCTCTTCAAAACTAGTTTATCTATGTATAATTTTAATCTAAATAAATATATAGACAGAACTACTTAAATTTCGCAACATGTTCCGGCATTTATCAGTAGCTGCCAGCTGAGAGATAATTTGCATAAATTGATTGCCTCTTGTCCAGCAATTGGAGAAAACCCGTTAAATAAGCGTATTTATATTGCGGGGTACCTGGAAAACATATTCTCTGTGTCGTGCTGATTGCACTCACAATTTCATTTTAAAGTTCTTGAAACAATTTTTATTACGTTTAGCAGCCTTTCCCATGCCAAACCGAAGCAATGGCTACTTGACATTAACCTTTTCAGTATTTATATATATTTTCGTCAGTATATTATCAACGTATGTATTTTGGCTTACATTTAATCTTTTCTTACATTAATATTAGTATTCTCAATGAAACTGAGATAAGAGAGTTGATTTTGTAAGCAGCGCTTAGATGTGACACTAAGACAAATGTATGGGACAGCCAGTGAGGGTCGAACTCGCTACGAACGATTGGTTGGCATGTTACCACGTCGAGATGCTTCAAATTGGGATAGAGGAAGCCTGAAACCACCTACATTCCATTGTTCATCCATTTCCTGCTTCAGCTTGATTTTGTGACGAATTCGCCCTCAGTATTTGCAAATGTACTTTGATACACACGCAATATATATATATATATATATATATATATTAATTTTGTTACTACAATGTTTTATAAAAACATAATATAATTACCCAAAGGTTTTCATGTATTAGAACAAAAATATTCTTCTACATGAAATATGTTAAAATAAATATTTTAGGTGATATTTTAAAGTAAATAAGTTCTTCTTATAAATCTCATCAAAAGGAAAAGTTTTGTTATAAAAATGAATTTTTGTGTAAATATATTTTGCGTTTATAAACCATTGCAATAATAAAATTACAACATCATGCTCTACTCCCTATCGAATACTCTCTATAAAAGTAAATGCTTGAAGAGTGGTTTTTATGTACGCGTTCTTTCACTTTTTGTAATATATATATATATATATATATATATATATGCGTTTGTGTGTGTGTGCGTTTGTGTGCGTGTGTGTGTGAATCGGTTGTTGTGTGTGGGGATACATAATTGAATTCGCCCCAATAAAATTATTAAATTCACTAAAACACAAGTTGTTCCAGGCGTTACAAAAAAATCTTTGTTAAATAGCAGAAACAAGGAAAGAGTAGATAGTGATTTCAAGAACGCTTTGGAATTATTACAATGGGAGTGTTTATAGAAAAAGAAACTCACGAGGCAACCTTTCGATGGTCGGCAAATCACTCGACCCGAGATGCCTTAATCTTTTTTTATTTTATTTTATCAAGGAGCTCTATATAAATAGTGGGAGCACCAGACACGCAGTATTATGACCATGTTTGAATGTTAGAATAATATTTCTGATATATTCTCGAGAAAAATATGTCTAGCAAGACACGTTAAAACAAATTACTCCACAGTGGAACTATCATCGAATACAATATAGATATTCTGCTTCATATCAGCCTAGAAAATGAACTGAAAAGGCCCTACGAATCACTCTCCTGGAGGTCTGCATTAGCTATACTGATGGAAGACATAAAGAGTACCTCACGTTATTAGTAGAGACCCATTTATTCTTGAAGTTTTTAAAAGTAACAAGACACACATCGCCTCACTTAGAAATATTTTGATCTTAAATCTAAGAAAATTTTATTATCGTTTCTCCCCAAGCAAGGAAAGACCACTAATGGTGCACAGAAGAGTAAATTAGGCAAAAGCTTCGTTTTGAAAGCATCAAAATTCACAAACCATTTCTCACCCCAGTTCACCACATATTGGTGATCTTTACCAAGATCATCAGCCTTGTTTACTTTGTCAGTATTTGCCTATTTCTTATTGAGACGAGAGTAAATTTGGTCAGCTATCAGTATATATTCCTACTTAGGAACTGTTTGCATCAAGAAGATAATTGATGAAAATCAGGAAAAACGTAGAACCTAGAATCAAGCCTTGGAGGACACACGCGTTTGTATGAAAAAATCAAGAAGTATGCACGGACATAATATCTCTCACTCCACACTTTCATAGAAACGATTAGATTAAATCAAATAATCGTCCAGAAATACCGTTGGTCTGCGGATTTCTCGGAAGAGCATCATGCCAAATCCTCTCAAGTATTTTTATATAACAGGAGCAACAACACGGGCTTAACCAATTTTCAAGCGCCTAGTATATATATATATATATATATATATATATATATATAGAGAGAGAGAGAGAGAGATATAATCATGGCCGTTAGTACATCAGCGTTAGAATTTGCAAAGTGAAAGCTGAACTGATTCTTATAGATTAGGTTTTAAAATGTGACATGTTATACCATTTTAGCATTGATAATATACTTGAACACTTGGCCAAAAATTGCCATAAGGCTGGTAGGACGATAATTACAGACGTCATGTTGATGTCCATCTTATTTTTAGCAGGGACTGCTAAATTAGGACACGCTTGCATTGACTTACATTTGAGACAGGAGTAAATGGTTATCTTATCAGCGCAGAAAACAACTGGAATAGTGAGACTATCGGAAAGGTCTTTAATGAATATTAAAAATAACGTAATATAAGTATAACTGCATTAATACGAAAAACATTTGAAGAATTGATTTTCATTATTACTTTCGTTTCAAGATAGACAGAGAAAACTGCATCATTTCAAACTTGTGTTTGATGATACTTTAATTTTTCAGTATGTGGAGAAAACCCTTATGCCAAACACTGTCATAAAATCTTGAGATATCCAAAAATACAATCTGGGCTTCACCAGTCTTATATTGATTGTTTATTTACTTTTTTTATCAAGAGTGTTAACACATTTTTAGTGGAAATCATATATCTTTAAATATTATGAGAACCCAATATGATTTACAATACAATGAATAATATATCATCTATTTTAATTTCCATATAATTAAATCTTGTAATTTGTGAAAAAAAGATTCCAGCCCTGATGATTTACAAGTAAACAGTGCATACTTCTTATCTTATGAATATTTAATAATATTTTTTAACTGTTCAATCAAAACTTGCATATTTTGATAAAAATGAATTATTTATCTGTTCATTTTTATTCAAGTTAAATTAATACAAAAATCACTGCAGTCTGAGCCAAATTAACATACATGATAGGAAGAGAATGTTGAAATAATTACAAACTCTAAATAGTAACTCATCTGAATTCTTCATACTTTGAACTCTTGCTTTTCACAAGACACAATTTTTCAAATATTATTTACTGAAAAAGTGATTTCATATAGCTAACGACTTAACCTAACCTGCACTGATTACAGATCAATAATCGAGTAATAATCAATAATCAATAATGGTACATAAAGAGTATGTCTTTTCTGGAACGATGTAGTGTTTGGTGCGAGTTAAATTATTCTAATGGTCAACTGCTTGTGCTCTTATCACAAACTCATAGTAATATGACAGTGTCATCTTCGTAAATAAATATCTCATTCTAATTTCTCGATTGCTTCTGCGTTTTAGCTTTTGAGTTTATCCACCACCATACTGCAGTTTTCATTCTATTACTTGTTCATTAACATAACAAATCTAGTCAATGTATAGTGATATCGAATTATATTTTTCTATGTATAAATAAGGAGAAGAAAGTTGCATGTTATGGGGATAAATAACAATTTGAAATTTAGAAATCAAAAGGTAAGTATTGCACTGATTAGAGACGCATCATCTCAGAAGTCAATTCCCTGAATAAATAATTAGTTAAAATGATCAGTGTGAAACTCCCTATCAGAAATGACATCCGAAAAGAAATTCGAAAATTCTAAGTAACGTACATGACACATTTGTTTCTAGTTGTGAAATTTTGAAATAGTGAAATTAACTAAGTTAGCACGTTCGAATAGTTGCCATCAAAATACCAACAGAATAGTACTAGTTCCATGTGCAGTAAATTTGTTTTAAGTTTAAATTTAATTTATAATCCCGAATAACATATATGCGCTTTTAAACTCTTTCAAATCGACATACTTAGATGGTGACTAAAATTTTAAATAAAGTTATGTTATATCAATTTAAGTGAGTATATTGACTAAACGATTAAGTATAGTACATGGGTTGGCAGAAGGCAACCCAAGGTTCAAAGGCAACCCAAGGTTCAAAGGCAAACCAAGGGACGCAAATGAAATGTGGCAAAATGTGATTCTCTTTTCGGCATAGTCCACCTTGCAATGACCACAATTCTTTCATTGCTGCTGAAGTGTCTGAGTTCAGGGGGTAAAGAAGCTTTGAGACTGTCAAATGTCCGGCAGCAGATATGATAACACCGTTACTGCGATAATGCTTTCGAGCTAATTCTTCTTTTTTTTCATATTGAGGACTAAAAAATCTTCTTCTTCTTCTTCTTCTTCTTCTTCTACTTCTTCTTCTTCTATGTGCCCTATCCACTCAGGACGTAGGCGATCATGGTTCTCCACGTCTCCTTATCACTTGTGGTTTTTAGTAAGTTTTCACCTTTTACAACTCGCAACCCCCGTTCCGTGATCCACCTGATCAGGCCCTGCTAATATATTATCTGCTGCATTCTTCAGTCTCTTTTTCCTTCTATCTGGCCTGTCAGTATAAGGTTTTCCAAGCTCTCCTTCTTTATTGCATGTCCCAGGAACTTCAGTTGTCTCTTCCTGATGCTCAGTATTAATTTCCTCTTTGTTGCCATTCTTTCCAACACCTCATCGTTGCTTGCATGCACGGTTAACGGTATCCGCAGCATCCTTCTGTAGAACCACATTTCCGCTGCTTCATGTTTTGTCCTCATTTTCGATGATATTGTCCAGCATTCACTGCCGTATTGAAGAACTGATATCACATAACTATCCAGCACTCTTTTCTTTGTTATTGTTACATGGGGCAAAATTAATAGAACAGAAACGATGATCAACCTGTTCAAAGTCACAGTAACGCATAACAGTCATTGATACCAAGGATTTGTGTGCTGGAGATAAATTCTGATTAAACAAGAAACAATTCATTACTTTTATGTTTGTTTGACCGTCTTAGAAATTCGTAACTGACGAAGCAAATTGATATGGAATTCTCCATTCATGATGTGATCCATTTTGGAGATAATAAAATCAATAAACACAATAATTTAACATGTAAAAAAACAGCAAAAACGGTAATCAATTTACCTGCAGATGAAATGTACACAACCTTATTTGGAGAAAATGAGTAAGGACATTTCCAATGCACGGACTGTCTCACTGTCTCTGTCTAAAAGTGGTTACACCAAAATTCACCCCGTGTTAAAAAACATTCAAGGACACAAGTTGGATCCCGCAGCCAGCAATGCCAAATTTTTCTCCGATGTGTTAATCCTAGTGGGGTTTTGAGATATTCGATGACGTGGAACCCATTGAACAAATACATTTGTCATTTCAAATTCATAACGCAAAAACTTCCCAAATCTCTCTCTCTCTCTCTCTCTCTCACACACACACACACACACACACACACACACACACACACACACACACACAGAGGATATTTTGCTAACAGTGATTATTTAATTTATAGTCAATTGCTTGTCATTCACGTTGGGAGGTGATAACAATCAATTTTTTTCTCGCTGGGAGCAACGGCAGGATGTCCAGACACTGAGTCAACGTAATTATTCTTCCTTCGACACCTAAATTAAGCTGCTTATTTTTGCAATAATATTAAAGCTGTAACGTCATCTGTAACGTTGAAGCCGAGAGACATTGAACAGTGTCTTGTCACGTGGGAATATCATCTTCAACTGCAGAAAAGGAGAAAAATGCATCGTAACCGGCGATGAATACACTACAATAACCCTACTCGTAGTTGATCGTGTGGTCATCCCCGCTATGAATCAACATCGGCGGCCATACGAATATCTCTGGTTCGAAGCTTCTACTCTGTATTTGGTGGGATCAGCTGAGTGTACTGTAGCTGCTCAAACCGACGGAAACAATCACGGAATATAGCATTCCATTAAAATTGCTGCGTGTGAGCAAAGGATTGAAAATAAATACATCAGCTAAACGAGCAGAGACAATGTTGTTTCGAAAGATGACAATTCTATGGCGCATATAGCAAAACAGGTGAAAACTTATTTAGAAACGCTTAAAGAAAAGACCAGCTCCACCCCCATTTTCATTAAATATTTCCCCAGGCGATTATCACTTGTTCCGATCAATGGAACTTTGCCTGGCTCAGTAGCACTTATAACGGTGCTAAGAAAATGGGTTGACTAGTGTTTACCCAAAAAAACTTGTTTACTGACATGTAATTCAAATTCTGCCAGAAAAGTGCGAAACATTAATAACAAGCGATGGAGTTTCATTTCAGAGACATGTTTCTTACGACTTTTTCGTAAATAAAACTATACATTTTATGAAATATTAGTTAGAACATAGTGAAGGTCTTAATATTTTGACTGCACAGTAATTGGGCATAACTTAATTATTCTCCGTTAGACTAACGCAATAAATATTACCTAATGTTTCCAAAAGACCTAAGCCACATTTATGTGTGAGATTTTTTTCAAATTATATGTTAATGTGAAATGAACTTCCGACTAAAAATCAATCACATCATATCTCTAATTAACTAGATTTATTTGGTTATTATTAGGGAGTTTTTGGATATTTACAATACATATTTATCAATGATGCAACGCATAAAATCTATACAATTAAGACTTTTCCTTATATAATAATAATAATCCGTGACTAAGCATGTCTTCTATATGGTGGGGTAATTTATTAATGCGATTCAACATATTCGCCGCTTAATAATCTTTGGCTAAGTACCACATGTATGGGGAGGGTTGATAAGTTTTGATTCTTTTTGAGATATTCTAAAGGAATCACCTGTATACCTTTTCACCATTTCAACATTTCATTGTAAGCAATGTTTGATTTTTCCATTTTCAACATTTACTATTGAAGAAAATATCAAGATTTAATTGTTTATTCTTTCATTTTACAAAATGTAAACTACGTTTTTGATTTAAAAAAATGCCAATATTGTTAAATGTGTTCGTCATAAACCATATATGAATGTATCATCGAGGATACCACAATTTAGTCAGATTAAGCAAGAATTAGGTTTTATGTCACATTTTCTGATGGTAATTTAACAAACTCATATTAATATGAACACTGGATAAACACTTAAATTGTCATGAATTGCGTTATCTTCCTTTTATTCTACACTAGCCGTATAGAACGGCGTTGTTCGGTGTTTTCAGTGGTTATTTTGAAATTGTAAGGTCAAACTTCAGTATGTGTTTGCCATGATGCCTATGTTAAAAAATTGCGATGTGAGTATTAGTTTTTCTTGTATATGTAAAACGGGACTCCTATTTAGTAAATTTTGCCAATAAACAGAAAAACGCGGGTGAGTGTTACGGAGGCCTGTAAAGTGATGTGATGAAGTTGTGATGCAGAAAAACAGAATGCATTGTCTCTCCAACTTCGGAGCGGTTGGCGCCTTGTAGAAAACTTGAAATTGTTAAGGCATATGATAATGTAGAAGTGACCAAAAACACGCGATTCATGTGGAATACATCTACGCATTTTGAACAAATAAACGATCCAAAAAGCAATACCATCCATGAATTATTTCTAACCCCATGTGTCGGTTGAAAATTTTCTTAGTATATCAAGGCATCAAACCATGATATACCAGTGACTTGTCTTTCTTTGAGTTTGAGTGAAGCGTCTTTGAGAAATGCATAAAATGTGCGCAAAAGACCAGACGGAATTATGTTTGTTGTTAATTTTTGTAGAACCCTGTCAATTGCTTCAAATTGTTTTTGTGTATATCAAAGTTTCGGACCTTGATATACAATTAAGCCGATATTAGTTGAATTCGTATAAGGCATCTCGAAAGCGAAGAATTCTTAAATTCTTAGCATTTCGGTGATTTTTATCGTACAATTTAAATCAATTTGATAATTTTTTTATATCTCAAAGGTTCATGTCATGATCAAAAAGTGACTCAATTTTGGTGGAAATCGGACCATAGGTTTAGGAGGAGTAGGGTTCGTTAAAATGGTGACACACGAGCACATACCCACACAGACAAATTCATTTGATAGATAGATAGATAGATAGATAGATAGATAGATAGATAGATAGATCAATTTTGCATGACATTTATATATTGTAATTTGAATTATATGCATTTACAAAGTTTTCTTTACGTAAACATAACTTTTGTTTAACTTTCTTCCTTAAATTTATCACATTTTCAGTTTAATTAAAATTTAAATTTATTCTTAAATTTACTTTAAATTTTTTTCAAGAGCTTTCCATGTCAAAATATTTACACTTTCACAGACACTGATGTTATTCAGAAATATTTCTACTGAATGTAATCAATTTGTAAATTTCCAGAAGTTTTTTCAGTTTAACCGCAGTGCTTAAAAGTTTGTTTCTACTGCTTTGATGATGTAATTAAATGAAAAATTTGCAGCAGGGTAAAAAAAATTAAACCTCCATGGATCTACGTATTTTACATACTATATACTTTTTGAGAATGTTTCATATCTGTCATTTTATCATTAAAATATGAATAATTATAACCTTTTCCCTGTCGTGTATTTTTCATGGTCTGTTCTCGTTAAGATTGACAAGTTCATTTTCTTGGTATCTTTAGATACCTGTCTTTTGTAATGAATATGTAAAATATAGTTTTTCAAAAAGAAATTAGAAATAGTAAATCTAGAAATGAAATGATTACGCAGATTTCTGAAAAATACTATTCTATATTGGGACTGCAAATAAAAAAATAACTACTGAATGGTTAATATTTCATGTTTTCATAAAAGAAAAAAGGTATTTTGCTTTTCTTTGAAGGTGTTTGTTCACATGATTTTTGGATTCTGAATTATGACGAGAAGAAAATTTTGTTCGCTTTATTATTAAAGTTTACCCTCTTAAAATACGATAAATGATCAGGAAATTATATCGCAAAACAATGGGCGGCCATACTCTTACGATAGAGAAATATAAAATTCTATCTCAAACAAAGACACAAACAATATTCGGAGTCAATGCGATAACAGATATAGAGGTAGAGATAGTATTACAGTCATACAATTTTTAAACAGTAATTAGCTGTCTTTACTTTTAAAGTGAGTTTGCATTTTCACTATTCACATTGTTCGGGCTATTGTCCTCATCTTTACTGTTATGTTTAAGACGTTTCGGCCGTTCTACGTTCAAGCCTTCTTCAGGTGCTAGAATTTAGAACCGAATCCGTTTTTACGATCACTGGGGTATATCATTCGCATTCCCTGCGCGATGTCATTTCTAGTAGCCATGTAGTTACCCCTCTTTCACTTAATTCTCTATGTTATTTATTCACCACTGCCAATATGGAAGAGAAACAGGTCACCCCCCTAAGATAAGTCTAGAAAAAGATCGCTAGAATGCAACAAGAATGGAGATAGAAAATTCAGGCGTAGCTGACCACCTATAGAGGGAGAAAATGGAATTAAGTTGAAATAACAGAAATAAATCATCACTAAAGAGTAAGTAAAGTTAAGGGATCAGTACATATGCCATGCTACAAATATGTCCTACGCCGATTAAGAATAGTTATGAATACAACATAGCAACCAGAAATATGGAAAGCTAGAGAAAATTATTAGCGACAAAGTTTGCAATATGAGCTCTGGTAAAAATGTAAGAGAAATCATTGCAACATGAACATTGTTAAAATTCTTACTGAGACATTAGATTATAAGTCTCAGAAATTCACATGCTGTTCTCCTTAGGAACACATAGCTCAGTAGATATAGACGTTGGTTATTTCTAATGATTTGACTTGAATAGTTACAATATCAATAAGCTACAACAGTTGTGAATATATAACTTTGAGATTTAAGTGTAAAAAAGAGACGAATAAATGGCTACTAGAAGTGGCATCGCACAAGTTATGAGGATGATATACTACAGTTTGGTTCGAACTTCCTAGCACCTGAATAATGCCGGTGCGTACAACGACTGAAACATCGTAAATGTAGCCGTAAATCCCAGGACAGTAGTCCGAACAATATCGATAGAATAATAATTTGAGCAGAAAATTAAGATATATACAAAACTTGTTATGAATAAAGAAATTCGGTGATAGAAATTTTGAACTGAACCCTTTAATATGATCACTGGGGAGTATCATTCTCATTCCTTGTGCAAAACACTTTCTAGTACTCATGATTTCTTTCCACTTAATTTAATCCTCTAAGTTATGTAGCCTGGTATTATACTCACAACTCTTTGGTTGAAATCAGTAGAAATAATCAACGTCTATATCCACTGGCTCATAAACCTCTGAGGAGAACAGCAAGTGAATATCTGGGACTTATAAATTTAATGTTTCAGTAACCATTTTTACAAGAGTTCCTATTGCAATTTGTTTTTGTTAAAACGTTCGGACGATATTCATTATTGACAATTACCAGTTTGCCTCGTTACAGCTAAAATCTGAACTGTTACATCTACAGGTTTGAAACGCCCGCATTTAACCCGTCTCTTCTTTCCAAGAAGAGAGTCCCATATAAATGCTACCACAAAAACGACAATCATCTTTTAGTTTATGAACAATAGTTATGCCGTGGCCACATCCAGATAATCTGCAAATCGCATTCCTTCGTTTGCCCACAATTAGAAGATATAGGACATAACATGTTTAAAATAAGGAGCTCTATGAAGGAGCTAATCTTCATTTATCTATTTATTGTGGATATTCGTTGATAATTTGTTGTGGCAAATTTTAACGCAAATCTTCGTCGCACATTTAGTATAGAGTTGTTGTAGCAACCGATTTGTCCGGACGTAAGACCGAGAACACAGGAGGTAAGTTTAAAACAGTGTATTAGTATAACAAGAACAAAACCTACAAGTAAGTGTTAGGAATAAGTAAATAGAAATTAGTGCCTCTGAACGTTATAGTAACGCTGCCTATTGTCTGACTAGTAGCTGGTTTCAACTGCGTATTACCTGTCAACAGCCATGGTTTACTGCCTTTAACTGTTTTCCATAAGTCACGCATTTTATTATGTATAGTAAGAGGAAAGGTTCATTCCTCGTAGAAGGGCACCATAACACTCTTCTTCTAAGCTAATACCAAACAACTTATTTACTTACACTATATTTTGTTGTTACAAAAATGACGCCCGATAAGAGAAACAGCATTTTATTCTTTAAAAATATCTCCAGAAATATATAAAATAGTTAAAATACAAAACTTTTGCAAATATGGACGTCTGCTATGAATTTGTTTTTAATCATATCACCCACAGCAAGGCGGTAATGCCACTGATGCGAAGGGGGTTACATAAGAGTGAAGAGATTGGAAAAGAGAAAACCGGAAACCCCATCCTAAACAGCAAACAAGGGATGAGCCTCTTCACCTGTTCAATTGATGTGGGTGGAGTGTGAACCGGGTGGAGTGTGAACTAAGGAGATAATTTATTCATTGTCTATGAAAAGGTATTGGTTATTATGCAACGAAATCTGTTAAAGCGGATTCCACCTCTTTTTCGTCCTATAATGTTTACCATTTAGAAAGGTGCTTATCGGTTTAAAATGATAATATGTTGGTAAAATATCAGGAGAATATTGAGGTTATAGTAAACTCTCGTATCCCAAGTCTGTGAGGTTATGCAGCATTATTCTCTTAAATGTGGCTATGCATTATTGTGTAACAGAATTGAACCACGTCGATTCACTAATGCAGTTATCATATTTTGGAGGCGTGCATGCATTTTAGCAAGGTGATTCCAGTAAAATCTCTAGATTAATGTTTTGATTGGCTTCTAAAAAGCTGTATTAGATAGCACCAATTTCAAATAACTAATCATGTTAAGCACACATTTTTACGTATACAAAATTTTACCTAAAATGTACGGTGAATACTATGTTAAAATGGTTTTTCAAAAACATTCGAGTGCCATTACTTTTGTAACATCGAATACTCATACGGGTGAACTTTAGCAACAAGTTCAAAGAATGACCTTATCTTTAACTGAATTGTACTTCCGAATTGTACAGCGATATATTGAAAATAGTCATGTCCTCAATCATTTAGTTATTGCATTGAATCTTAGAACTATGAGAATATTTGAAGTTCATTGAAATGTTTGTTTGGTTCGTCGTAGTTAGTTTTATAGTTACATCCTGATTATTCATCACTTGAGTTCAATTCAATATGGCATCAGGCCTGATATGTCGAGGAATTACAAAAATGTCAAAATACAAAAAGTAAATTGAGATTTGTTCGAATATCTCAAATCCAAGACCTATTTTTACAAGTAAAAAAAAAATGTACTATATATTCACATCTGAGACCTGTCTTTGCCTTTCCTTGGCAAAACTGATGCCAATATCCAGGAAGTGACTTTCCCTAACGATCGGTTTAGGAGAAACTTAGGTAGGTTCGTGTCGCTTACACAAACACACCCCCCCCACACACACACACATATATATATATATATATATATATATATATATATATATATATATATATACATACAAATGAACAAAAAACGAAGAAATATTTATTCCAACTTTTAAAATTGCAACTTTTAAAATATTAATTTTAAACAAGGCTCAATATATTTATAGTGAAATGAATATTTATTATTATGATGATGGTTGCCATTTTTATTAACTACCTAATAAGACATTGTCTTTAATGTCAAAACAAAATATACAATTTTGTAGCAGTTTGTAGTTTATACATGTTTGAAAAAATAATTTAAACCTTATCTATACCTATCAAATTGCAGTAGGCCATGTTACTACTACTACTAGTATATATATATATATATATATATATATATATATATATATATATATTGATTGATTGATTGATTGTTTAATTACTTAGATTTGGTCATAATAAAATTAGACCAGTTAATATTTGTATTAAAAAGTTTTCAATGCAGTTATATTGTAGAACTTTTGAAATTTATTTTATTGTAAATGAGTTATTACGCGTGTAATATAATAAATATAATTATCATCATTATAATTAAATTTGACTTTCTTTTTAATTAATTTAATTTACATTGCGACACGGAAATTTCTCTGTTTCTCTGTTTTGAGATTTTACTTCTTTATCAGGCAAGCGGCAAGAAAATGTATATGTAGGAAGGAGAGATTGGTAGCAGACGCTCAAAATGGAACGTACTAAAAGTGGCTGTAGTAACATCAGCGACCGACATAATCCGAAAAGAAAAAGCCTGTTGAAAGCAAAATGTGTGGATTACTGAAGAGATCCTTGACCTGATGCATAGGTGACAAGAAAAGCTGCCGAGATATGGAACGGAATACAAGAAAATAATGGAAACAATGCAGACAGGCAAAAAAAAGTTGACTCAACGACAAATATGCCGAAGTAGGGAGATTGAGAACAAAATATAATGGAGATAATGGTGCAAAGTATTGTGAACTCTCAGTTTAATGAGCCACATAAAAAAACTCATAGTCCGGAATCTGATGAACAGAGCGCGCAGCAGAATCGGCCCAGAGAACAGTGTGGCTTTGTTACAGATATTGGAAAAAGGAATACATATTGATACTCATAATACTAAATGAAAATGCAATACAAATGCAGAATAACCTCTATCTGTGATTCATATACTACGCAAAGTTATTTGACAATGTACGCTACAAAGATTTGATACAGATACTCGGCAACCTCTACTTTTTGGAAAAGACGTTATAGTAATCAAGAATATAAAATGGCAGCAAACCACTTGCGTACGAATAGGAACTGAATTCAGCAGAAGCAAACAAAGGGAGCAAGACAAGGATGTGTTTACTCACCGGATCTTTTCAACATACACAGTGAAACAATTCGGAAAGAAATAAAGCCTATGCCAGGATTCGTAATTGGCGGCCACAACTTCAACAATGTAAGATAGGCAAATGTCACACTGCTGATAGCAGACACGGTAAAGAAGATGCAAGATCTACAACAGAAGGTGGCAAGAGAAAGTGAAAAGAAATAACTAAGAACAAACTTCAGGAAAACCAAATACATATTCGTCAGCAAAAAGAAGGCCCGAAAATGCCAACTACCGGTAAGAAAACAAACATAAAATAAGTAATAAAAGTTAAATATTTTGGAGGTGTGCAGATAGAGAAAGGATAGAAAATGTAATGTCTATATCCAACGACAAATTGGCATGGCCAAGGACCTATTTCAAAATCTAACCAGAGGACTGAAAGATAGGAAAATCTCATTAGAAACAAGGAAGAGAGTGCTGGAATGTTATGTTATGCCTGTCTTTCTGTATGGCAGTGAATGTTAGACGATCTCCACAAGTATGACGGAGAAGCGTGAAGCAGGAGAAATGTCGTATTACAGATGGATGCTGAGGCTACCATGGACTGTGCATAAATCTAACGATAAAGTTTTTGAGAGGATGGAGACGAGAAGAAAACTCGGTAAATTTTTGATTTAGCACCCAAAGGCTCAAATATTTCCTAAATATCCTAATTTCCGTGCAAATGTATATGCTGAAATCCAATCAACAAATAGATAATAAAGTAACCTACAATTTTTATTATTATCGACCAGAAAAAAATCGAACAACTTCTCGCTCTTTATTTCAGCATCAAACACCTTTGAAATATGTCATTCAGTGCTGAATGACTTTAGGCGTAGGAGGCTAATTTCGGCCTATTTACTTCCTTTGAAAAATTACTATGAGGATTTGTTTTGTTTCGGAACGCTGAAAGTTACGTGTATTTGCGTGTTTCTTTCTCTTTTTGGGGGGATGTAGAATTTTTTTAAGAACATTAACGTTAAAATAGAAATTTACGGTTATGGTTAGGGTTATTGGGTGTAACTTTTTCTTTTTTTTTTTTTGGTACTTATATATTTGAAGGTTAATTAAACTACACTTATCACTTATTTTCATATATTTGAAAGTTTACTTTCATAACCTTCAAATACATTGCGTGTATTTGCGCTTTTTTTTTCGTTTTTTATTTAATTTCAGAAGAAATTTAACTTTCAAATATATGAAAATAAGTAATAACTGTAGTTTTATTAACCTTCAAATATATGAAAATATATTTGCGTGTTTTTATCTTTTCTTTTCTTTTTTCTTGGTAATGAATTTGAGAAAGTTGCGTGCATTTAATATGAGAAGAATGTTAGCTTTCAAATTTATGAAAATGAGTGATGATTGAGTTAGGGTTATGGTTAGGGGTTGGTTTAGGTAAGGGTTAGGGTTATTGCGTGCATTTTTTAGTACTTATATATTTAAAGGTTAATTAAACTACACTCATCACTTATTTTCATATATTTAAAAGTTTACTTTCTTTAAAAAATTCTACATTTTCATATATTTGAAAGTTAACTTTCGTTGGAAAAAATTAAGTAAAACTACAATTATCACCTATTATCACCTATTATCACCTATAAAAAAAAAGGAAAACAATATTTGAAGGTTAAGTAAAACTACAGTTGTCACTTATTTTCATATATTTGAAAGTTAACTTTCTTCTGAAATGAAAAAAGGGGAAAAACACGCAAATACACGCAATATATTTGAAGGTTAATTAAAGTACACATATTTTTATACATTTGAAAGTTAACTTTCTTAAAAAAATTATATTTGAAAGATAACTTTCTTAAAAGAAATTCTATACCCCCCAAAGAGAAAAAAACAAACACGCAAATACACGCAACTTTCTTCTGAAATTGGGTTCGGTAACAAAATTAATCGCGTAGTAATTGCACAAAGGAAGTAAATACGCCGAAATTAGCTTCCTACGCCTAAAGTCATTCGGCACTGAATTAGATATGAGAATGGTGGTTTTGGGTGAGATAAAGAGCGAGAAGAAGTTCGATTTTTTCTGGTCGATAATATTAAAAAAAATGTAGGTTTTTTTCTATATCTGTTTGTTGATTGGAATTCAGAATATACATTTGCACGGAAATAAAAATTTTAGAAAGGCCTTCGGCGCGAAATCAAAAATTTACTAAAAACTCATAATTAACATAAGGAAGAGACAGATGAGGTTTGTGGGACATGTAATGAGGAAGGAGGACCTAGTGAATTTAATAATCAGAGGACGGATAGAGGAAAAGATATACACGGGAAAGCTAAGAAGGGACATTGCACATGAAGAAGAAGAACTGACCAGATGTAGTCTAGCTGTTTTCTAGCTAATGAACTGAGCTAACGATGTCTTCATATTGTCCTTCTCTCTATGTGCGTGATCGGATATATATATGTATATATATATATATAAAACGTTATTTTTTAACAGCAATAAAAGTTTCAGCCAAAATATGTCTACTTCATCTGCAAAAGGGATGTGTTTGAAGTATCTTCTCGATGCATGAATGTATACATACGCTAAAGTGTAAAGAAAATGGCATATAGTGTATTACAATTTAATTATCGCATCGTAGATCTTTTCGAAATAGATATCTTAGTAACCCCAGAATACGATTTTTTCTTCTCTTATTAAATTGAGAAAATTATGTTTTCACCTTATTTAAAGTTACTGAATATTTCATTTCGGTGTATGGAAATTCAAAGTATATCTACTTTTATGCATTAGCGATAATATTCAGTAAATTTATTATCTTTTTTAATTCTCAGTTAGGTCGTGGGTAACCGAAATGTTGGGAAGAAGTAAATAAAGAGGAACCAATTTATTTACTAGACTGAGTATATACTGTTGCCCAAAGCAACTGGAAATGATTTCGTTGCACGATTAAAGTCATTACTCGAGTAATCATCTAGGAGACAAACTTGTTAACCATTACTGCAGGCACCTGTTCAAATGGAAAATAAATGACTAAACTATTTTATGGAAATCATTTGATTCTGATTTTCGGATGTTTTATTTGGGAACTTTTTTTGTAAAAAAATTATCTGTGATGGTTGCTTCTATAAGTCTTAATTTTCCCTAAAACAGACACTCTCATATATATATTCGAAAAATAAATGCTCTCATATAATATCTTTTAAAAAGTGTGAGCACGTAAATAAAATACACAAAAAGTTTCCTTTCTTGCACTTCTCGCGTTTGGAACTCCCTTCCTACTCCAGCCAACTTTAATCTTCAAATGTTGAGAAATTGTTAGTATCTATTCTAACGTAAATGTACAAGTAGGAATCAGGATTGCTTAACGTCTGAAATAAAACAGCTCAAATTTATTTGAAACAACTAAAAAAGTTAAATTGAAATACCATTATGATTTCTTGTTTCTTTTTACACAATTTATCAACATTCTTCAGGTTATTTAAACTCCGAAAATTATGTTATTTTCTAAGAATTTTTGTAGGAGAGAGAATAATTGATTAGTGATAAAAGTTATACTAATTAGCAGATAGTTGGGAGAATGAGTTTTTTCCAGGCTCTCGACAAGAATGGCGAAGCACGAACCGTTGCCTTGGATATCTCTAAAGCGTTCGACAGAGTTTGGCATGCTGGCCTTCTATGAAAACTACAGAGCTATGATATAACTGGACATTTGTTTGAACTAATCCACTCTTTCATCTCTATCTGCACATTGAAGTTGGTATTAAACGGACATGCCTCCCAGAAATACCATACGAACGCGGGTGTCCCTCAAGGCACTATCCTAGGTCCGACGCTCTTTCTGATATACATTAATGATCTCCCTGATACCATAAGAGCCCAAGTAGGTATGTTCGCCGATGACAACACAGTTTACTCTCGCCTTGATCAAAAATCTGGTGTGGGCGACAAAGCTAACCTTGCAGCCTAGCTTGAAAAGGAGCTACAATCCGTAGTGGACTACGGTAAGAAATGGCTCGTAAGTTTTAATGCTTCTAAAACGAAGCTGCTATCAATTAACCATCATAGACAATCGCACCTACCTTCCATTAGCATGGACCAGGCTTGCCTCCCAGAGAGTACAACACTACGTCTCCTTGGTCTCAGACATTCAGCGAACCTCACGTGGAATGACTATATCGAATCCATTGCTAAATCCGCTGCTATAAAAGTCATTTCTCTCTGCAGTGCCCGGAAGTTTTTTCCGTCTGAATCTATTCTGCACATAGATAAATCTACAATCCGCCCGTGTATTGAATACTGCTGCCACATCTGGTCGGGTGCCCCAGCTATTCTCCTCGGGCTTCTTGACAAAATAAAACGGATAGTCTGTAATGCGATCGATACCAACTTGGCAGACCGGCTCTCACACCGGCCCGACGTGTCTTCCCTCTGTCTCTTCTACAAATACTTTCACGGCTTCTGCTACGATGAACTTAGATCATTGGTGCTCCCTAGGTAAGAATTTGCACGAGATACTCGATTAGCAACTAGATCCTACCATTTTACATTGAAACCGATAAAATGCAACCACAATTTCTACTCCAACAGTTTCTTTTCTCGCACTTCCCGCCTTTGGAATTCCCTTCCGCATGATTCCTTCCCCGACGGCTACAATGTCCAGAAATTTAAATGTAAGGTCAATAGACAGCTCCTAACACACTAACTCGCATCCATTCTTTCAAACACTCTTTCCATCTTCCCAACCCACAGTCTCGGTATCCTTACCCATCTATCACCCTTCTTCAGACATTTCCTATATCTAACCACTCTTTCTCTTTACCTTTCCCTATATAACCCTATGCGCAATAGTGGCAGTGGAATGCCTTGCCTGTTGTGAAATGATTAAATACCGTAAGTAAATATTTCCAAACAAGCTTGAATTGAAACTTGGCTTTCTATCAATCCACGCTCTCACATCCACGCGTAAATCACCTTGGATTCACAGGCCGTCAACTGTCTATAAGTGATCATGTACGACACTGCTTGTATTCGGAAAATGATGAAGACAGCATGAAAACAAGCGTTTCAAGATCTATTTAAAGAAAATATGAATGGTTTTAAAAATTTATCCTGTTTTATGGTATATACTTTGAGTGTGATGATGATATCAACGAGATCTTCCTTTACATCCCTTGCATTCAATATATCTTGTATGTTTTGCTGTATTCCATTTTTTCCCAATAACTATGATTTCCACAAAACGTAGTACCCAAGGTTTAAAATGAATTTTTGAAGATGAAAAGTCATATTTGAAGCTTTTATTTTAGATTTAATTTATTAGCAATGAATTGAATTTGATATTTACAATGAGCAAAATACTTTTCTATATTTAAAAAACTAATTTGAAATTCATTTAAATTCAGTGGAAATCATTTTTTTATTTTTTATTTTTCAAACATTGTTGATTAATGCACTTTTTAATCGCTTTTTATCGCAATGTTATTGTTTTTATTAAAATAAATTACAATAATAAAATCTAAGTTTCTTAAACTTATCTGGGAAATAATTGTTGATTTAAAGTATAATTAATCGATTTTAAAAAATGTACAGTTAGGTCCAAAGCTAGGTGGACTAGTAGTTGAATAAGTTTGTGTATCAATTATATTATTACAAATGTGTCGAAATCCAAGAAGTGTCACTGTTTTGAAAAATTGCATAAGATATGTATTTTCAGAAATTATTACATAAATAGACTTGTGCAAAAATATTTGACGAAACTCGGGGAGTAGACTGCAAAACTATCTAAATTTTTATTAACAACAGTTTGGGCGCCTACGTTTATGAAATTTAAACACTCTTGTATTATTGGTCAAATAAAATGTAATTGTCAATATAATAGTTGTATTAGTAAATATAATTGTACATGCAATCTCATGATAGATATCGTTATTTACTGTTCATCTGCTTTAAAAACACTCTTTACTGCTTACTTCAAGTTTAAAAATGAGACAGAAATGTATTTTATAACAAACAGAATTTAATTTTTATGCGACTTTAGCGATATTTACATGTTTAAAATGAGATAACAATTGCTGATATGTTTTTTTTTGTTTGTTTTTTTTCAAAATAGTAGCTTTTCACAAAACGGGCAAACTGCTAATCGTAAATATTACGCCGACTGTTAAAAAACGATGATTTTAACAAAAATTCACACGTGCAAGAAATGACTAAAAAATTTAATAAATAATTAAAGCATATTGGTCTTTCTTCTTAATATTAACAGAAGCATTTTGATGATGTAATCTTTTTTTATTACGTTAGACATTTTTAATCACTTATTTTCAGTGAATGTTTTAAGGTACCTACATTAATGTCTTCTATTATATTTTGCCCCAAACTAAAACATCTTATTAAATAGCTTTACAGTGAAACTTACGAACATCTATGTGTAATGATTATTCATTTGTTCCTGTTCAAAAATAATTTATTTTATACAGAAAATGTAAATATGATCATTGTATTAGAATACTGTTCTAACTTTTGCACGGAAAATTAATGTTGTTTCAACCAGAGATGCTAACATTATCTTTATGTACTCAACACTGTAACTCTCTTTTGGCTACAATCATTATTTGTATATACGCCAGTACATTCTATAAGTAATCATCAAAATGAAAATTTATTATTTGAGGCTTTTGGTCAGCTATTTGATAAATCAGTTTTTCAATTATTCTATCTGCATATTACATCTTCAAGCGTTGTATTTTGGCTTGCATCTCTAAAGAATAGAAACGATTTAGAAAATGATATAAATAGATGTAGTTAATTCTTTACATAAAAACAGCACGGACACATTCTACTCAGTGAGGATGATGTGTTGAATACAAATTCAGATATTCAAGCCTGAAAATTACTTGATGGTGTTGAAGCGACATCTCTACAATTTCTTCCATACTTGTACTTGGTTAGTCTGCGTAGGCAGTTTTATTGACAGGTTGGAAAGGTTTTTTTTTTCTGAGAGTTCCTTTGCCAATCCAAATGTTCAATACATATAGAGTAAGCGTGCTTTATTAACTTGCACATGCGTGTCAGCTAGAAGTAAGAAAAGAGCAAAAGGAAGAAAGAAATATATCCAAAAGTACGTATTATGACATGTTATGAAAAACAACTCTACTAACTTCATAGTTTTTGTTTGACCCGAAATGAAGTTATATAAAAATGAGAAAAATAATAAAATATAAAACGACCATAACGGACTGGAAAAGTCAAAGGAAAAATAAATTTGGGAGGAGAAGAAACAAAACCTCTGAAATGAAGATTTCGTAAAGAAACGCCCAAACATTTGAGAGAATCAAGCAAAAAGCCGAAGAGTGGGTCGGAATTTTTGCTTTCTTTGCAGAGATAACTTCAATAAATGAGCGAATGAGTTTACTCCACCCAGACAACGAATGCCTTCATAGAGATATTGATGTTCTCATTAGATCTTGCTAATTAGCTCACAGAAGCCAATGGATATTTCGTCAAAATATAATTTTAATAATATCAATATATTCCATTTCCCCATACGGATGAAAATAGAAAAAATGTTATATGACACGTATTCATATTATTATTATTAGAAAACGAACTGATTATTGACTTATTATTTCTTACTTTCAAACAAGATGTTTTTATTAAGTATATGTAATGGAATACTTTTGGTTAACATATAGGAATAATTTGAATAATTTTGTAATTGATAAATTTGATTTAGGAGCAAAAATGATATTTTGTTAATATTAATACGCAACATTAAACATCACCAAATACCTGAAGTATCCGTGTATACATATGGAAGTGGAAAATCGATTCGATCAGAAAAGAATTCTTATATAAACAATTATTCTTTTCTAGAAATAATTTTAATGGTTGATGTAGAAAATATCCCAGAAGCAATGTCGCTGATTGATTTTATATATATATATATATATACATATATAATTTGGCACTTGGTCTTATTTTTATTTCGTCGACTGTACATTATATAAGTGTCAGACAGGCACCCTTTTTATAAAAAAAAAGAGCACCATGTTACAATTTACCACGCAAGAAGTTTAGATTTGACTTGCTTTAGTGTCTGGCAGTCGCACCAGAAGATCTAATTCGAACATTTCAGCTTGTTTGCATGTCAATCTGAGTACATTTCAGGTGATCTAGAAAGAACTGGACGAGTCTAATTGAGATTACAAAGTGTTTGGAGTGATCGTTACAGATAGCACTATAGCAAGTGCCTTGAAAAGATTAAACTACCTATGTCAAGTGGGTGGCTGCTTGAATTTCCTACGACTGGCAACGGAACTATGCATCACAATATACAAGGAGGATGACACGGCCGTTTCTGTCTGACAATTTCTGTGACCACATAGCATGTAGCAACCTAACTTTTAAGAAGCAACACTCTTGAAAATTGTATGTGGGACGCAGATGAGCGACAGAGAGCAACAAAACTCGTTTTAAGACCAAAAGTGAATTTAGGGCAAGAGTTATGGCTGAGTCCAGAACAGTTGCAAAAATTTCGAAGTCATCTGGAGGCGCTGGTTGAAGCAAATGTTGATTTGATGAAATAAATTTACAATTTAGTAGCTGGTTGATATTGTAAATATAAAATATAACTGTAAAATGAGATGTCAATGTTGTATTAATCTTTGCGTAATTTAGACGATAATTTATACAATTCACACTCCACAAAACCACACCCACACCTACCCATCCTCACACACACACACACACTCACACACATACATACATACATATATACATTTTCAGACCGTATCTGCGCATATGTACACCGACTTCTCTACAGTCCATACGGTCTGCTGGTAGAAACCAATCGGTTATGATAGGAGGCTTTATTCGTCAAGGGTTTCCGTTACGCATTTGCTTGCAAATTTTCGCACTGGAGGCTTTCCTTCTCATTTTTAAGGCGAAACCACTTTTATGCGGAAACTACTATCACCGTGGACAGTTACTCAGTCTATGCTGATGATATTTCTCTTCTTGTATCGAGTAGAAACGAGATTGACTTGGTCGGCGAAATCATAGTTTACGAGAGCTGACAGTAGTTACGCTCAATCGCGATAAGACTGTTGGTCTGCGCTTGCGCTCGTTGGAGAGAGTTTGTTTTCCTGTGTCTTTCCTCTAGACAAAGGAGCCGATCAAGATACATGGCTTTTGATTCGGTCCAAGTCGTTCTTCGTTAGTGATTTTTGGCAATATGATAAAATATATATGTTTAAAACACTAGGGTGGCCAATTAATTATGTCTAGTAATGTATTTACTGTAGCAATGTGTGTTATGATGCAATTAATATCGGTCTGAAAGTAAAATCGGAGAGCCGAGGTCAAATTACAGTGAATTTGATTTGTTGTATTCACTTACGCAAAAATTTCCTTGGGAATGTTATTAATCACTCACTTCTCCTTTCATTTATGGTTTAAGTAGCTGGACAGATTAGGGTCAATAGCATTGTTTGGTTGGCAAACAGTCTAACGCAGAAAGCATGAATATCTTCTTCCCAGTCATGTTTTTTTCGGGACATGAACTTCCAAACGAGTATCACGTATAACACTTAACTGACTGACTGACTGCATAAATTATTTACGGTATTTTGCATAAACATTATTTTTGTTATTAACCTGTTAACCGGGAGGTATTCTATCCGTCTTTATATTAACTGCAATGAAAACGCAATGTTTATGTGTTGTTTATAGCAATGGATGAATTTATTTGGTTTAATTATAAATTGAGATTTTCATTACAAGTAGGTACTTTTCGCATTTAATGAGAAAATCAGTTAAGCGAAACACTGTTTCTGCAAAGCCTTCCTTTATATGGAAAGCAATTAATGCTTATCTTCAGATACTCAGTGTAATTCAAAATTTCTATGGTTAACTGTTAAGTCAAATACTCACATGCCTGACTGCAGAGGCTCATGCCGTTTGTTGATGTAGAAGTTACCTTCTGCTTTATCGCAAGTAACGTTTGTTAATGTTTTTATACTATTACTATTTTTGTCTACTCATTTTGATTGCTATCTATCCATTGATATACAATGATTATCTTCATGATAACTTATCAGATTGTTAATTTTTTTCTTAAAGGGTTATACTTGTCATTAGACATATTTTAAGCAATTCATCTTTCTTAGGAATAATTATATCACTATTTTGATGAGCAAAAGTAGCCCTACGATGTTGTTAGGTTTGAGATATACGTATATAAAATGTTTTTGCTTCTAAATGCTACACAGTGTTACGAAGTAAGTGTCTAAATTTTAAAGTAAATGTTTATAGCTTTCTTTAAAATGTTTAGTTTTTTGTCTGAAATATATCGAATTTATACTTTTCGAAAGCCGACATACTTTAAACACTAATTTGTATTTTTTTTATTTTACGGCGGGTGGTACCTTCAAATTCAAACGCTTAAATTATAATAGTATCAATTTTCCTATGCTCTATTCTATTCGTAATAATACTACTACTTATAGAAATAATAATAATAATAATAATAATAATAATAATAATAATAATAATAAAGAATTATGTTTTTTAAATATTTGTAGTTATAACAGACATTAAAAATTAAATCGACAGTTGTCTAGATAATGTAATAACATCTTAAATGAAAAACAAATTTAATATTTTTTTCTAAATGTGTTTATACCACAAGCATTTTGGAATATTAAACTTTAATAATACTATTTGAAGTAGCCATAAAATTGAAAATAGAAATTTTCATAACTAGTTTTCGTGATATCATTAATTATGTAGAAATTTATAATAATCAAATAGCAATCACTAGATTTGATAGAATAAAACGCTAGGATAAAATTGTTCGACACAAGACTGAGTAATGTCGGGAAACATCTGTGAAAATGTTTAACAATATAAAAGAAACACGTGCTTTCAGGTCTGGTTTGCCATTCACTATTGAGTCTCATTTAATATTAGTTATTTTTAAGGGCACATATGCAACAGTCATATGAAAAGCTGGGTTTTTATATTACAATATCGATTACGTTTATAGAGCTACCTTAAATATAAAGTCTAAGTTGCAGGCTATAGACAATATGGAAACATAATATTCCTGTAAACCTTCGGAGCAACTACTTGTATATCAAGAACAAACAAAATCTGTAAGGAAACTGGATATGACATCTAAAGCTGCAGGAGATATGCGTGGAAAATAGAAAAAACGAAGGTGAACTACCTTCGGAGAAACACGAGTCATGTATCGACTAAAATATGAACAAAGAAAAAATCTCACCAAAAACGAATCAGGTGACAATTAAAAAAGCCAATATGACTATTAGGGAAAATGTCCAAGAAGAAATACAATATTAATCGAACGTAGTGAAGAAGAAACCCTATCATACTTGAGGGACAAGGAATCTTTCGTTGAAAGTTAAAACTGTAAAACGGAATGCGTCGATGAAGTTTTCCGACACGCTGACACGAAAGATTTAACGAATTCACCTCCACTAAAAATATAAAATTTAAACGATTCTTTTTCTATGTGTCGTGTCCCTTCAGGACGTAATGACCTTCCATATCTCCCCATGTCCTGTCGCCCTTAATAGCTCTTCTTTCGTCCCGCTCTGCTATCCATCGGCTTAAGTTCATAAGTATGTAATGCATTTCCTTCCCTTGTCTCACTTTTCTTTTATCCGTGAATGTTCTCTAAGCCATCCTTCCTCATCTTTCTTTTTCATTGCGCCGTGTTTCTTCAGAACGTAGGCGATCATGGTTTTCCACGTGTTCTTATCACTGGCTGCTCTTAGCACGTGTTCTCCTCTTACCCCACCGAAACCTCGTTCTAACATCCACCTGCTCAGGCCCTTCAAATATGTTATTCGCTGCGTTCCCCTGTCTCTATTTCCCTCTATCTGACCTGTGAGTATCAGATTCTTCAAGCTTCCCTCCTCATCACATGTCCCAAGAACTTCAGCTGTTTCCTTCTGGTGTTCACTATTAAGTTCCTTTTTGTTTTCAACCTTTCTAGAATCTTATCATTGCTCACATGTTCGATCCTTCCTCATTAGATGTGTCAAAAATTTCAGCTTTTTTATGCTGTTAAATATTAGTTTCCTTCTTATTTAAAAGCTCGTTGTTTCTCATGTCTTTAATCCATAGCATCGTCAGCATCCTTTTGTAGAAAGACTGTTCGGTCGCTTCAAGTTTTTCCTTAACCTTTGATGAGATTTTTTAGCATTCGCTGCCATATCAAAAGACAGGTATCACATATTCCCGTACTGTCTTTCTAACGAAATAGATTATTCATTTTCTGAAATGCTTGCTTGGCCATTCCAATACGCCTTTGCTTCTTAATGTAGTGTATTCCATTCGCTGCTACGATACTTCGCAGGTATTTATATTACTGTACTTGCTTGATTTTAATAGTCTCGGCCTGTAGTTAACATTTTTTACTCCTCCTTTGACTGATTACCATGTATTCAGTTCTCTTTTAGACGATACGCTTGTAAAATTAAAAGTCATATTCCATAAACACAGCAAAACACCTGGTCTGAATTATAAAAGAAAGTAAAAAATAAAACAAATCGAGATAGTATGACGCATAGAACCTAATACAGAAAACACACTGTAACAGAATATATCTAAAATTAACATTGTTTAAAGAAGCAATACTTAACTATACCCAATATCTGCAAAACAGATATTTAGAAACCAACGAAATGTTATGTTTTAAACAGAGTTACAGAGACAAGCGCTGAACACTACAAACACAAATAAAACTTCTTTTGGAATTTAATACTGTATCTTGTCACAAACACAATGACATCCCAAAACGGTTTTAAAAAATGAGGATAGTTCTTAAGAATAGTAATAAGGGCGGGTAATGAAAAAAATCTATAGACAATACAAAACACAGAAGTATCGCCAATCAGAAAGCACAGTGATATAATGTATATTGTTTCCGGTATTTCATCATGCTTAATAAATGAATAATACGTCATCATCAAAAATTCCTTAAAATAGAAATGTCACACTAAAGAGGCCAAAGATTGAACAGTCTTCTTCCATGAAGATATCAAAGAAATGAACCATGTTAAAAAAAAAACCAAAAACCCATTATTTTACATCTAATTTTTGCAGTAAAATTTAAATAGACAAAGAGTAAAAAAAGGAATCCTTGGATGTGTGTATTCCTCAAAACATCAGCTAGTGATTAATAGTTCAGGTTGCATTATACGTTGGCTTTCATTGATTTTAAAAAGTATCAAATCATTGCTGGTTATTTGAAGCCAGAAAATATTTTTAGGTTCTAAGAACATTCTTTCAGGGATAAAAACCGAGCGAAAAAGTCTTATTAATTAATCCATATCTCAGTGTGTAGAGGGGGATTGATAATTTTCGGAAGGTTATTTGGGCGTAAAGGAATACAGCCACCTGTTTAGAAATAGAACTCGGTTCTCTCATTAACAATTCTGAGCCATTATGCATTGCACCACCCCAACACTTAAGCTCATAACTACCTGGTTGTTACCTAATAGTTGACGTATATAGAATGTATAAAGGGTGGCAATTCTATTATAAAATGGTAAATAGATCCTTCTTATGTATAGAACAGAAACAATTATTTGTAAAATATATAAAATAAAAAGTGCACCTTGCTATCAAAAAATCGAAAATATTCAAAGCTGATAGCGTAACTTGAAATATGTATATATATATATGCAAAAGACGGTAATGCACAGGTGAAGACTTGTTGCAATCTGAGGAATCGATTTAGCTGGAACATGGCAGTTCTTACATTAACTGTGCTGGCCCGATATTAAGACTAGAGAGATAATTTTCCTTTAATATATTAAGGCAGGTGGTAAAAAAAGAAAATATATGTTTAAGATGTTTTTTAGGAGAATGTGAAAAAATCTTGAAACAAATTTAAATATAGGAAAACTGATAAAATAGTAAACATAGATGTATCCGGCAATTTCTTAAATAGACAAGATAAGAGAAATTGATTTAGTCTATCGACGATGTTGGAGCCACAGCCTGTACTCATCCTTATACTCTTAAAGACGACAAGATTATGTCTTAATTATTAGAGATTGAATGTCCGCCTGAATTTCACAAGAACAACTGACTTTCAAAGGCGATATAAACTAAATTATATATATATATATATATATATATGGTTACATAAAATAAAGACAAGAGGAAAATTGTATTTTAAATCGCCTACGTGTTTCGTCCTGTGATGGACGTTATCAAGGCAAAAAGATGAAATGAGATTTATTCTAAATTACGTATCTATAAACAAATAGTGTTGGCAACCACAAAGAAGGTAACTAATCATTTCAAAAGATCAATAGAATATTTTAGTTTTTTAGAATTTCTTCATGTGTAGTGCACAGTCACGAGATATTAAAATGAAGGGAATTTGACCATTTTCCTTGAAAACTGTTTATTTCGTGTTTTAATATGTTTTAGAATTTCTTCATGTGTTGCGCAAATTCACGCGATGTTAAAATGAATGTAATTCAACCGTTTTCTTTAAAAAATTTATTATTTATGTTAGTCTGTTTTAGTATAATTTTAATAAGTAGAGGTGAGATTGTGAAAAATCCGCTGCGCAAATTGATGTTTTGGTAGTACTGGATAGCGGCGCTCTCGAGAACTTTTCTTCTGAAGAAATGTTTTCCTCTTTTTATTAGTGTGGCATTTTTAAAATAGAAATTGTGGTTGAATTTATTTCTGTGAATCACTAATGCATTTGTAAGATTATTATTAGTGATGTCTCTTTTGTGTTCATATATATGTTTTTATACGATGCGATTTAAAATACAGTTTTCCTCTTGTCTTTATTTTTTAACCATTCTTTCCTTAATCTCAGATTATAACTGAGTATATTTTTACATATATATATATATATGAATGAAAGCAATCTTTGACAAAAAGTGATATACCCCCAAAGAACTGCTAAATTTTAAATGTTCTCAGTACAATTTCTGTAAAACAAACATTACGCGCAACTTCTGATAAGTAGCGGAAACATTGACTTTTCCGTAACCACTTTAAGACAGATACATGGGTTACTGTTAAAAAATGTATTTATAATTGTACTTCCACTGGCAGAATATATATATATATATATATATATATGCGTGTGTGTGTAAGACAGCCGCGTTATTTCATGGTAAATCGGAAGTATGGAACTATATCAGGCGAATCACCATTAGCATCAGTTTTTATTTTACAAAAGATTTTAAACGAATCTTTTGTACAATTAAGGCGGATGATGGTTCGCCTGAAATAGGCGACACTTCCGATTTACCATGAAATAACGTGTCTGCCTTAATTTATTCTTATATTTGATCTATATATATTTATATACATATATATTTAGAACCCTCTTAGAGAGTTATCCTTCCACTTTATGTACAGGATACTCCCGTGGATTTTTCTATATTTACACGGCATGCCGATATATATATATATATATATATATATATATATATATATATATATATGCTTAAATTCTATATATATATATATGCTTAAATTCTATATATATATATATATGCTTAAATTCTATATATATATATGCTTAAATTCTATATATATATAATTATATATATAATATACTTAAATATATATCATATACTGATATTAATATATATGCATAAATTGTAATTTCTATTGTGAGTTTGCCATGCTCTGTTCCTATTTCAGTTTAGGCCGATGTGCTCATTCTCATACCAATATAATTACAAATGTATTAGTCCATCCTTTTCCAGACGTATGTAAAAATTGTTAATCTCCAGTCTTTGTTTTCCGCCAACGTTTAATAAATACAATTTTGAATTCAAAACAGTTTGGACTAGAAAATCTACTTTATAAGGACAACACATTGGAATTTATAATATTAATGCATCAAAACGAACAAGGATACAAACAGAAATAAATAAAAAACTGTATTGTAGCGGGGTTCATAGAATTTTAACTTGGGTTCAACCATTTCACGAAATCATATTTAAAAAATCCTGGAAAAATACAAAACATTAGTTAAACTGAATATTAAATTTAACCCGAACAATACATCGACGCATGATACTATTGAAAATTTCAGGTAAGTCGTCGGTAAATATCATCAAATGTAGCCCTTTATAGGAAATTAATTAAACGCTTCTGAAATGTTAAGTAATTTATTTATTTGAAATAGGCACCATGTTGATGAATGATTGTTCGTTAACGTACCTCTAAATTCTTGATTCAATCATAAAAAATATTCTCTTCCTTTTATGTGATAATGCTTCGATTACGTCTTCCTTATGAGAATGTTCTATTGCGTATTTTGACGTTCAAAATCCTTAAATAAGTGATGATAAGTAGAAGAGAAGGAGAGTGAATATGCAGGATCAAGCAAATGTCAATAATTCAAGCTATGAAGCGTTTGTGTGTTCGTTGTCGTATAGCAAAGTAGGGTCATTCTCGTGTGATTCTTTTGTAATTTGCCATACATACACTCGATTTCTTTACAATATGATTTTCTCTGTTGACTTTTTCCTTTGAGGTAAGTGTAAATAATGAATATCTCCTTGTAAAGACCACCATACAGTAATCATTGACTGTTTTGGGTGATGTGGAAGTTTAAGGTTGTTTTGGTTATATACTTGCATCTAACCAATGGCCTACATTCTTACTTTTGTTAAAAGAGTACCTATTTCTCATTGTTGTTTAACATCTTCGTCGGTGTGGAGTACTGCTGGGGTCATTCATGATTGCCAATGAAATTTAGAGGATTCTGCCATAAAGTGTATTCGCAATATGCGACGCAGAAAAGAGTCACTGAGTACGAAACGGGAATCAAAGGTGTCAGCGCTCGAGATCAGACGGAGTGTATTGGAAGTTCTAGTATTCAGGAGATAACTATTTTAGTTACATCAGCTACACAAAGTGTTGTACAATTATATGAGTTCAGAGAGTTGACAAAAAAGCTGCAGACATCAACCCGGATGTTCGTTGTGGTGCAGTGGATATCTATCGCAACGAGAAATCGAGGAAGCCGAGTTCGATTTCCAGTTGAATTCTTTGCATTCATTTACGCAAATACCATTGGGAAAGAAATTAATCCGTATACCCTTCAATTATGGGTTAAATAACAGGACAGATTGCGTTCTATAGCCTTGGCTGGCAACTGCAGAAAATAATAGCAACCTACTCTGGGATAATCATCTGTCCATTCAGTCATATCTCTCTCGAGACATGATCGCCCAAGCGTGTATCACGTATGAAACTTAACTGACTGAAATACTCGTCTAAATGGGCACACAAGATCCTGAAGAGAAATGATTGATGCAATAATGTTTTTTTTTTCTCCAGTTTGTACACATATATAAATTCCTTGCCGTCACTTACGCACAAATATCCCTAGGATTTATTTTGCTTGATTTTAAACTTGTCATTCTCAATTGAACGATTGGTTTTCGTCTTTAACTTGCCCGGAATTTCTCTGATTTTCGGATTATTTATTTTTTTCTTGCTTTTTCGTAGCGGGCTCTTAGATTTAGTTTTTTCTTTTTCGTAATGGGCTATTAGATTAGATTTTTTTTCTTAGCGGGCTGATTCTAGTTTCTTCTACCCCTTTGATGTACAGATACAGGCTATACATTTTACTACCAACACTTGCCCTGTATTCACGTGTTCTGACGAAAAAGTTAAAAATTATTTTCTTAACTTCCTGGCATAAACGTGCGGGATGGTTGTAACTTTCTTTAACATATTCTTAAAAGTAAGTCATATTTGCTTTTTTCTTTTTTTTAATTGGAGTAGATAGACCAAACTATCGCCCGGTTCACATTCCACCCACATCTACTGAACAGGAGTAGAGACTTTTCCCTTGTTTCCTGTTTAGCATGTGATCTCCGGTTTTCTCTTTTCTCTCCTCAGACCTCAGTATTGGTGCTTCCGTGATTTTTGTGCGATGTGTTTGGTTGGTGTTAACGACTCATCATTGACAGAGTTTACTGATTGCTGCTTCCGACTGCTAATTAGGAGCTCTAACTCTTGCGTAGCGTCAAGAGCGGCTGCTATGATCAATAATTGTATAATATCGGGGTTCTTGTAGTGCCATATCGCGCATGGATAGGTGTCCCTGCAAGCACTTTCGGTATACAACCCTGTGGCCACACTTTGATGCAGCCCGAGCCAATTTCCCTCCACGACAGATCGTGGTTAATGACCGCCTGCATCCTCTACTCTAGTTCTCTCCCTATCAACAAACCATAACATGATATACAGAAGCAGAAAAAATCCTAAACCAGCCAAACTCAAATCACCAAAATCCCTTACCTTTTCTTTTACTGATATCCGGGGCATTCGTACCAACTTTTGTAGCCTAGAAATATTCCTCCACAAAAAGTCCCCTGGCATCTTAGCGCTCTGTGAGACTAACCTCAACTCATCAATTCCTTCCTCTGACTTCTCGCTACCTGGTTATCATCCCCTCTTAAAGAAGAATTCCACTGTCCACATGCATGGGGCTCGGAGTATACGTTAGTGAACACCTCTCTATACCTAGGGTGACATCACTTGAATCCCCTGACCACCAATAGGTATGACTCCGTCTGTCACTTCTCAGTTCGGTTAGCTACCTTTTCTTTCTTTATCGTTCTCCCTCGTCTCCTGACTACTCCCTAGCATTTCTGACAATATAGATAAAGCTATTTCCTACCACCCATTCGCTCACATATTTGTATTCGGAGATCTTAATGCCCATCATGCTGAGTGGCTTCAAAATTCAGCGGGCATCGACACCATGAACTTTGCCATTTCCCAGTCCCTTACGCAAGTGGTAGACTTCCCCACACGCTTTCCAAGCACTCCGTCTGGACACACCCCTCTACAAAATATATGCTTTACCTCTGCACCTGACAACTGTTAAGTCACACAGTTTTGCCCTCTCGCTAACTCCGACCATGCTGTTGTCTCTCTCAATATTTCTTTCCACTCTCACTCTCCCCAGGAGCCTCCTACCTATGGGACCTCCTACTGCTACCAAAAAGCTGACTGGTCCGCTTTTCGCGATTTCCTATGCGACGTCCCCTGGGGAAAAGTATTTATGACTGTGCCTCTAAGATTTCTTCCTGGGTGAAAGCTGGCATTGATGCCTTCATATCTACCAGGAAGAAATTTCTCAAACCTCATTCCTCCCCTTAGTTCTCTCCTACCTGTTTGGCCACCATTACCCACAGGAACCATTACTTCAGACTATTCCGGAAACAGTCATCTGATCACAATAGGCGCCTATTCACATCTGCTCGTAATGAGTGCAAGAGAATCCTGAATGACGCCAAGCGGTTGTTTGGAGAGAGAATGAGGCAGCGCATAGGTGACCGCAAGTTCGGCTCAAAGGACTATTGGCGGTTATGCAAATAGTCCTTGGAACAATAGCAATCCTCTATCCCTCATTTAATGAATGAATTTGATGTTCTCACATCATCTGCGGACAAAGCTGACTGCTTTGCTCACAGATTCTCATCCAACTCCACATTTGACTCATCTGGAGTACACTCACCCGACTCACCCTCTATTAGAACTGAGGCTAAACTGTACGATGTATATATTACCTCGACAGTAGTATCCCGTTCCTGTATTTAAGAACTGTGGTGAATCCTCAGACCCATCCAACTATCGTCCTCTCAGCCTTCTAACAATTTTCGGGAAAGTGTTCGAGACCGTAATTAATGCTGAAACAGTTCAACATCGTACTGCTCATAAACTCTACTCTGACAGGCAATATGGCTTCCGCTTTGCCAGGTCAACATCTGACATGCTAACGACCGTTACGGAGTACATGTTCCAGATTGTCAACTGGGTCCCACCCATTCACATTAGATTAACTAAATGCAAACGACAATTCTACTCCTGCAGCTCCTTCTCTCGCACTTCCCAGCTGTGTAACTCGCTTCTCTATTGTTTCTTTCCTGACGGCTACAACCTCCAGGAATTTAAATGCATCTCTTAACAACTTGACTCTAGTTCTTTCTTCACCACCCCGTATATCCTTTCCTTTCTCTCCACCTTTGCAACTATCATCACACCTGTATTCCCATCCTTCGCTTGCTCCTCTCTAACTGGTTCGTCTTTCTCTTCACCCTCTTCTAATTAATCTTTTTACTCTTATGTAGCCCCCTGCACATCAGTGGCGTTACCGCCTTGCTCAGGGTGATACGATTAAAAAAATTATGTGTTAAATATCAGGACAGATTGGGTTCTATAGCCCTGATTCACAACTAGTCTACCGCAGAAAGAAATGGTAACCTACTGCGGTATACTCTTCTGTCCATTTAGTCATGTCTTTAAAGCAACATGATCTCCCAAGAAGAGCTATTTTCTGGAATAGACTAAGTTGTGAATTTTTCCATATATTTTAAAATCTTTATCTCTTCAAATAAGAGTTAACTATTATTCACAGCCTACTACCTTTGCTTCCAATGTAATTATTTTAATAACAAACTTCTATCTTATGAACTTTGTATTGGTTGAACATCAATACTTAAAAATAATATAAATATTTTAACAACGAGTTTCTGCTTCTTGTCTATTGTATTGTCTGAACATTGATATTAAAACTATTAATTTTAACAATAACTTTCTAAATCATGAGTTTTGTACTGGTTGAAGTTTAATATTAAAAATACTAATGTAACCCTTTAACAATAATATTCTGCCTCATTAACTTTGTAGTATCTGAAATCTTTTTATTAAAAACTACTAATGTAATGATTTAAACAATTACCATCTGTTTCATGAACAGGGTATTGGCTGAACACAAATACTAAAAATTACTAATGTAATAATTTTAACAATAAACTTTTACTTTATGAATTTTCTTTTGACTGAACCCTGACATTAAAAATACCAATTTAACCATTTAGCAATAACTTTCTCCCTCATGAACTTCATACTGGCTGCAAATTAATATTTAAAAAATACTAATCAAACCCTTTTTAATAATAAACTTCTATGTCATGAACTCTATATTGGATGAACATTAATATAATGCATACACTCAATTTCTCTAGAATATGACATTCATGTTATTGTTTTCTCCTGAAGAGAGGCAAGAAAATGAATAACCTCTTTGACAATGCATCATGCAGTAGCCATTTAATTTTAGGTTTCAGGAGGTTTTTTGCGTGGTGTTATTTTGAATCACTTGCAAGTAACTATTGGTCTACTCTCTTCAGTCAGTTAAGTGCCATACGTGATACACGCTTGGGCGATCATGTCTCCAAAGAGACATGACTGACTGGGCAGAAGATTATCCCGCAGTAGGTTGCTATTGCTTTCTGAGGTAGACAGGTTGCCGACCAAGGCTATAGAACCCAATCTGTTCTGCTATTTAACCCATAACTGGAAGGAAGAGAGGAACTGATAATATCTTTCCCAAGGGTATTTGCGCGTAAGTGAATACAATGGATTCAGCTGGAATTCGAACTCGGCTCCCCGGTTTCTCGTTCCGAGTCGATATCCACTGTACCACAACACTCTCTTACTTTGACAAAAATATCTATTTTCCCTGTCATGTAATGATTAGATGCAAAAATCATTTTCTTTTCCAGTTTTTACTCATCCAGTAAAATTGCTCAACATTGTATTATTTGTAATCATTTTCATTGGGTTTATGAGTAACATTTTATTGAAAGAAAAGTTGCATGAAAAAAGATTTAAGAATAAACCATGATTTTTAATTTACTAATTAGGTTACGTCATTAAACAAACAAATCATCTACCATCATCATTTGAAATGCATTTGTAGATTTATACTAAACTTAGAAAATGTGATTGACCAATAAAATGAAGTAGGAATACCGGAAATTTTAAAATCAATTATGGGTTTACATATCTTTGAGTTAATGATTGATATTTATGATCCCAAAATGGTGACACACATTCATTGATATTTCAACAACTGAACATTGCCGCTAAACTTAAGATATAGATTGTAATGAGTTATATTAGTCAGAAGTTGATAGTGATCGTTTTTTCAATCAACATTGATTATTTTATCCATCATCATCATCTCACTCTTTTCAACACTATGGTTTGTAGGGCAGCAACCTTTTGTTACTGTTTCCGTTACAAACTTTTTTTTTACGGCAAGGTTGTTAGCCTTGCACCCAACCCCTAAATCTGGTGGTTCACTCTTGGTCCCTGCGTTTACAGCACCTGGTATTCCCAAACGTTTACCCATATAAGTACCGACCAGGATCGATTTTACTTAACTTCAGTGATCGGACGAGAACCGGTGTAATTAACACGACATAGCCGTAGATACGTTGTCCATGTTACATTACAAATATGAATTCTTAATACTTGCTTCGGATATTGTTTCTCTTCCTTCCTGTATGGTGAATGTCACTCTCTAACCTAGTGATTTATTTCCAAACTCTAATGTTCTGTTACATATCACGTTATGACCAGTCATTGTTTAGTGAATATCTGTATTTTAAATACATGTGCTTTTCATTTTTCATTTTAAACTGTGAGTGTTACCACTATTGTTTTACACACTCAAGAAAACTTAATTAAAAAAAAATATTTGTCTATATTTCTGAGATAAAGTATTATAATTATTTACACTTTTGGTTCTATTTATTGACTTAACCCGAAAAGTTGTGAGTTCAATACCTGCGTACAGCAGAGAACAAACAAAATAGAGATTTGAAATAAAAGAATACTGTGAGATTTGGAATAGACATGACTCATTGAACGAGAACAATCGAACCGTTAACTTAAAAGTTCATTTCAAAATTAAAATCATCTAAAGAAGGTCGGAGCGTACAACGGGCAACATCTCTTGAGTATTGTAACAAAGATATGAAAAACATTTCGAACTTTAAAGTAAATAGTGCAAAGAAAAAATAACTCTCACGCAGAGTTCGACAATACGTCTCCCTTAGTGGAGAAACAATAATTTGACCCGAAATGTTTTAAACCTCACGGTCACAGAGATCATCACAAATCAACAAGATTATATGTATTTTATTATTTTTTCTCAAGCGCATATGCGCGTAAATATAATACATACTGTTTAAGGTTAAATTAAAAATAGGATGTTTATTTCAAACACACTTATCTACTAAATATAATGTTCGAAATAATAAAATATCGGATTAAAAATAAATGCATTAATACTTTAGATACCACAAGATATATCTTCAACGTAATTTTGTTTTTATTACTAAGACACATTGTGCATACAGTAATGTAAATACTAAAAATAAGTAAAACGGTGCATTAGTAAACATATACTCTCAGGCAGTCAATTAAGTGCCATACGTGTTACACGCTTGGGCGATCGTGTCTGGAAAGAGACATAACTGACTGGGCAGAAGATTATCCCGCAGTAAGTTGTCATTGCTTTCTGCAGTAGACTGGTTGCCGACCAAGGCTATAGAACCCAATCTGTTCTGTTATTTAACCCATAACTGAAAGGAATAGGCGAATTAATACCTTTCCCAAGGGTATTTGCGCGTAAGTGAATGCAATGAATTCAGCTGGATTTCGAACTCGGCTCCCCGATTTCTCGTTCCGAGCCGATATCCAATGCACCACAACGCACATCCAAACATATACACTACCGGCCATAATTATTAGTCCACACTAGTGTTTTACAAAAATGATGTATTTCATAGTATTTTTTAGTAATTATTTCCAAGTAAATAATTGAAAATTACAATAGAACGCTTCTTTTGTTAATATTGCATATGTGCATCAAATGAATTTATAAACACTTAATAATTACCTATATTGCAGTAACAATAATGAAAGGATGAAGAAAATGTAGGTGATTCAGACGAGTTCATCAATCTTCCTTGCCTTCTAAAATTTTTCAAAGTAATAATAACTATAGAACCATTCTATTTTCATTCAGAATTATTAACTTGGCAATAAATACTAAAAATAGTATGAAACGCAAGATTTTTTTTCAAAAACCTGTGTGTCCAAATAATTATGGCCGATAGTGTACATTAGCGATATTGGCGCGATGAGAAACATGTATAAGAAAACAAATGAGATCAAAATAGTAATAGATATACATGGGAAAATATTCGTAAGTATTATTATTTTTCTTGTATATGCAATGTCCATTTACGCTGTAGTTGATTATGGCTCACCCCAATTTTTATGATTAGTTGCTCGTTGCAATGTTTATTTTTACTACGCCTCTTATTTGTTTTCTCATACCTTCACTCAGGCCACTTTGGTAGGTTCTCACTGTTTTCCTCTGTCCCTCTTTCAATCTCCATATACTGTCAGTGTGAAATATACAAACCGTCATTCCTCATTATATTTGCTAATTTAACTCTTTCTATTTCTAAGTATAAGTGTCCTTTTTCTTTTCCATTTTCTTCACAAAAATTAGTTTATGGCATCCGAGGCTAATGGTATCTCCAGTATATTTTGGTAGAACCAAATTTTTATCGCCTGAGTTTTCTTTTTCATATGTGAGGAAATTGTCCAGTATTCACTTCTCTATACAAGGATTCATAATTCATAAGATTTAGGTGCATTTTTTTTCTTTTTTTTTTCTTGAAACGTTCTTGTTTCTTAATAATTTATTTAGTTTTAGAGGGCTTATTTTTATATTTCAATATGCCTTCGAAATCTTGTTATAACCTTTTCCGTCGAATGTTATAATACTTCCCAGAAATTTAAAGATCTATACGTGTTTATTTTTACATGTCGAAAACATAACTCATATTTTCATGTTTTTTCACTATCCTTGCAATCGATGATTAGTCTTTTATTCTTGCTTTCTTTTACTACCTTGTGCATGAGGCCTTGCACATTTTATATACATCTGATAATGGCACGTTGTCATCTGTAGGTATTATGTTTAAAATGAGCTTGCGAGCCCGTTAATTCGAATAGTCTTTATTTTCATTAAGAACTAAAAGAAGGCTTATTTAGCTAATCGCTTCTATTAATCGAAATTTTGAAAACTTATTCATATATGCAAAAAGTCTGGAGTACAAGTTCGATAATTCTCGAACAGAGAAACGTTATATTAATTGAAGGAAAATGATTATAATATATATTATAAAAAAGCATTCGCTATGTAGTAGATCCGTTCAAAAGTATGTAGTTAAACAACATTTAGCGGTGTTGATTTAGTTTTTTTTTAAATACATACAAAACTAATATGAACGAGAATCTACAAAAAATTCAGTATTGCTAAAATAGCTCAGCTACAACTTTCACAGATTGAAGAAGACGAAAGCCACCTTAAGGCTGTTTTCCTCCGGTTATATATCGAGACCGGCCATCTTGAAATGATTTGTCATCGTTTGCTGCAACCTTGCATAGTTTTCATTCCTTCTCTTAACTGATGGCATAGAGTCACCGACAGAATATAGATTTCATTCTACCACGTAGGTAAATCTTTTTAGCCAGATTGATCATGTGCTTCTAAGTTCTGCACTGTAAGTTCAAATCTCCTCTGAGGATATATACGAATTTCTAGTTTCCACCGCTTCTTCTAACCATCGATGTTTAAAATACCAGCCGTTTTAATAGTTTGTAAGTCTAAGGACGAACAAACTCCATTTTTTTTAAATGAATCATATTATTTAAGAAATTCAAACGACTCAGAAACTATTTCGATGAAATTACCTAATTAACTACGCCAATATTCCGCTAGCAAATACTAAGCTGTTTGCCTGCTTACAACATTACTATTTTATTTAATTGTAGAAAGAAGCATAAACTAGAAATTAATACGAAAGTAATAAAGTATGTTACTGTCTGCTAGAATCATCATTGAATAAAACAATGTATATTTGTTTCTGCCTGTTTTAACCTGTGTATTATAAAACCATTTTAATAAATAATACTGTAAAAAGCCTCTCGGTCATAGATTTTGAGTGATTGCCACGAGACTCAACGAGAAAATAATTGGTCCCAAATGCTTCAAGCGATTACTTCTTGTTAGCATAACAAGAGCGCATCCAGACAAAATAAAATGTGTAATATTTTGAGAATTTCACATCACTGTAATATCTCAGGCTGTTTGAATATATTTGCTGAAACATTACTTGTTTTTTCACCCGTTTTTCCCTTAACTTATTTATGTTGAACAAATAATAATGATAAAAAATGACTTATAAGACTATCGTCGATGAATCAAAGATATTGTTATTTAATGCTGATTTTCATTTCTCTCGTCCTATTTGCATAATGCTTTTGATTTAGTTATTTTTGCAAAGCGCATCAATGTTTCGTTATAATACATTTAGTGTTTATCATCCAATGTGATTTGATGGCGAATCCCTAGTTATGAATGACGATTGTTTGCTTATAATTCAGGAACATCGAAGACAATTATATCATTTGCTTCTTTGCTTAAGTAATTAATATATTTTAGATAAATTTCGAATAATAAATTATCTAGTTATATCAGTAAATTTAACTGTCATCTTCTTGGCTGAACTTATTTTATCCTTTCGCTTCAAGCAAAGCAAAAACCCCACTACTCCTGGAAAGATTACTGGGTGAAGGAATATGATAAAAACATTATTTTTGAATGAAACCTATAAAAGGACGTTACTTAAGAAGAGAAGATAACAACTGACATTGTATTTAAATTATTGAAAATTAAATTTACTGGAAAGCCGGAAGCTTAAAGATAGTTCTATAAGCGAGATGAGCAAAAGATGTACGTTTAGCAGAAAACGTCAGGTTACATCTAGCAAATTCATTTGTTAAAGGATGAGTTTCGACCGCCAATTTAATACTCAGCTTAAATTAAGATAATCTCTGTATCATAGAGGAGAGTTTAGTTTCATTCATTTAATAGAATGGTTCAATTTTGAAAAAAAAACTAATTACTTGTAATAATTATACACCATGTGCAAACTTATTGAAACAAATGCTTTAGTTTTCTTTCTTTCAAAATAAAGCCAGTGTAGAGCCATTGAAGTCACAGGGTGTAATTGATTTCTAATTTTCCATCAGTCTCGTTAAGAAATAATTACAAGATAATGAATACTGGTAATACGTGAGTAGGGCAGTTAATTTTACCCGATGCAGATTGGCAATTTAAAATTAGGCTAACCGTGAAATAAAACTGAGAAAAATATTTTATTTAAAAAAAAAGAATAATTCAAAGTGAGAGCAATTTCAGACAGTTGAATTTATTGATATATCGAGGATCTAAATGTCAATGAATTAAGAATTAGTCAAATTGCTATATTAATGATAATAATAGTAAACGTAAAACGTATATGTGCATACTTATCACATTTGTAACTTTTATCTTCAACATAGTAAACTAGAACAAGAAGTAGGTAAAACAATGATTCGAACAATCGCAAAAACTCACATGCCACAAAATGAAACATTCTAAGCCATATATCAGTCAGTTAAGTGTCATACGTGATACACGCTTGGGCGATCATGTCTCGAAAGAGATATGACTGACTGGGGAGAAGATTATCCCGCAGTAGGTTGCCATTGGTTTCTGAGGTAGACTGGTTGCCGACCAAGGCTATAGAACCCAATCTGTCATGCTATTTAACCCATAACTGGAAGGAAGAGACGGATTAATACCTTTTCCAAGGTTATTTGCGCGTAAGTGAATACAATGGATTCAACTGGAATTCGAACTCGGCTCCCCGGCTTCTCGTTCCGCGCCGATATCCACTGTACCACAAAATACAGCCTATAGTTGCCAAGTATCAAGGCTCCGAATTGTATGATTCAGCTTCAACTGTCTTCAAAATTTCTACAATGTTAATTTATATTGTAACTATACAAGTGTGGGTGTTACTACACTTAATGGAACCTCCCAAAAGTAAGAAACATTATGTGTATCAAATGAAGCACATATGCAAGATAACTCGGGTTAAATCTTGGAAACAGTTCTGAATCAGCAAGTTACACTGGGAAAGAAACAAAAATGGTGATCGAAACCAAAATGAAAAAAAAAATTGCAGCCAAACATCTCTACACAGCCATTTTTTTTCAGTAACAAAAATCTTAATGTAAATCAATTCGCATACCCCAGAGGCCAACGATTTCAGAACTGTTGTATTTTTATTTTATTTTATTTTTTGAGGCGCCATACCAGATTTTGCTTATACAACCGCTAATATCTATCATAATATTACGAACTCTAAAAAGAGATATTACGATAAAATAATTGTCTCAGGATACTCAGTACACACACATAATGAGCTCAAACTCCATCATGATAGGTTAGATCAATATCTGAATTCGAAGTTATCTCTTCAATACGTCTAATAAACAGCTGCAAACTAATGTGAAAATCATCCTGAATCTATATTTCAGGCAGAGGATGTTACGAAACTCTCAGATTTCTCTGTCAACACAGATCGAAGAATACAATCTTGTTGCCCAGACATTAATATAAAAAAGGAAAGGAACTCTTTGAACACTGGTTATTATTAGCATATTTAGAAACAAGAAAGTATATTTCCGAAGGTTTTTAAAATGCTCAGCAAATAATTAGAGATGGAAATAGAAGAAAATGTGTCTCTTAAAAACAAAAATCTTCCTTTGGTGGTTGTTAGCTTCGTGTCTGCTGCATAAATGCACTCAAAAACAAATCAACACAACCGCAATACAAAAAATATATCGAATGAACACAGTCCATATATTGCGAAAAGATTTGACCATTTAATTTTACATTTACTACTAGCTTAGCTTTGTTTAATTAAATAGAAACAAGAAAGCAAAGTATTTTTCATTGATCTAGTTTATTGGAGATGACGCAGCATGAGATTATAAAATAAATTCTTGTTATAATAAATATTTTAAGATAATAATAATAATAATAATAATTGAAGCCTGAAAACGCGACTCTATTCTTTTAGATAAGGAAAATAGCTACAGTTAATTTATTAACTTTGTTCTACCATATTATACAAGAGTAGGTGTATATAGAAATCTATAATAGTATCGAGGACCATTTTTGACACCATGACTCAAGAAGAGACTTTCATATGAATAATTCAGTAAAGACCCTAAACATCATTACAATAAAGCAATGATTACGCTAAGAATATAAAAAGTGAGCACTCTAATTATATGTGAAAAGAGTAGATACACTTAAAAACAATCTAATTTTAATTTCCGAATTTCAAACATTCATTCAATAGAATGTTTCAAGTAAAAAAAAAATTAATTATAAACCTTGTGCAAATTTATTGAAACAACTGAGTTAGTTTCTTTTCTTTCAAAATAAACCCAGTATAAACCCGTTGAATTCACCGGGTGTAACTGATTTCTATTTTTTTCATCAGATTATATGGATTCAGTTTAATTCATTTGCAATGGTGCGAATTAATATGAATTTATTTTCGTGGTGGATGATGAGATTTGTTTGACCTTGAATATTATTGCTCAGAATACATCAGAATTTTTATAACGTCCAGACACTTCTAACTCGATCTACCCCCAATGTCTGCCATGAACGTTAGTCAAAGAAAGCTTACAAAAATTGTAACGCTACATGAACACACTAGCAAGCTTTACAGAAAGATTGCGAACTTTGTTCGTGTCTGTCTTTCAATTGTTAGTCGTGTCATCTAGACGTAGAAAAACCTGGTTCCATCACTCGAAAACGTAAAGGAAAATGCAACCGGAACAGAAAAACAAAGTCAAGCGACGACATATTTGATCAGGGTTCGTGTGAAAGATACCACGAAGACAATATTCGCCTTGTTTCAGTCAATTTGCACAAGGGTGTGTATGTTACCGGTTATAATCTTTTTTTTTTAATCGTGTCACCCCAAGCAAGGCGTTCCACTGCCACTATAGCGTAGGGGGTTACATAGAACGATTGGGTATGGGAAATGTCAGAAGGAGGGAGGTAGACGACTTAGGATGTACATAGGGAGAGAGTTAGGGAGAGTGGGTGTGAGTTAGTGTGTTAGGAGATGTCTATTGACCTTACATATAAACTCCTGGAGGTTGTAGCGCTCGGAGAAGCAACCACCCGGTAGGGAATTCCACAGGCGGGAAGTGCGAGAAAAGAAGCTGTTGGAGTAGAAATTGCGCTTACATTTCATCAGTTTCACTGTAAAAGGGTGGGACCTATTTGCCAATCTAGTGTCTCGTGCAAATTTACATCTAGGGGGCACCAGTGATTTAAGTTCGTCAGAGCAGAAGCCAAGAAAGTATTTATAGAAGAGACACAGTCACGCCGGTGAGAGAGATACTGCAGGCGGTCAGCCAAGTCGGTATCAATCACATTACAGATTCTTCGCTATATTTTGTCAAGAACCCCGAGGAGAATAGAAGGGGTACCCGACCAGATGTGGCAGCAGTACTCAATACACGGGCGGATGGTGGATTTATATAATTGCAGGATAGATTCAGGCGGAAAGAATTTCCGGGCCCTGCACAGAGAGACGATTTCAGAGCTGTGGATTTAGCAATGGATTCGACGTAGTCATTCCACTTGAGGTCCGCTTAGAGTGTCAGGCCAAGCAGGCGTAGTGATTTACTCTCTGGGAGGCAAGCCTGTTCCATGCTAATACTAATGGGAGGGAGGTGCGGTTGTCTGTGGACTCTCTGGGAGGGAGACAATATACTAGAAAGATTAACTTAATGTTTTATAGTTTTCATATATGCATATATTCATGATTAAATACTGTAGTAAACAAATCATATATTAGCATGTGCTAGTTCCGCATATGGTAGATTGAAAACTCATGAAATTAATTTTTTGACTTATTTATTAGAATTTTAATCAATATGATATATTTAGGTGAATTCATTCTCGTGAGAGAAGAACCTATTGGGACGAGGTTGATTTTTTGTTTTTTTGACAAGATCTTAAGACAGACTCATTTAAACCTGGTTGGTAATCTATCTAGCCATGACGTTTTCTTGCTTTAATTTACAAAGGCGACAATTTCGTCTACGTATTTTCACGCACAAAGCTTAAAGTATGTTTTTCAAACTTTGAAGCAGCTCAAATGTGGTTCTACAGAAGGATGCTGCTAATATCATGGATCCATCATAGGAGCAATGATCAAGTTTTCGAAAGGATGGAAACGAAAAGGAAATTAATATTGAGCATCAAGAAGAGACAGCTAAAGTTCATGAGACATGCAACGAAGGAGGAGGGCTTGAAGAACCTGATACTAACAGGCCAGATAGAGGGGAAAAGAGACAGAGGAAAGAAGCGGATAACATATTTGAAGGAGCTGATCAGGTGGATGACGGAACGAGGGTTGCTTGGTGTTATAAGAGTCATAAGAGACAGGGAGATGTGGAAAGCCATGATGGCCTTGGTCCTGAAAGGACAGGGCACATAACAGAAGAAGACGAATAGAGACGCACGCTGGTATTGTTTGACCTGGGCGATATTATCAATAAATCAAATGTTTACTAGATCGGCCGTTTTTTAACGAGAATTTTAAAAACATACACATTTCAACTATATTAAGCTGTAGGTAATTTGTTAAATCATCAATATTTTTAATACTGGCCTAGTTTATACTTTGAAGAAGAGTAAAACTTTTAATAATTCCGTCAACGGATATATATATATATATATATATATATATATATATATATATATATATATACTAAAATAACTTTAAAAAGTAGATTCTAGATTAAAATCATCTCCAATTTATATTATCAACTGCGCTGGAAAAATCAACAAATAAGTATTATCTTCTCCCTTTCTTCCTTTATCGGTTTTATCTATTATAGGCTAAAATAAAAATGAAAAATAAGAAATGTCCTAATATGTACAATCTATCGAATAATTACCTATTCGCAAAAACAATAATGAGTTCATTGTTTGCAAACAGTTTTCTGAATCTGATTCAAATGAATTATAATGCGGAACGTAAAATTAATTTTAGAAAGAAAGATTAGGGAATTATATTCGGAGCCATTATTTCATAATCCACTGGAGATCAATTACAACAGTCAATCATCAATATTAAGATAATTTTGACGTGTTGATTTCAGTTCTATGACATCATATAAATTTGGTTGCCCTTAAGAAAACTTCCAATAATTAAAATTATAGATTAAATTCATTCATAAAACTTAAAACATCATTTATCGTACATCTTTACGAAAACGTAAACTTAATTATCAGCATATATCATTATTATCTCATTTACTCATTCAATGAAAAGTGTTAACTCATTTACAAGACATATTGTGTAATAGTTTCGTTTTAAATGCACATCAGCTTCAATGGTTTGTTTATGTAAATATTTTGTACGACATAGTTACGGCTCAAGTTACATATAATTCGAACGCGATATATTGCCCTCAGCAACATATATTTGAAAGAAACTTTATGCCTTCAGCTACGGATATGTTGAAAACCGTTTTATTAGCTCAGATACAAATATTTTGGACGCATCTATATGCCTTATATGCGTTTAGCTATAGTTGCTTGGACTAGTGTTTTTGATGCGTTTTTAGGCTACCTGCTACATATATTTTAAGGCTAATATTATGTCTTTAGCTATATATATATTGAAAACGATAATATGCTTTCACCTACAGGTATATAGAATATGATTATATACCAGATATATGCCAGATTATATGCCAGATATATTAGACGCGATATTATACCTTGAAATACAAATGTTTTGAATGGAATTTTATGCCTTCTGCTCCAGAGAAATTGAAAGCGATTTTATGCCTACCACTATATATAATATAACGCGATTTTATGTTATCAGCTACAAATGTTTTTTAACCCGGTTTCATGTTTTAACTAGATATTTTTTATTTATGAAGTCAGCTACGGCTATTTTGAACGCCTTGCCTGCAACAACCGACACGATTTTATGCCTTCAGGTACTGAAAAATTTAAATCTATATTATGCCATCAGCTGCAGATATTTTGAGCCAATTTATGCCATCTTGTACAGAAAATTCGGCAATGATTGTATGTCTTCAGTAAAGATATTTTGGACGTGATTCTATACGTTTAGCTACAGATATTTTGAAAGCAATATTATATCTTAAACTATAAATAATTTGAAAGCAGTATTTTATAATTTGAATCTGATTTCGCATTCTTCTTTAAACATTTAGAAAGTGATTATATGCCGTTAACTGCAGATACTTTGAAATTGATTGTATGCCTTCAGTACAGATATTTTCAAGTCTGTTTCATGCCTTCAGTTATAGATATTTGAAATAGGTTTTATGCATGCGACTGTACATATTTTTTCAAGCGATTTTATACATTCTGAAACAGATGATTGGCAAGCTATTCATGCCTTTAGTTGCAGATATTGTGAAAGTAATATCATGCTTTTAGATACAGATGTATTAAACATGATTTCATGTCTTGAATTACAGATATTTTCTGTTGTGGATTCCGAGTGAGGAACCGCACAAATTAATGAACGACAAAACAGATATTGAGATAGAAAAATATGTTATAATAAATGAAAAATACAGACTGGAACGCAGGTTAGTAATTCCGGAGTACGATTATTAAGAATATATATATATATATATATATATATATATATATATATATATATATACAAGTCTTTGAAGTGAAGCCGTACAGGAATTAGAATGTGCACATCGAACTGACGGGTGCTGTGTAATAGTATACTGGCTGAGTGGAGCTCAGAACTACTGACGAGATATTCTCTATGAAACTTCGGTATTCTACGGATCTCTGACGATGTCTCCTCTAGTCTGCATTACACACTATGGCAGGAGTATATGTATACTCAAGTCGAGTCCATTATCATAGAAAAAGCGCAGATCTCACAACATTTTCAAAGCAATTGTTGCCTTTATCTGAAAGTGATATATAACTTAAACTACGGATAGTTGTGCATATTTGATGCTTTCTAACACTGATACTTAGAAATTGATCTTCTGCCTTCAGCTATAGATATTTGAATGCGATTTCATGCAATCAACCAAATAAATGCTTTCACCAACAGATATGTTGAAGGCGATATTTTTTCTTCAGCTACAAATATGCTGAATATGAATTTATGCTTTCATCTACTAATATTTTAAAAGGGATACGATGCAGTAAGGCACACATGTTTCAAAACTATTTTATGCCTTCTGTTACAGATAATATGAAAGTGTTTTTATATCATCCTCATCAGATATATTGAACGCGATTTTCTGTTTTCAACTACAGATATATTAAAATAATTTTATGCTATCTACTAAAATAAATTAAAAAAGATTTTATGGCTGCAGCTACAATTATATTGAAAACAACTTTATGTTTTTAAAAATAGATAGTTTGAAAGGGTTTTTCTTTTGGCCTTCTGCTACAAATATTTTGAAGAAAATATTTGTGTTCTGTTACATATAGTTTGAAATGAGATTAGGCTTTCAGCTGTAGTTTTTTAATACGACTTCATCAATCCTATACACACACACATATATATATACACACATACATACATATATATATACACACACACACACATATATATGTTGAAGGCAATTTTATGCCCTCATGCATAGATAATTTGAAAATGGTCTTAAGACTTCTGCTTTAAATGTTTTGATTGCGTATATATGCCTTCAGCTATAGCTATTTTGCAAGCGATATTATGACTTTGCTAGAAATCATTTGAAAGCTATATTATGCCGTGAGCTTATTTAAATGAAATATTACGTCTATATTCTGAAAGCAATTTTATGCCTTTGACTACAGATATTTTGATCTCTATATTTTGTCTTTAACTCCAGATAGGCTAAAAGCGATATTATCTCTAATTTAAGACATTTTTCAAACGATATTAAGCCTTCTGCTACAGATAGATTGAAAGCTATTTTATGCCTTCAGCTACAGACATAATGAAACCAATTTAATGCCTTCTACAAATATTTCCAAAGCGATTATATATTTTTATTTACATATATTTTTAAAGCTATTTTATGCCACCAGCTATAGATATTTTGAATGAATTTTTATCCTTTAAGTTACATATATTTTGATATGCTTTGAAAGATAATTTATGCTTTCAGCTGCAGATATTTTGAAAGTAATTTTATGTCTTCTGCAACAGATATTTTCATAGTATTTTATGCCTTTCTTTAAAGATATTATGAACACGATTATATTCCTTCAGCTACAGATATTTTAAAGTGGTTTTATGGCTTCAGATCCAGATATTTTGTACATACTTTGTTTCTTTTTTTATTTCTAAAATAGTATTGCCGTCAATTTTACTATGAAAATTCATATTATATTTTCTTAGTGTTTTGAGTTTAGTTTTGATTTTCACATTTTGTTTATATCTCGGACCCTAATAAGTGTTCACAAATCGCATCTGAATGGTCTCCTTAAACCCTCCAATCTTTAGATCAGAGGCATTGTTCTTAATACTCTGAACGACAAAACAACTGAAAATATTAAAAAAACATCTTCACCTAAGAAAACAAACAATAGTCGTCATTTAAAAAAGACTATCAGATTTCAAAATTTTAATTTGCATGCAGATATTATTCAGTTCTCAATATATCGACATAAACGAAATTATTTTGGGGAGTTCATTTTCCTGTTTGACGGTATTGAAAATAAATGAGTTATTTTATTTTAGTCGGACATGTCCATCTAGTTTCTGCATAATTCTACATAGATAAGTTAAGGTAAGCTGAAAAATAATTACGAACAAAATCGCATCTGGATTTATAAAAATATCGTTAAGAAACTATTATAATAAATCATTTTCATATATATATATATATATATATATATATATATATATATATATATATATATATATGAAAATGATTTATGAAAATGAAAATGATTTAAGTCGGATCGGCCGTCGGTAAGAATGGAGTTTTTACAAGAGAAAAAACAAACTATTGGAGTTTAAGTTACGTCTACATTTCAATATTACAACTGTAAAATTATGTTACGTGGATTTCAAAATAGTAACACACTTAAAACCATGTGTTCGAGAGATAAAACTATTTGAAGACAAAACCGAGAGATGGAACGTCACGTCAGTTAGAAAATAATTCAAGTCATGATGAATTGCATAAAATATCCTTTTTTTGGATTTTGTCAAAAATCTCGAGATGAATAGCAGTTACTGATATGGCAACAGTATTCAATGCACGGACAAATTTATAGTTATGCAAGATTGATTCTGGAAAAAGAATATTTCTGGCATGAGAAAATAATACAGTTTTTTCTAACAGTAAATGCAACTATTCATTCGATGTTGTCGTTACATTTCAGGTCGGATAAAAAATTCATAATAATATGTAGTGTGATGCTTCCAAGGAGATTAGCATTGGTCATGCTGTTGACGGGTAAGAATTTTTGCCTGTGGTGGTTATATGAAGTCAATTTTGATTAGGGTGCATTAAAATTTACAAATATTTTACTCTCTCAGTAAACCATTGATTTGAGGTATCTTTCCATAGCCGCAGCCAGGTGTACATTCCCTAGAAAGACGAGCGTATATGGTAAAATCACCTGCATAAATAAATAAATACATACAAACTGTTGACATCAGAAATATCATTGATGAAGATCAGAAATAGCGTAGGACCGAGAAGAGAGCTTTGAGAGACAGCCGAGTAAGTGTGAAATAATCTTGAATCGTTCCCGTTCAAAAAAGGATTAATTTCACCTTCAATCGGGACGACTGGATAAGAGTGGGGAAATGAGGTGTCGATAGTAGTCATCACTTATTGGAGCTATCTTTCTTACTCTCACTTATACTTCCTTACTCTCCCCTTCATTAAACCCGAAGGAAAAATATCCAGCCACTACGCTATAAAAAGCAATAAAATGTCTTAATGCTAAATATGTATACAAAATTTCCGACAAGTTCATTAACCAACTCTATCAACCACAAACTCCCCATTTCCGAAATTCCAGCGGGTAATTTACAAGACTCATCTCCTTGTCATCTACATCCCACACACAATTCGTCAAATATAAGAAAAGAGACTTTACATTCATTTCCTTACCAACTGAGGAGAGATTGTCATTTCAATGTCGAAACAAAATGAACACTTTGTAGTGGATAAAGATTTCTACATGTTCTAAACTATAATATATATATTATAAGACAATTGTCAGCAATCTTTTGTACAGGTTTCATTAAAAATGACAGTCAAGTCAGCAAGTCAGTATGTTTAAGTTTTTATGTAATTTTTCATGTTATTTTATTATCCTTTTTGGAGGAGGATATAAATGTTATAAAAAATATTTAAACATTATGTTCATGCAAGCGTTTTCGTTTTCACTTTTAGCCATTTTCGAGGATGTATGTTATTTCATGTCTACAACATGATGTACGTGTTATTATGCATGATGCAGATCTGTAGTATTTGTTATGTAACAAACACGGTATTTTGTTACCGTGTTCGTAGTTGTTATTACAGGGGCACGACAATATTTTTCGGACACTTGAAAAAAAGTACTTCAAGGTGATTACCAGTGCCAAGAACTTTTGAGAAAATCCACTATTAGTGTAATTATTATTCTTAGTTTGGCTTTGATAATGTTAGTTTTTTGTGATTTTTGCAAAAACTTGCGCGACACTATTTTCGGACATGACAAAAAATCCTATTTATTAAGAGGTAAGTTCATGTATATGTTACTGTATGCAAATTTTCTGATTGTACACTTAGCTGTCATCATTAGAATCAATTATCTGTTCTATTTTATGGAAAAACAATTAAGTTTAATGAGGTAAAATGCATTCCAAAAAGTCGTTTGTTTGGCACGGAAGAAGCGGGATGATGGCCTCAACATCAGAAGGATTGCCATGGATTTGAAGCTGTCGAAATCAACTGTCGAATACATGCTGAAGACAAACTCCGAGCGGAAAAGAAGAGAGGACAGAAAAGGTCAATTGGCAAGAGGACTGAAAGGAGCATGAAGAGGACTGTGACACGGCTTTTGACATCTGGAGAAAAAGTTACAGCAAGAAAAGTGAAGGAGAAATGTGAATTGGATGTAAACGTCCGAACAGTACAAAGAACGCTGCATAGGATTGGTTTGACGCATGCAAAGTGTAAGAAAAAATTACACTAACAAAGAAACACAAAGGAGCAAGACTGGAGTGTGCTAAAAGGTGGTTAACAAAGCATGTTGACTTTAAGAAGGTTATATTTACTGATGAGAAGCGTTTCAAGTTTGATGGGCCCGATGGATGGTGTACTTGTTCGAGAAGGGGTGAGCCTGCTGTACTGAACAAACGACAGATGGGAGGAGGAGGAGTTATGGTTTGGGGTATGATCTTTGCTAATGGAAATATATGGTTAGAGTGGCTGAAAGGACGACAGAACAGCGAAAGCTACAAACAGTTGCTGGACGAGAAAGCCCTACCAAGGATAAGAAGAGAGATAGGGAATTATTTCGTTCTACAGCAAGACAATTGCAGCATCCATGTGTCAAAACTCATGAAAGAATGGATGACTAAAGTGAATATGACTACTTTGGAATGGCCTGCAAAAAGCCCAGATCTAAATTTAATAGAAAATGTTTGGGAAATTGTTGCGCAACTTGTCTATGATGGACCTGAAATAACGAAAGAGGCTCAACTATGGGAACGGATACTAGATGCCAAAAACAACTAATAGAAACACGTAGAGATGTTATTGTGCATATGTTTGATCCTTATGAAGAGATATTGATAAAAGTTATTGAGAAGAAAGGTGATATTACAGACTATTAACAGTTTTTCAATGATGTCCGAAAAATAATGTCGCGTGTGTTTTGTAAAAAATGATGAAAAATAAATATCTTTCATTACCTAATCGATTTTCTTCCATTTTTATTACAGGTAGTGTCTTTATATGCTTATGCTATTCTATTGCAGGAATTTTGCCACTCTTTGGTACTCGGAAAGTCGAATACTAAAGTGTCCGAAAAATATTGTCGGGCCCCTGTATTATATGTGTGTGTTTGTGTGCGTGTATTTAAATGAAATATCGATATGCAACAATTTATATATTCTGAACATTTTTGTCTAATTTCTAACCGTTTTTCTTTAAACGATAGGAATTCTTCCATAACCACATATGAGCTATAATATAATGACGCATTTTAAAAAATTACGCCTTACTCACCCCTTACGGCCGTGTATTTTCTCTGGTAAATAATTTTGAATTATCTAACCCAGAGTCGAATCATTTTAGACATATTAATACTACGGATGTGCGTTGTGATTCAGTGGATATCGGCTTGGAAAGGAAAATCAGGAAGCCGAGTTCGAATTCCAGTTGAATTTTCTGCATACACGTACGCAAAAATACCATTGGGAAAGGTATTAATCCCTTTCCTCCTTCCGGTTGTGGGCTAAATAACAGAAGAAACTGGGTTCTGTAGCTTTGGCTAGCAACCACTGTAACGCAGAATGTAGTGGCAACACACTGTAAGATAATCTTCTAGTCAGTTATGTCTATTTGAAGACATGATCGCTTAAGTGTGTATCACGTATGACACTTAACTGACTGGCTGAATACTACTGAATTCTATTTAGACTGGGCGACTGTAGTCATTTAAGCACTCTTTTCCAATGTATTACTGGAATAAATACTGTCTAGACTGATCAGTACCAACACGGGTGAATGCTTGAATTTCTATTGCTTCAATGTGCAGTTGGTGTAACAGATATTCACTCGGATTTGATCATTTGAGAATCGAGTTCCAATTTTAGTAGGCGATGTTATATTTACTTACGCGCAAATGCTTTTGGGAAAGAGATAAATCCACCTCTTTCTGCATCAGCTATCGGTTCGTTTTAGTAATAACAATTTCAGAAATTCCTTATTATCTAAAATATATTACATTTAAAAATTATTTTCCAACATTATTTAATTTGTAAAATATTGTTAAGCGATATAAATGGAAATAGTCAATCATGTAAACATTTCATATTGTATTAATTTTTTCTATGCCGTATTAAGATAGAGGTTCTAATGAAATTGATAATACCGGTGGTTACTGAAAGGTTTGCATTTGTAAGATGTTGATTTCCTAGTTAATGTTCTTTGTGAGACTGAATTAATATTGTTTTTTTCTATAAGTATTTGCTGAGGGTATAACTAACATTGCATGCATTATACCTACACAGAAACAATTATCTTAACTTCATTACATTTGTGAAAGCAATTCATAACGGTTTTCTGTAGACATTTCATAGAACATAGACGACAGCGTCGATTCATCATAACATCTTATCTCATATATATTGAATACTTTTAGAAATATTTCTATACGGTGGCTCTATAAGCACAGCAGAATATACATATGTTAATATTGAACTGTAACAGTAATGGTAAAACATTTGGCGACTAGACATCATTTATTCCGGATAAACAATAAAAATCGGATAACAATGAAAAACACTTTGGTGAGCAGCGGAATATTTTTATGTATACAGAGACGCTGCTTATGCCATATGCTAAAACTTCAGAAATAGATTAAAAAATATACTCTGAACGAAAATGACGTCGGAGAACAATAATTATAAAAATGCTGTTATCGATTGCTAATTTTGTGGATTTAAAATTCCTTTGAAAAAAAAAGTGGCTGACCATTGTTAATATCCTTGTTGTCATTCTCTAAGATTATAATACCTAAAATATGAGATAAAATACCAAACTTCATTTAACAGTGTCTAGAAAGGCTTGTGTTATCAGACATTTGTAAAATATCGTTTTGTCCTATTGCTTATCAGAAACTCAAGTCCAATTCAAAACAAATCTGCATGAGGTCTTTTTTTTATTTGTGGTGAGCTTGGCTCAAGATGCTTTCTTTCGGTTATCAAGTACATGAACAACGATAATACCAAAAAATTAAAAACCTCTCATATTTTTCCATACATTACTTTTGTCTGACTTAGATAAATTTACGTGACTAAGACTCGTTGCCTGAAAGAATGTCTTAGACAAAAATAGATTAACTGATCCGAAGAGAAAGTCATTTCTCTGCGTGGAGAAAATAATGAACGTCATTTATGCAAAAAAAAAATAAATAAATAAATAATGTAGTGTCTTGTATACAATAGCGAGTTGGATGCAAAAAAATCAATGTCACTGAATTTGTGAATCGAATACCAGAAGCACTAGTCATTCGAACATTGTAGGAAGACTTTCACAAAATATATTGGTAGGTGAGCAAGAAACTTTTATTGGTCATAGTTGGAAAGTAGTGATAGTAAAATGCTTTTCTTAATTGCAGCGTATAGATGATACGTGTGTCTGCCTTGTGTGTCCTCAAGAGAAATTATAACTTTACATTCAAAAATAAAAATAACATTCCGAATTTCCCTTGATGTCTCAAGAACAATATTCGTGTTCTTTTGAATCTGATGATTGGGGATATTATTAATAAGAGTGGCGGAAAAGGAAAAAAAATATGATTGTTGCTAAAAAAAATGAAGTGTCTACTGATTTTTACTGAGTTTTTATCAATGTAAGAACTATTAGAAATAGTTGAATGAAAGACTTTTTTGTTTCTGTATTCAAGCGAATAATGACTATCTTTCTTCTTTCTGTGATCATATTAAAAGAAAAGTGTACATAAGTTGGATCATGTTAAGAATATATATATATATATATATATATATATATATATATAGCAGGGGTCGCCTAACTTGCTAAATGCATTACAACATAGATAAATTTCATATGTTTGAAAGCAGCAAGAAAAAAAATTAGACATACATTTATGTTATATACGCATTAAAATTAAACTTACGTTTTAATCAAATGGGGTCTCAATTAATACTTGGCGGATATCTTAATTCTTTTTTCTTATTTATTACCTTTCTTAACTGTGATGAAACGGGATTTCATCCATCAAATTTCCAAGACCCTCATATCGAAATTCAAAAAAGCCACATGTCGCTCATGAAATGTGGTTTGGCTACTTCGTATATATAGAAATTAAAAAGTCATTAACCTACAGCCAAAAGAGCATTACCAAATAACAGAACATCATACCTTGAACACGTTTATAAAAGAAATGGCAAAGATGAATAGCACATATAACTAGATGTGAAAATAACGCCATAACAAATCTGTTTCTTTTCTCTTGTCGAGAAAATAAAATAACACCGGTGATTAAATGAACTATTCTATGCGCTTAAATAATGAACGCTATTTAATTTTAAAAAAAGAAATTATATTAATGTTGTTTCATACAAAGTTCGCATATTGTGCCTAAACAAGTCCTTATATTATAATCAATAGAATTGAGTTATGTTACTTTCCACGTAACAAATAGTATAAGATAATGAGAAAAAGCCTATCATTTGCGATAACAATTGACATGAAAGTTTGAATTTTTAAAAGAAGCTTATTCAAGAAAAATCTTTAAAAAATTTAACCAACTGGAATTATAACCTTTGCGTGAATTTATGCTGAATTTTTTCCTGTATCTAATTGATTAATTGCAACATCACCCTCACGATATTATCCTAGATAATACATGAAACTGTAATTAAATAATTATGACGGTATAATTATTGTGCATAGTGTAGTGCTTGTAATGATTACAAGTAAAATATATCCTTCACTACTTGACAGTCTTTTGAAGAAGAGTAGAGAGGTTTTATCCCTTGGTTTTATTTTATAATCGGGTTTCCGCTTCTTTTTAAGTTTACTTCAACACTATACTTTTAACGTCTCATAAAACTCCGAAATTATATTTTTAATTAATTTTAAAAAATTTTCTCTAATATTTTCATTTATCGTCTGATTCACAGTCCCCTACTATCTTTCTGAAGTCGAGATTTATCACTTGTTTCCTGTTTAGAATTGTACTTCCTGTTACTTTTAGTTCTACATAAACCGCATACTTCTATATCCTCCGCCTAAACTTTAATATTTTATTTATAATTATTTTTCTCTTTAAAAAGATCTGATAGATTAAGGTATCGCCTAGTTTACACTTCTCTTCTGTATTTTAAACAGGAGCGCAGGTTTATTCTTAGGTTCTTATTTAGAAATAGATTTCCGATTACATATAAAGTCTAATTTATACTTCTAACGTCTCAATCAAGGAGGAATTATTAACTATTTTTTTTTATTTCAGTGAGGTAGATACGCCCGTCCATGGTCAGGTTACCATTTCTTGCATGTAATTTAATTAGATACAGTTGTTTATCTCTCGTGTTATATTTCCACATTTTTAATACTTTGATGCCGATTCATTCTAGTGTTTTCATTCTTTTCTACTCTCACTACGTAATTGCGATTTAGTTGGCTTAACGCCTTACTTCGGGTGAACTGTTTAAAAATCCAAAAGCACAAACGAATGATTGCAATGAAAATTCCACGTGGATGTTTTCTTTTTAACTGTTCGCACAAACTTTAAAATAAAATTGATAAATTTGGAATAAAGAGTGTGACGGAAAATGTTTTGAGAAAAACATTAAAAAGTATTAAAAAAAAACAAATAAGGAAATAGTTGAAGAAGCTGGTGTTGTGAATATAAGATAGGTATTTAGAAAACACTTTTTAAACAGATGAAAATAAACAACCTTAACATTTACTTATATAATGTTGGGTAAAGAATAAAAGAAAAGCTTTTTCAAAAGCGACATTCATACAGGCCACATGAGTGAAAACAACTTAATGTTATCCTCCCCAAACTTCGAAGTGGGTAATAACCTGCTTATTTAAAGTGACAAATCCTTTGATCTCTCAACTGTATGTGTATCTGTGCAGACAAGTTTGTTTTTTTAATTATTAAAGCAACAGATTGATTAAGTTTATATATTCTTTATTTGACTGTTTATCTGAGAAATCCTCATGAATAGGGAGTGCAACCATGGCCACGAAAAGACGCTCATTTTCGTATCCAAACGTAACTTGAAAAATTTATAGAAAAATTCTATTTTTTTTATTTGTTAATCTGGTAGGTTTTATCTAATTTAATGTTTTTAGCGGATATTCGTTTTTGAGAAACTCCTCCGCATATTTGTCAAAAAGTATATTTGGTTACTTTCGTCTAGCAGACTAAATATTTGAGAAATAAGGCAACACAGATTGAAATAACGGCGGAGAATACATACATATATATATATATATATATATATATATATATATATATATATATATATATATATATATATATATATATTTGAATATATCTTTGAACGGAACAAAATCTAAATAATAAAATGAACGTGTGTATCTTAATGTTACACCATGTTATAAAACAATATAAAAGCAAAACCGGTTGCTTGTTTTTATAATGTTTTATAATATAAGGCTACCTCCTTTCACATATATATATACATATATATACATATATATTTGTTTGCAACTTTAAACTGTGGTACAATATATGTGTCAGAAAATTATGATATGTCAATATTCGAAAAACCAGTAGAAATTAATTCACATCTCACCTAGCTTTTCATCACATACAGAACAGAGGCATTTCGATCATTTTCGGTAAAGAATCGAACCCTAGTCTTTAGAAAGATGCAATTACCACTAGAGTCCCGAGGGAGTTTACTATAGACCTGTACAATCACTGAATTTATTACCTTTAGAGTAGCTATATATTGCAAAGGTAGCAAATCATTTACTGTTGCAGTGAACTCAATTTTCATTGGTTGCTTCTCAATATGACCTTAGGCCAGAAAAAGCTAATATCTGCACCTTAATTCACATCCTTGCTGTAGCACGTGTATTTTAACACATAAATATGTAACCATTTTATCAGTATTGGCCGACTACACTCGTGTCCGAGCTGACACGTCTTATGGGACGATAATCTATCACTTGAAGAATAGTGCTCAAGAACATTTGTCATTGTTCAAAATACACAGAGATCACCAGCCGTTTATACTACAACCATAATCATCTGTCTTTAGTTTCAACAAGGCCAATACGCTCTAATACTCGGTCACTATGAATTCTATCGTTGTACTAGTGTAAACATTGGGGTCTTCAGCAATAATGCTATCAACCCAATTTCTCCTGAAAGGTGCGTGTTGAATTCTCGTATGTTTACAGTTAATTTCGCGCACTGTGATCGCCTCCTGAGGCATTGAAAATACGAAAACTTGAAACCGTGGGTCATAGACGTTAACCAACTGTTGCCCACCCATTATTTATACTGCGTAATTATTTAATGTATATTAATATATCTTTATATTGCTTTTACGTCAAGAAAATACTTATATCGCTTTTTGAAACAAAAACTCCTTCGTGCGTGTATTGTGAAACTATTTTAAAATATAAAAAAGTCTGTTTAATTTTCCCCATTCAATTCTCTTTTTAATATCAACTTGCATAAAGCATAGGTGATGAAGGATATCTGCAACTTTTACTTCGTATGTATGGAATGATTTTTCAATTGCCTTCTTCAATATATGGAATACCTTTTTTTATTTTACTTTCTTTATATTTATTCCTACGTGCTATAGGGTATCATTTCTTCTCTAAAATGAACCCATAGTATTTTGAGTTAAAGAGATGCATGTATTTTCAAAAGGTATTGTAATGAGCACAGCCGCATGAAACGTTCTTTGAAAGGAAGATTCAATTATCTAAGCCAATTAATATTACACTAGTACCACTCAATGACATAAGTGTATTGTGTGCTTAAATTTGTCACCGTAAAAAGTCACGATCTATTGTCATGAAAAGGCCAGCGTCACACTAGGTGTACTAATTGGTTACATTATAATTAAGCAAAAATTTAAATTTCAGATCCGGTAGACGACAGAAAATATGTGACATAGATATGTTACATAGATATTTGAAGGCACATTCGAACAATGAACGCAAAATAAGAAAATACAAAATTCAATGACATATGAATCATACAATATGGCATTGAATGCTGGACAAGAGGATAAGATGAAAAATTGATTTGGGTAACAGAGATGAAGATATACAGAAAATCTTCAAAATAAAATAGACGGAACTCATATTTAGAACCTGCTTTAACATATAACGAGGAATGTGGTATCGGAGAATACGACACTAACTAGACCCAGTGATAGCAAAACTACACATGGAAGCATCAATTAATCTATATAATGAGTATATTCAAATAGATTGGAAGTCAGAGACTGTGAAGAAGTTTGCAAACACTAATTCGAAATGTGAATTATTTGTGGGTTTGTTCTTTTCAATTTTACTGAAAGAACACTGGAAGGCTATATCCTCTTCTATATTCTTTTTTTATTTCCTCATTAAATCAAGTATACCTATCTGATACGTATTTTATCTTTTCACGAAAGTGAATGGCTCAATATTTATTGGCCGTGTGTACCATAACACAGATGCTACCTATGGAAATGTGAGCATGATAAGCATGATTATAAGATAAATAAGTATTTGTCATGCTTATATCCAACATATCAGTTATATGCAGCCGTTTACTCAGATGAATGATTAAATAAGGTTAATCAAATTGATCCTTGAGGTTTCGATAAGGCTATCCTTCAACAGTCCGCATCAGTTATTGATAAAATAAAAATGATTATATTTATCCAATATCAGAAACCAGATCATTTCACCTGAAAAGCTTCAACTGCAGAAAAAATAGAATAGAAAACACGTATAACAGTATTTAAACGTATTGATATGGTAATAACAATGTTGATATTCCATGTGATATCTGTCTTACTTTACAACAGGGAATACTGGACACTATCGTTTAAGATAAAGAAAAGTTTCTCAGTAACAAAAAATATACTTCTACTGAAGGATGTTAATGATACTATAGACTAAACAGTTGAGCAACAACAAAGTTTTGGAGAGAATGGACAAAAAGAAAAATTATACTTATTAGGAAAAGACAGTCGAAGTTTGTAAGACATGTAATGAGGGAGGAGAACTTAAAAAGACTGATACTCACAGGGCGGATGGAGAGAAAGGGAAAACTACGCATGATATACTTGATGGGTTTAGTTAAATGAATGACAGAGCATTGTTTGAGAGAAATAAGACAAAACATTAAGATCTACGAGGCACAGGATGATGTGGTGAGCAATGATCGCCTACGTTTTGGAAGTAAATTTCATACAAATTTCAAGATAGAAAGAATAGATATTCTAAGCACCGCATTATTGTGGCACAACTTTAAAAGTATGGGACACCCAGTAATGATCGAACTCGCTACTCAATTGTAACGGTTCTAGCGAGACAAGATTTCTAACCATTACACCACGCTGAGGTGCCCAATTCCAGATAGAAAGACTGATACAATTTAATAGACATGTGTCAACTATTTCTCTTAAAAGCTTTTTTAGATAAATATTTTTGTTTTATGTTACTACCAGAGATTAATTGTTATTGTTCATACAATGAATATCGAATGTTTCCGAATGAGAAAACAATCCCCTATTACTTTTGGTAAACGTTGCCCAGATTCATACTTGCATATATACGTAGACATTTATGTTTGAACTAGATTCAATCTGTAGCCATTCATCGCATTTATACGTTCATTTAAAGATAAACAGTGGCTAAATTTATACTTATGTCTGCAATCCTCAACCCTGAAGGTGGCTCATTTTGTTGGATGTATTACAAATATGTAGGTGATATTGACAGCATACTTCGGGGACCGCCTAACGGCGAGGTTATATTTAGCTGCCCAGCTGACTAAGCTAACAATCTTAAGATGAATCCGCTTAGATGTTGAGCTGTCCATCTTAATTACGCCTTTGTTTTGTCTCCTACCAGCCTAAGGTAATGGTGGTAAATACCTATATAATACAAGTCATTATTAACAGTTATATGAACTAATAGTGTCCGGAATAAAATTGAGATATTTTGTGCTTATTTTTTTTAAATACAAACAAGAATGCGTGTTTTCAACTTGTACATGTATATGTGCCAACATCTGCATCATTTCGATCTGTCTCGTCGATCAATGTCGTGGATCCGTGTAGCTTTAATAATTCCTACTTTTCCTCATTCAAATGTATATCTTTATTCAATTGTTTCCCTTTCATACCCTCGTTTTATCTCAAGTGACAGAGAAATATTCCTAGTGACAATTCGATTCTATAATAACATGTTAATATACCATGACATAAAAAATATGGTAAGCCATCTTAAACAATATATAAACACAAATTCCAGATTTTAAAATTAATGAACTAGTGATGGGTAAGAAGGACTTGAAGAATCTGATACTCACAGGTCAGATAGCGAGAAAGAGAGACAGGGAAAGCAGCGGATAACCTATTTGAAGGGTCTGAGCAGGTGGATAACAAGAGAAAGCATGCTAATAGCTACCAGGGATACGGAGACATAGAAGGTCATGATGCTTCTATCATGGAGAGACAGGGCACATAGAAGAAGAAATATGTAGCTATATGGATATTACATTGGATGTCTGTTATTCTCTATGGCAGTGAATACTGGACTATCTCCTCAAAGATGAAGGCGAAACTTCAGGCAACAGAAATATGGTTTTATAGAAGGATTGTGAGGAGACCATGAACTGAGCACTTGACTAACGACCAGGCGTTGGAGAGGATGGAAACAAGGGGAAAACTCATGTTTAAAATCTAGAGGGATACAGATTAGGTTTCTAGGATATGTAATGCTGAAGGAAGGCTTGGAGAATGTAATACCCAGAGAACCGATATGGGTTTAATGAAACAGGTGGAAGCTGCGCGAGACCTACTTGGTAGGCCTGAGCAAATGAATGTCAGAGCCGGTACAGGAAGAGATACCATGGGGAAGAATTTTGTGAGCGACAAGAGTCAGAGCCAAGTGGAAGTCCATGATCAGCTATTTTCTGAAAGAACACGGCACATGAAGAAAAATGATGATATGACGTTTGTTTTCCCGAACATGATACGCAGGATATCATCTCAATGTGATTGATTTTTCTAGGTGTTGAGTTTTTCAAAACGTTGGCGTGGGAAGATGATTTCAGCGTACTTATGGAAATGGCTTAAAAAAACATTCTGCGTGTTGACACAAATCTTGACAGACAATTTTTATAGACGAAACCGTCTAAAAACACGGAAGAGTTGTTCTGTCTTAGAAGTCAAAGGTCATCTTATCCGTGTATTTGAAAATTCCGTCCTTGTTTTAACTGCCAAATCCTGAGAGATTAAATGTTTTTCATAAAACTCTCACGTTACTTGTGTAATAAAGTAAATGTTTCTCCTTGGTTATTGAAGGAACAAAAATATGAAAGAAAAAGAAAATGGTACGTGAAACAGAGATTCATTCAGTTAAGATAACACGTTTGGGTGATCACGTTTCGAAGGTGACATGAGTAACTAGGCAGAAGATTTTCCCGCGATAACATGCCATTTCTTTTGCAGTAGGCTGGCTTCTAAGCAAGGCTATAGAACACACACTGTCCTGCTATTTAACTCATAACTGGAGAAAAGAAACGGATTAATACCTTTGCTATATGTATTTGTGCGAATGTGAAGCATCACCGATTTCACTTTCAGAGCCAATATCCACTGTATCACGACGCAACGGATATTAGTTAGTCAGACGGGCAAGAGTCGGAATCGAGTTGTTTGATATACTAGCAGAGCTGTCAAAAATTATAAAGACTAAAAACAGTAAATTTTTATCAATAAACATTGCCTGTAAATTTAACTACCCAGAACTGGGTAGTTAAATAAGGTCAGTCAGTCAGTTAAGTGTCATACATGATACACGCTTTGGGCGATCATTTCTCGAAAGGGACATGACTGACTGTGCAGATTGTTATCTCGCAGTAGGTTGCCATTGCTTTCAGCGTAGACTGGTTGCCGACCAAGGCTATAGAACTCAATGTCTCCTATTATTTAAACCATAATTGGAGGGATGAGACGGAGTAATGCTTTTCCATAGGGCATTTGTGCGTAATTGAATGCAAGGAATTGAACTGGAGTTCGAACTCGGCTTCCCACAACGCACATTAACCGAATATATCGTTATTTACTGATAGGTTTAGTTAATGATAAACTACATGAGGAATAGAATGATCGATTGTAATAAAAAGTCTAGCTTGGAAATTCCATTAGATAATAATCTATATGCGAATAAACAAATGAAAGCTGGAATAAATATATGAAATTCTGTTTAAAAAAAAGTCTTGATAGAAACAGAAATAAGTTAGGGCTGATGTAATAGTGGGAATATTGGAACAACCATAATTTAAATAGCCGGGCTGTCCTGTCTATTTTGAACGCATGTCTACGCTGTATTCAAAATAGTACAATTTAACATGACTATATTGGTAACGAACGCTAGTGAAATATAATCGTGTAAATCATAATCTAAAGGCAATTTCGAAATAACTCGGTAAAAAAAAAGAAGTCGACACTTGTGACAATACATTATATTTTTCTATAAAGTGGTAGTGAGTAACAAGTTTAAACGTATAAACGCGTTACTATCGAGGAACAATGCACCATAAGGTGCAATATTGTTGATAGTCAAGACTGGAAATCGCTCACCGGATTTTGGTGTAGAATGATTCGTCAAGGATGTACGAGTTGGTAGGACGTTTCGAATTTCATTATCGCGCACTGTAGAGCACATACATCGGGAAATGCTATAAGTGATGACCGACGAATCGAGACAGCAATTGCCGCTCTAATCGGAGCTGTATTCCGAAAACAGACCATGATGGCTCTAGGTATATTTAAAGTGCGCACGTTTTGTGCCCAAACAAGCAGGTGGTGAAAACGTTGATTTGATAAGCAACCGAATATATTTGAAAGGGTTGACTTAAATCGTGGAATAATACCAGAACTGCACTACCGTGAGGAGGCATTAAGTAAAACAAATGATATATGTGTCTTGCCTTTCATCAGTGGAAATAAAGTTGCTGTACGAAAATTGCCTTGTTATTTTTTTGTTTTGTTTTGTTTTTGTTTTTTGTATTTTAGTAGTATAGCTGTGTTTCTTAGGAAAACCAAACAGTTTAATTTTTCAAAAAAAAAGAAAGAATTGAGAGCCTCTTTGTAGTACAATTTCACACGAAGGAAGTTTCTATTTAATTCTAGCTTTGCAATGACAGTGATTCATATCTTCTACCCTTGATTCGTGTAGGTAAGACTGCGCGAGCGCCTAGAAGTTAAAGAAGCAAATTCAAATCGATTAGACTTGGAGTTACTAACGCTACGTCACAAATAGTTCTTTCTATGAAGCTAGTATGATATGATGTTATCGCTTGCTCCATACTATCCTAAAATTTTTGAATGACAAATTTTACTTAACGCTAGCAAATCTAGTGTTGATATCACGTGCGTAAATAAGATGACATTCATGAAGCAATGAAGTCATAATATCTTATAAAACGGCAAGATATTGTACAGGCTTAAAAGAATTCTTTACTGCAACAACAATCTTAAAACTATTGCATAGGAAAAGGGCATTTTTCATAGCAGTCATTTAAATTAAATCAAAGGAACTCTTACATAAGCAGTTTATTTGGATATGCGTGGAAGACAGGTTAATTCTAGACTTTAAGATGTTATTATGATAATATTCGGGAAAGCAAACTTCTGGAATTCTGTTCCATTATATAACATCTTGTGAGAAAACTCGACCTAAAATGAATATTCTCATTACTAAAAGTATACGAAAAGAGTAAGTGTGGTTCGTTTTAATATACGCTTCGTAGCTTGTCTTACCTGGAAAGAATAATGTTCAGGGAACTAATGAATAGTACTTCCTCTGAAGATTTTTCATGGAAGTAGCTGTAGTGTAATTTAAGTATATTAAATTATAGAAAATGAAAAACGTTGTAGTCTAAAGTAGTTATTTTGTAGACCTTTACATTGTTACTCCTAACTGATACTCTGTTTTATTAACAAGGAACAAATACGATTTCTTGACTACATAAGTAACACTGGATTAATACACATCCCAAAAAGCCTTTGCAATATGAAATTCTTTAAGAATGTCTAACCATGCCAACATCTCTGGTGTAATTTGACGGCTGGTTCCATTGGTAACCGGCTTTTAAATTTCAGTTATTTGGGTTTCGTATTGATTCACTGACAATTCAGCTGGACTCAGTTTCTCCAAATAATCGATATCCTAAAAAGATATTGATTGCAGTGTATTGGAAGTGTGTGGGTTGCTAAGTTTTGTTGATAGCTGTTCAGTCGTTTAGCTTAGGTGAAATGTATTTTGTCGTTGAAATATACTGTCTATCTTAATTAGTACAGACCTTGGTGAAGCAGGTCTGACAATGACTGATGTTGAAGTATTTCTTGCTTTACCTACACAGGTTGTCTTTTAGTTAGAGAACCACGAGCTTTTGTTCGATGTTTTAAGTCAAAATCTATTTTTTATCTAGCTTTCAGGTTATCAATTATTTGGAAATACTTATAAGACTCTGCTTAAACAAGCATCTGTAGAACTGGGGATTGTTTAATTCCAAGTACGTAGATTCCTGTTCATTACAATTTCTGGCGGACTAAAATGCTTCAAGAGACTAATCCTGACATCACTTGTTCTTAACAAGTTTTTCAAAGTTTGAACTGCACGTTAAGCTTCATTTCTTTGTGAAAAATATGGAAGCTTCTGAAACTTTAATTTTTTGGGAAAGTTAAAAATTAATTCTAGCAAACCTGTGGGCAATTATAAGATTACTATCTCTGGGATGATTTGTTTAGCAAATATTGACTTGCAGTGTTCAAGCATCTTCAGAGAGTCAGTCTGTTGAGAACTTAGATCTGTAGCCAACAATTAAAAAAGTACTGAAATCTCTTCAGTTCAAATAAATCCATATTGACATCTAGTCAAGGGTATTTTAGTATTTTGTTGGTTTGAGTAGATGTAATGGATACTTTCTATTCACTTATGACACATTCTTCTTACTTTTTGCTATTTGCTTTGATAAGTGTGTCTTTTGTTAGTGCTATGCACTTAATATTACTCTTTATGTAATTGTTCTGATAGTTTTTTACTTACTTCTGCTCAAATGATTGGTTTGATACAAAAAAAGCAAAAAACTTTTTGAGTTGATACGCCTTGGCGTACAAACTATAAAATATCAGTTTCGAATTTTCGGGATACTGGTCAGTAGTCAACTTTACAATATTTTATAACTTGATTATAGATACCTCTAGTAACTGCCTTGTTTTAGTATCTTCAAAGAGTTAGATTGCTTATCGAAATATTAGTAACTAGCAAATTAACAGTCGAGTTTCAGATTCGTTCAGTATATCCTGACTACTACAAGAATCATGAGAAAAAAATCAGCTGTTACTAGTCCTTTTACTGGTATGTAAATGATATCGTATAAGAACCTCAATAGTCTTATTTAAAACCGCTGGACAATATTGGTCAATTCATCCAGACTTCTCTTTCTTAAAACTATCAGCAATTGCTTGTGGTTCGTTTCTGTTATAAACTTCGGTAAGCCGACTAGGAATCTTGCAAGCATTTTGAAATGTGTTGTGGGCGAGCTAAAGTCTTTTTTGTATTGAACAAGAGATCTTGATGCATTATGAGAGATCTTGATATATAAAACACTGGTATACTTTATTCCGTCGCTGCTGTCATGGGTTCCCCTCTATATATCACCATATATATTGGCTAGTGACGTTAGAATCAGCATTCGTTTTGCCCCATAATATGGGGCGACACACTATCAAGCGCATATAAGTGATCAATGTGTACGAGCTGATAAGAATCGTCAACTCAACAAAATAGACCCAGAAAGAATACACGGCAGGAAGGCTTGCGAAGTCGTTTCTCCTAAATTATGGTTACACGGATGAGTGTCAGGCAAATATGCCAAACCTCATCTGAAAGCTACGTCTATGAGATTACACGTCCCGAAACAATCCTCAGGTAAGTGAAAACGCAAGATTACGGAGAGGAATCATTGCTTATGTCTAACACCAGAAATATTGCGACTTGCAAACTGATAGGACGATCTGTCACAGGACATCGTAGATGTCATTAAAGTAATTGCGGGATAAATTCCCTTAAACAAACATCCTCGTTGGAAAAGCTCATTAAGCTTTTGGTTGTTGAATTATCTCTAATATGTCCGTATTATGCAAAAAGGCCCAACAATGATCTTCATATGCGCAAGAACATTTCCTGAGGTTTGATCTTAGGCTTCCCCGTGGTCAAATAATATATTTGCAACCTTCCCAACTTAGCAATGAGGCTGATTCCAGCTAATGATTTAACATCCTCTTCTTTTTCCAAAGGAATATCTCACTTAGCGTTTGACCCCCAGACATTATTTTGGGATTTATCTTAAAGCATTTAAGAGCCTCTTCTATTATCTCCCAGCTGACGATGATCAATTAACATGTCTCCATATCGGAGATCAGCAGGAATATTGTTTCAACTGAAGTAATTAAAATAAGACGGTGATGCCTACATAGTTGATTTTCTAAGCACCGCTTAGATTTGGCATAAGGACGAAAGTATGGGTTACCCAGTGAGGATCGAACTCACTAATCAGTTATCATAGTTTCTAACGAGACAAGCTTGTTAACCATTACACAACACCGAGGTGCCACACGGAAATGATTACATAGTATTAGTGGAGGTTCCCACACACATGTAAATACATACAATGTTTCAATCAAACAAAATATACTTCATTACACAACACAAATAATGAAAGACGTGCCGACTGAGATGCAAGATGAAAAAAGATAAAAATTAAATCACTTTTCTATAAAAAAAAAAAAGCATTTTTAGCGAGGATATATTTCCCACTAGAAATATGGGCTGGGATTAAGTCCCAATATGCTTTTAAGGCAACAGGCCTGTTCCAGAGATCAAACGAAAATTTCAGGGCTATTCAGTGACGAGGCAACATTACAAATTGTATGTTTGTTTTTTAAATTATTGACTGTGAATAGCCAGTATTCAAGTCATTGAATCCTTAAAAGCAGATAATATATTTACACCGACTGTGATGTTTTTTTTTATATACGCAGTTTCTAATGAAGATATATGCACTTCCTAAATTCAGTACGTGAACAACCATAGTTGGGTAAAACTTCCTATTCTTTTGTATCTGTAAACAGCGGATACACTTCAGTATCTATCTTTGTATCGCGTCTTGTCGTCCAGCCCTACACGCTCAATATGTATGTACCTCACTCTGTCTTGCATTTATTATGTACTAGCGACATAGCGCGGCGTTGCCCGTGCAACTGAGAACATTTTAGTAGTAGGAGAAAAAAAGCTATTTTCTTTTGTTTTGAGTAAACGTGATTTGATGTTTTGTGCGACATTGTAAACAACATTGTGTTTGTTTTTGTTTTAAAATTATGGGAGGAAAATATTTACACTTTTGCTGACTAAATGAATGTAACAGAAAAATAAAAATTATTTATTTTCTTTTACTGAAAAACAAATATAAAAATTATTACCCTTTCAGATCAGAAATTTTCGAAGAATATATAAATTGTAGACATTTAATTTTAGGGGAAAAAGTTACATTAATGCCACACGAATTACAGACAGTTGATTTCCTGCATGAATTATTTAGCATTTTAAATTTCTTTTTCTGAAGTATGAAATATTAAAAATAAAAAAACAGACTTAAATAACTAAATTAATCATTGGCACTTTTTTTCACATATTCTCATATTTTTTATTTACATTTTTTGTTAACGAAATAAATTTTTAAAATGCCTGAATAACAATTAAATATAAAGGTTCATTTTTTAAAGAAAAATATTTTAGTCGCATTTGACACGTGTGATGTGATTTCTGTAACGTAATCTAGCAACCATCTTAGATCTTAGATGTTTTACGGACCAAATGTGAACAATCGCCTCCATTGGCTAAACAGTGCGAAACGGAAAATTGCTGAACTTAAACTAAAAAAGTATGTGTAGAAATGTGTCCCTAGAAAGTTTGAATTGCGTAGCTTAAAAAATTTAGGCGTGCATAGATTACAGTCTTACACAGACTCACAGATTGCCTTTTATATAGAGAGATTAAATTATCTAAACCACACTTAGAGAGCCTCCTGATTTTTTTCTAAAAACGGAATACAGCGGCTTTTTAATTGTGTGTGTACGTGGGTCCAATTAGTGCCGGTTTATTTTAATCTGTGTATTATTTTGAAATTTTGTTTTTCGGTCTCATGGTCTCATTTCGTTGCCTATCATCTATAGAGATTTATATATTTTTTCTGCATATATATCACTTATATTTTTTTAAAACTCATAATGTCATTTCTTTTCTTTTTTAGGGTCCCTGCAAGTATGTGCTATTTTCGTCTATGGTGATTTGCTTGACGTTAGATCGGTTCGTATGGTGAATATAAAAAATTGTAAAGTGTGATTGGGTTGTGTTTTCGATTAGCTAGGTATATGATATTTAGTGATGACTATCCTCAGCTTTTCTCCCCTACCAAACGTCGGCCTTTTGACAAAATTTTAAATTATTCCAAAAAATTACCTTGGTGAGACAGTGACACGCCACAAGTTTGTCATTCATATGCTGCGCGTTGACGAAGAAAGCGATTTTCTCAGGTTGTGTTAGTGAAAGCCTTCCCTTGCTTTACTAATCACTCTTCCCACTTCTAGGGCTGAGCGCTTATGAAAGCCCCAGAATAATTTGAGTTTGTTTCCGAGAGTGTCTTGTTGCATAGAGGATTATTACTAGGTCCACATTTATTTCTTAGCTTCAGTGACTAATCATATCGTGAATTAGTGGAGGATGTCACGTACCATCGTCTCTGGGGACGGCTCGGATTGCCGGCACCATGAGTTTGTGCAAACCTGGCGATTGATACGGAACGTTTTATATATCAATGATGTAATCAGCAGATGGAGTTTGGCGTATTTGCATGATTGCCATTGTATGATCTTTGTTTCTAGGAAACAACTTCTACTATTGTGCATGTGAGGCCATTCTGGATTTATGTCAGTGTGATGGCGGCTCGTAACATTCCTGAACAGTTCCTGTCCATTGATCACGTATATGCATATTTGTCGCTCTTATATTATGGGGTAATAGGGATGGTGTTTTAGACGTTGCTAGCCGTAAGAATATTGATTTGGACGTCGTGAATTGAGGGATACTTGTAAAACGTACGTTATCATCAAGTTTTTTGATACTCGGGCATCAGCTTAAGAAGATTCGATCTGATAGAAATATTTTATTGCAGATAGATTTCTATGACAGATGGGTAATTATAATGCATTTATTTGTGCAAACGGGGCCAACCGTAACTTTCTGTTTTATGTCCGCTTAGTCACTAGAATGGTATTTTCTGTGGAATCCTACTCTGATTATTTTAGATTTCCTTTGTTAAGTAGTTTATGTGAATAAATGCTGTTTCGGTACTGTTCCCAGCATTTTTTTTGTTATGATCTACGTCGAGATCCTCAACCTCCGCAGTTTGTCTTTTAACCGCCTGTTTTCATCTTGAATGCGAAAGGCTTTAATATATATTTGTTCGGAGTAAGACATTTTTCTTTGCCATGGTTATTTTTATATGTTCCTGTAGATATGTGGTCGTATGCTGTATGTAGGATCTTAAGATGAGAGACTTGTTCTTGTTGTAAATAGAAAAATTAAGAGTGATTGAATCGTAAATTTGATTAGCTAGCTATAGCATAGTTACTGAAAGTCCAACATCTACCGAACGCTCTTTTCCGCCTTGTGTCGAATTTTTTGTATTTTTAAACATATATATTTATATTCTGTGAATATATTGTATATGGAGGATTTAGTGGCAATGGATTAATTCTTGTGATGAGTTAATTTTAATGAATAAAATGTCATGAATCTGATTAGCTAGGCTTAGGATAGTTAATGTTAATCAACCTTAACCCGCTTACTTAGGACCTTGTACCAAAATTAATGTAAACAGATATGTATATTTTTATGGGCAAGATTAAAGTAGATGTAGTTGTGCCTGTGCTTCAAAGACATATCACATAGGCGTTCCACAAAGCACGCCAAAAACACTTGATATATTCAGGAAAGCATAAGAATAACCAAGAACAGGTGCTGGAAACAAATAGCTTACGTACGAAGAGAAAATCAGTTCAGTAGATATACGACAAGACTCATGTAAGACAAGGATGTGTCTTTTCACTAAATCTATTCTAACTATACAACGAGGCAGTTCTGAGAGAACTAGAAGTCTTGCCTAGAATTGTCATTGGCGGCCATAGTCTGAATAGTATAAGATACACAGATGATACAGTGAGAGAGCAGACACTGAAGAAAAACTACAAGTCATCCTATAGAGCAAAAATAAAGACTATACATTAACTAAAAAAAAAATTTAATGCATGTTCATCAATAAAGAAACGTGTCAAGATGCCATCTGAAATAAACCAGGTACAGAAATTTACATGACTGGGACGTAATCTAACAGAGAATGGAAATTGTGACACCGAGATCCGAAGGCTTTTTATCACGATCAATGATGAATTCTAAAAGCCGAATAGATTATTGTCATACAGGAAAATTTTCTTGTAAACAATGAAGAAAGTACTTGATTGTTATTTGATGTCTCTACTTTAATATGATAGCGAATGTTGAACAAGTTTGTCATGAAAAAAAGGAAAACTTGAAGCAACCAAATGTAGTTCTACACAACGATGCTGAGAATACCTGAACCGAATATTTTAGGATCGTTGAAGATTTGGAGAGGATGGAAAGAAAATTAAAATTTATACTTAATAAAAAAAAAGTGTTGAAGTTTCTTCAATATGGAATGAAGAAGGAGGTCTGTTCTCACAGAATAGAGGTAAAAAGACAGGAGATAGAAACACATGAATTAGTCCAAGGGTTTGGGCAAATGGATGTTACTGCAGGGTTTGGGAGGAGTAAAAAGAAAGCATGTTATAGCTACAAAAGATAGAGAGATGTGGTAGGCTATGATCGCTTACGTCCTGAATGGACATGATACATAGAAGAAGAATTGACGAAAAACAAGGATGAGCAGCTGCTGTTCAAGCAATTAAAGAAATACCACATTCGATAAATCTGTTAACAAAACAATCATTCCTTGGATTATCTTTATATTTTTGTGAAAGATGTGTACAAATTCCGAGCACCTCTGAATAATTTACTTAAAAAGGGTACGAAATATAAAAATGGTATGAAGAGATTAGAAAATCTAATGACTTCTAACTTATCGCTAACAAATTAAGACCCATAGCGAATGATAACAGTATCATTGGATGCGATCGTATTTTAGCGGTAACATGCCATAAATTCGAAATCAGTGCAGTGAAAGCAGCCGACCATCTTTGAAGAAATTTGACAATACAGAAAAATGACGTGTCAATATTGATACCAAAATGTAACGAAGGTTTTGAAGATATGATTGCCTTACCAGAAAGCTTTGTGTGTAAACCTATTAAAGCAATGCCGGACATGATAGACGCTATCAAATTCATTCTAAAATTATAAGTTTATTCGAAATACTCGGTTGTTAAGTCGAAATAGACTGAAATAATAAGTAAACCTGGTAACTATACTATATCATTTTCTATTTGCAATAGAGTACTTTTGTACGTGAAAATAGTAAACATTCTGTTATCACTAAACTATTGGAAAACAATTCCCCGTAGTGCATCTGGAAATAGTGAAGACGAAGTTCTTAATGAGAAGTCAAGTTTATTGACCAAATTCGGACAAACATTGAAAATGGTGATAGAAACTGTAATGACTGTAAATTGAGCAGCAAAATCACCACCAGAAATTATCAGGCATAGTCGATCTTTAATGAACCATGACGAAGATTTCGCAGAACCACTAAAAGTTTCAAACTATTTAGTTGTGATAGACAGATTTACAGACTGGTCTGGGATAATGTAGCGTAAACGACTGACTATCGCAATAATAATTAAATTCTTGCACGTTTGGATTACCTGAAATGGTGGTATCCGATAATGGAAATTCATTTACTTCTAGTGAGATTAAATATGTCTGCAAATATGTTATTTAACATTTGGTAATACCAGTTTATCATCTGAGATTTAATGATTAAGCCGAGAGGTTTGATGACACTTTCAAAAGAGCATTAAGTTAAACACTTATAGGTGATAGATACATCCATACAAGAATCTTTGAGTGTGTATAAAATAACATAAAATGCAAACGTCTGCAAGTAAATGCCACCAGCAAAGCTTATGTTTGCTAGGAAAATGAGATCCATTTTCGATATATTACTTCCTTAAAATAAAAATATAAAATAAAATAAAATAAAAACATCTAAATCGGTGGATGTTTAGATATGCACATATGGAAGTGACTCATATTTGAAAAAAAATTCGATTATAGAAAAAATATCTAAAAAGTGAAAACACCTTCCCATGAATGATGTGGACTTGTTGAAGTGATATACTAATGACGCCGAAATTCATCAAGAGTAGGACTTTAGTAGAAACGGCTACAATAATGTTAGCTATAAACAAACTTTATATACTACAACGGATTCCAGTAAAACTGCGTCGTCTCCAAGTGACAGAATATTTTTATTGCGTTTTCTTCGTTCAGCGTAACGAAATGTAACAGTATTTTCTGCTGTAATATTTCCAAATTTTTTTCGCACAGAATTACTAGAGGATGAAAAATATTTGATCTGGAAACTTGCTCGTAATAATGCATAAAGGCGAGTGCAAGTTTAATTATCGCAGAGAAAATATTCGGAACTACGAAGAAAATATGTACGTACGCGCAGTGAAGTGACATGAGCATTCACAAGCGTCAATAGAGGAGAAATGAGCAAGATTACGTTAGATACGGCCATCTTTTTGGATTGGCGTATACAGTGTATTTACCCTTTTTTGCACAAGAGCACACCTGAATGAATCCTGATAGGCGTTGCCGTACCTTTGGATTAGAAATTCATGGAGGCTGTGCAAGCAAAAATACTGGTACAATATATGGCAGCATAAACCGGAATCTAATTTTCTGGAATCTTTATTTTTCCTGCCAATATTGCAGTTGTGCAGGTGGCACCTCTGCATGGAACAATTTATGTATTAAAAAAATGTGTTTGTAAGATTCACAAGGAGCTAAGATATGAACATCATCGGAGTGAATATCTATTTGATTATTATAGCTAAACTATTATTAGTAGTAGTGGTAATCGTATTAGCAGTAGTAGTCATTCTGAAAACGACTTTTTATGTAGTCGTTATTTGAGAAAATGGCGCTGAATCATTTGCTCTACCAAACATAATATAAAATCTCAACCTTTATCTTTCCTTTTCAAAAGAAGCGAAAGTACAATAATCATTATGTTCAAATATTTTTCCGAAAATCTTCGCTATGTCTTTTTTATTACATATTTTTAATGAAAGTTTTGAAATTTACTTAAAATATTTTTCATCACACAAAATTTAGTGGTTTCCAAAATCCTATGTCCGAGGCACGAGTTGTTTTCAGAAAATATTACTTCATAATTTTAATTTGATAAAAACAATCGAAATATCTTAAACAAATACATCAAGAAACAGAATATTAATATAAGAATTTGCTCATTTTGTGCCGCAGGATATTGTTGTCTGCACCGGAAGACGAACGTAGCTTGTGGCTAAATAATATAACTTGACTCTCACGACCCATCATTCACTTCGAACGCATAATGGGTTCTCTATATTACACGAACAATTGGGTCGACAGATCAGCGGGAAATAAAGGATAAGTTTATTATATTGTAATATTCTCTATTTTAATTTTTGTTTAAGTTAAACTACTGAAAATATTACACTGGTCTCATTCAGCTTTTGGTCATTTCGATTTTGTTTTATCTGTGCTGTTTTAACTATTCATGTTGTACCAACAGAAAATCTATTAAGAAATTTGACATACAGTATCATCCTTGATAATCTAGGTAATGTGATCGGATAATATATCAGTTGGCATGCTGTATGAAACTTGTACATATATACATAATTGACTATATTATATACATACATACATATATATATATATATATATATATATATATATATATATATATATATATATATAGATAGATAGATAGATTAACGTACAACTGAATATTTCTTACCTATATCTTTGGTACGTGATACACGAATGCAGATATTAACAAAAAATAAAGAAATATTTTGTAATGTTATTTCACTGAAAATATTTCAAGTATCATAACACAAAAACACACAAGTGTGTGTGTGTGTGTGTGTGTGTGTGTGTGTGTGTGTGTGTGTGTGTGTGTGTGTGTGTGTGTGTGTTGTTATACCTGTAGGAAGGATTTTATTTATTTCATACTGACCCTTTCCATTTACGAAATCAGTTTATTGATGTTAATATGAAATCCTTCAAGGAAGGTGCTGCAGATATCTACCCAGGTACTTTTGACTTGTTCTACGATGGTATTCAGGGATAAATTGCATAGACACTCTTTCTAGCTGCGATAAAATTTTCATTATTTTTCATAAAGATTTTTTATAAATACATGATGATTTACTAAAGAAGATGATCTTAGAGAACGTTGAAACTCCTTGGGTTAAGAAAAAATATGGATTCTTACATAAAAAATTGTTCTTAACATCAGCAAGGATATTATAGAACTGGAAATGATCAGCATAAAAATAAATAGACACAGTATTTCTTTATTATTCAATGAGACATGTTTGAACGAAGTTAACCCGATCCAGATATCATGAAAATCAGAATCGTAAGAGGACCACTTGTAGAAGTTGTGTTTCTTTAGGCATGACAGAATACAACACTCTCCAGACTGGTTTGAATTCAAAGATTGTCCTTCTCCTACACCAGTTTCCACTCACGGCTCTAGAAACCAGTCTGTCCTGCTATTTATCCAACAATTGATGGAGAAGAGAGGGTTTCATATCTATCCTAAGGCTAATAGTACATAAACGAATGTAATGAATCGAACTGGAAATCGAACTCGGCTTTCCAATTCATCAATCCGAGCTGCTATCCATTACTTCACCATGACTGAATAAAGAAGCCTACCCCATCAAACCCATCTTCAAGTTATTTTTCAATGTTGAGTTGGGGAAGCAGTTTTATGCGTTTTATAATTAAATATTTTCAATAGTAAAAGTAAAATACTAAACCCAAACTGAGTTGAGTTCTTGATTGAAACGCAAACAAATAATTCCACATGAATCCACGCAAAGAAGTGAAGAATTCAAATAATTCTTGTTTCTTGAAGGTTAGATTTTAAATGCTGATAAACTTAAATCTCATCAGTCTATGAACTGACATTTAATCTTTTATGTGCCTTGTCCGTAACGATTTCTTTCAAAATCTTAGTAAAATTTGTTTTCCGTTATATTTCATAATCCTTTTTCGGCCAACCATTTGCGCATAACAAAGCGCTGCTTTCATTTCCCTCTTTTTTTCAATACAACCTGTGTTAATTTTCTCATTTTTTTCTATTGTACCCGAGAAATTCCAGTTGTATCTTTTTGGTGCTGCATATTAGTGTTCTTTTTGTTTCTGTAAAACTTCTTTATTGTTCCTCATGATCTATCCAATGTATTCGCAGAATCCTTGGAAAATATTATTTTAAATTATCTAATGGCAATTATATATTTAAAAATATTACACGTTAAGCTGTTTATAATTTCAAGATGTCTACCTACACATATGATTTATAATTATTTAAAATAAACATAAAATAATTGTTTGTAGAAACTATGATATCGTATGTAGACTTTATTAAACAACTATGGGAACACGCCAACACAATTCTAATGGTTACACTGGTGGACATGGTTTATTTTGTCTGGTGTTGACGATATATTTTCTTAGTAATTTCGGGATGCTGATTTTGAATTTGAAATCCATTTGTCCATAAGTTATAATGATTTTTATTACAAACTGAAATGTTCATTTTAAAACAACTTTAGTATTTTCAAAATTTCTAAGGATAGATTTGGCAACATCAAATGAACTTGACATGACTGAAAATGAACAAAACATTTTTATTAAATACCGGAAATTTGTGTAAGCCTTAGAATAAAGTATTAATATTCTTATCTCTGTCTACCTCGTGTTGATATTTCGCCTTATATCGGGAAATCATATTGTAGAAAACAAAAATGTTGCAAATATTCTTATATATCTTACCAATGAATCAGTAAGTTATAGTATTATGGAAAAAACTTTCATCAAGAATCATGATAAGAAGGTGATTTTTTTAATATTTCTAAAATGCCATTCTTTTTTTAGTGTTGGTCTTCCTGTAAGAAACTGAAGGACACTTATTTGGTCTATTTATTTAGTGAATATGGAAAAGTATATATAAATTGCTTTGACATAATTCAGTTCACAATATATATGATCTGATTCGAATCTCTATAAATTATTTTAATGCTCAAGAATATATGCAAATGTTAGCAAGTGAATGTGAACTTTATGTATAATTTAATTTCATTGCCTTCAATATTTGTATTTTTGGTCGAATTTGCATTTTCCCGAGTTATATATCTGCATAATTGTTATTTCATTGCGTTAAGAATGACGTTTGATATTGTTTGGCAGAAATAACATCAGTTCTTGAAGCTTTGGAATTTTTCGTAAAATAATATATATTCTGGCGTTTTCAACAGTTAGATTTACATATTCGTTTTAAAATAATATATTTAATGATCGTCCAGACATTTTTGCATGAGGTATACTTTTGAATATTTAATAAGTGAAAGTCTGCTTTAACTTGAAAATAAAAATAAATGTTTCTCTAGTTAACTCATAAGCTACTTATAGGGAATTTATTTCCAAATGAGTATCCAAAAAAATAAAATTTGGGTCACATATCGACTCTTCCAAGGAATACACGTATCATATGTTTATTTCTGACAATTATTGTGTAAGACGATAGAGCAAAAGCACAAAATGGAGTTTCAAAGAAAATAACTTATTATTAGGAAGTCATCTAACAGTTGAGAATATGCAAGCTGTTAATCGAACCAAAGATAGTTTTAATGCGAAATATTACTTATACTAAGACGATTTATAACCTCATATATACGAAGGCAAGTTAAAAATTATCGTCAAATTCTTCATCACGTCGTTTAACTTTTTCTCTGTGCCTTCTGCTCAGGCGTGCTTATATTTGGTATTATCGTGGTAACGTGATCGAAATTTGAGATTTTATCGCGCCAGGTTGCTTAGTGCTGTTACAGTATAAGCATGGTCGCAACAGAAAGGAAGAATGAACAGGGATTTCGAATTCCGACTTAAATAATACATTCTACATCCTTGTGAAAATTAGATGAACAAAACGAATGTCATACTAGTATTTTTCACCCTTTCCGTGATTTCATCTACGTCGTCTCCCACCACATTTTTCTTTACGTTCTCTATTGATGGACACAGTTTGTTTCTTAGCTTTGACAGCACAACTGACAGTTGAAAGACTGACCACCAACAATTTCCGTGATCTCTCTGTAAGGCTTACCAGTGTGTTTGTGAAGCGTTGCAACCTTTTCACTTTTCCTTGGTGTAACAACCATCGCAGACAAGGACTGTACGACAATTAATCGATAGTCAAGACAAGAGTCTGGGTGTCATAAAAATCTGATGCAATTAAGGAAAACGCAATATTTTTGAAGGTTAAAAAATAATACACGCTCAAAATAGATTCATATTATTACACACTTCTACAAACGAGCTAATCTAAGAAAAAATAGAAATCTGTTACACCCAGTTGCGGGGGGGGGTCTAAATCTGGTCGTCTGATCAAAGAAAGGAATCTCAGCAGTTGTTTTAATTAATTTAGACTGATTTACTTCAATGGTGATAACTCGCCGATTCGCCATTTACGTCTCTCGATCTTACCCAATTTTCTCTTAAGAGGTGAAGATGAAGAGGTAATTACGCTCTGAAAGACATTAATTGGCAACGTTTGAGAGGGGCTTCCTCGGGAGAAAGAGGTTTTAACTATTTTACGCAGTGAAAAAGCCCAAATATATACAGCAGAGCTCATGTCTAGCAACTGATTTTCACATGATAGAACTTGAACCCTATTTTTCTCCAGCCACTCTCGGGTCGACTTTGTAGGATAGCATAAAACGCTGCTTAGCATAAAATGTTTAATATTTGTAGCCATCTGTCGACGGAAAAGATGGGCGTAAATCCTTACATGATCAAATATATTATGCACCATTAGAAGGATGCTGAAATTTACATGGACAGAGCGAATAATCAAAAATGGAGTATTTAACAGAAAGAACTCTTTTACTGAAAATCAGAAAAATAGAGCTGAATTTTCTTGGACACAATCTGAAAGGAAAAACCTCATGAGGCTTGCAGGGGATAGGTGACATGAAGGATTATAGTGAGTCATTTACTTGACGTGCTTGTGTGAATGGATGGTGTCAAGTGGGCGAAAGCTGTAGCAAAAGGCGGCAACTGCTAGGAAACTCACGAAAGATAAAAATTTGACGAGTCTTGATCGATCTTGCGCAGAGAGGACGAGGCACATTGAAGAACAATGTTGCTAGTGTGTTCCGGCAAGGATTAACGATAAGTTAACTAAATTGCTCCCCAGACCCTAACAAAAGGCGAACAGGTTTGACAGTTATTTGCAGACAGCTATTGATTATTGATTTCTCCAGACACATATGCCTTCAATGGTCGAAAGTGAGGAAAGTACCGTTTGCTTGTGATTGTTTGTCAAACGTTCTCGCTTTTTTTTCATGTAATTCAGTTAGTTCTGTCCCATATGTGATACACGCTTGAGCAATCATATCCCGAATGAGACATGACTGACAGAGTAGAAGATTAACCCACAGTGATTTGCCATTACTTTCTGTGGTAGATCGGTTCCCATCCAAGGTTATATAATCAAATATATCCTGCTTTTTAACCCATAGCTGGAGGAAAGAGACGAATTAATATTTATTAATTAATATTTATTTGTGCGTAAGTGAATGCAGGGAAGGAAACTGGAATTCAGATTTGGCTGTCCGATTTCTCGTTCCGATCTGATATCCACAGCACATTATTTAGCTTATTCATTATGTGTCTTAAATTTATTTGATGTGAGAGAGAACTTGACCTCCCCAAATAAACAACGCTGTTGTATGATTGAAATCGATAGACAATTAGAGCTTAGGTCAACTAGAAATTGGTGGTACTTTTTTTATACTTTTATATCTAAATTGAGTGACGGGTCCTATTTAATATATTGAAGATAATATTTTCTAGAATTCTGTGCTGATTAATCAATAATACTGACCGGTTTATAAACTTGTATAAATTACTGAGCCTTTTGCCTCTTATTCTAGTTAAAATTCTTTTGCTGATATGAATATTGTATCAGCATTAAACCTGAGCAGTTTTCAAACAAATACTTGAAAAATTATAAATATATCCTTTACTACCAGCTTTCTTCTTAAATTTTTATTTTAGTTTTCTTAATGGTTTTATACCTGCCCTTTTGTATGTCAGGGAATGTTGGACAATCTCGAGGAAGTGGCTCGAGATAGCAGAACGTTGGTTCTAATGAACAATCCTGAAGATACCATGGGTCGAACATGTGAGCAACTATAAGGAGTTGGAAAGCATGCAAACGAGAAAACTCATATTTAACATCTAGAAAGGATAGCTGACATTTCTTATGACACGTAACGTGGAAGGTGAGTCTGAAGAATGTAATACTCACAAAAAGGATATAATGAAAGAGAGACTTAGGGAAAAAAGCGGGAGATATATTTGATAAGCCCGAGCAAATAGATGACGGAGTGGAGTTTAGGAGAGTTACTAAGAGGAAAATATTGAGAGTGACAAGAGAAAAAGCGAAGTGAAAAGTTCATGATCGCGTACGTTCTGAAGGGACATGTTACATGAAGCAAAATATTCTTAGTGGTTTTATATGATAAATATAAAGTAAAATGCTAATATTTTTTTCAAATTAAATGACAATATTACAAAGGGATTCTTACGGTACAAATGATCAAATAGGCAAAAATATTTTACATTTTATGTTTTAGTAAACACGTAAAACTGTAATCACTGAAGGATGAGTTTATTGTGAATTCGTTTATTTTTCTTCTGATGTTGTGCAGAAGATATGGAAGAATAATATCTCGCTGTATTTTTTGGCTTCGTAGTAACTCAGTTTATAATATAACTTTGTGGTTTAAGTCATTTGAAACTTATTTCAGATTAAGCAAGCCTTTGAGAATGCCAAATAGACAAGAATGAGCATGTTCGACATTATCTTCTCCATGCTTTTAATCAAGGTTATAAATCTGTCAAAGCTACTCCAGACGTGCATGCTGTGTATACTGAATACTTCATTACCGTGCGAAGTTTATGACACGCTTATAAACAACCAGATGATTCATGATAATTCTTATGTTGAACAAATGTACAGGTTCTAAATGACAATTCACCTGAAAAGACTTTACCAGCAATACAATGTAATTATTAAACATGACAATGCACGCCGCCATCGCGATAACAATGAACAAACATACAATTTAGAAGCTAGGTTGGGAATTACTCCGACACAACCCATAATCTTCTATATTATGTTGGCCACCAGTTTAGCAGCAGAGAAACACTGAATTCACAATTGTTGAGAAGCCAAAAGTAAACTATTCCGCATTTTTTGTCCAAGAACTGACATTAATATATAAAAAGAAAATTAATTTGCGTACTGTCATGATAGCCTGTGTCATAAAGTGATAAAAGGAATAAGACAATATATACGAGAAGAGCTTTGCAAGAAGATACAATTATGATAGGTTTGGAATCAAGTTACGATTCCGACTGATTTATCTCTAATTTAGCTCGAAACTATATTGAAAAATTGGTCGAGAATTGTGGCTGAAATAGAAAGAAAATTATGATACGTCAATGATATGCTGATCACATTTGATTAATATCACTCTCATGAGATAAAAAAGGTTATGAATACATTTCATGTTATTGGACAGCTAAACTGGAATAAAGCATATTTGATGTTCGCTTGAAATGTCCCAAAAAACATCATTTCCAGAGAGGATCAGTAATATTACTGGGAAGATAAGAGTAAAGTCATTAATATCAGGTAAAATACGGTAGGGTTTGGTCGGCATGCACATAGTATAGACAAGAGAAAATAGCTTGGTAATATTTCTAACACGTAAGATGTTAAGAAATCGTGTATGTAGGGACGGCTGAGAAAGCTAGAAAGTAACAAAACCAGTTGTAATGAAATTATATGAAATACAGAAGAATCATTTGAAAGCTGAAAATTCGAGATACAACTGAGATGTTAAAAGAAGTTAAATTGCTAAGAGCAAAGACCGATATGGGAGCTACAAAGAATCACATAGCCAAAACAAATGATAACAGATAGAGTAAATATTATGTTCAATTAATAAAATAATAAAAGCAAAAAGGATAGAAAGATGTATGATTTAATTGAAAAAAATGGCATGGTATACCAGAGTCACACTCTTCTGAGTAGGAGGTGGAATACAGCTATAGAGAAGCAGCGTAATAATTTGGAGAGATCAGTTAATTACGCAACCATTATAGAATCTTTTCGGTTTCGTCAGCGATATAAATCGCCTGACGATACCGAATTGGTCGAAGCCATAGTAGCGTAATTGACTGTACTCCACAAATTAAATATCTAATATCTTTACATGTTACAGCTTTATTTCGCTTCAAACATGTATTGAGCAGTTTCTAATACGATTATATATTTGTTTAATTTAAATGTAACTTATTACTATGTAATATACATGTATGCGTAAGTGAAAGTAGACATGATTTGATGATTATCTAAAGGCAAGAAACAGTTTGTTAACTCTTTGTCTTGGCTTCAATGATCACAGTTATATTTACATACGATCTAGACCTGATATTGAGCAATTTAACTCATAAACACATCATACCTCAGATGAACTAGTTATCACATTGCTACCAAAATTAACGCTATTCTTAATATCATGCGTTCTGGCGCAGTCGTTAGAATATGTGGATTGTGCTAAATGTGTGGATTTCAGAATAGGGTAAATTTGACTAACAATTCGGCTAATATATATTATATTCAGGCTCCACATCCTTCCTAGTGAGCCATCAGTTTATTTTATATTCTACATTTTAAGCATTTATATATATATTTGCATCGTGAGAGTGTATGTTTGTATGTATGCATGTATGTATGTGTGTGTACATACATATGTGGGAGCTTTTCAAAGACTGAGAAAAGTTATGGGTGGTCCTTAGCCACGTGGTGTTGTAGCAGAGATGGAGATGACATCATAATCATTTAATGCATAATATGTTGTCCACCATGCACTACACTTTAAGGCCTCCGGGGAGATCAAACTCCGTGGTAATATAACCAGCGATAATCAAAAGCACCTAACATGTGGCCCACAGTGCATCTGTATGGGCTATGTTCTTTTGATGGAGAGACTGTACTTCGTGTCGCACAAGTAAATAACCACTTGAAACAAATCTTAGTGAAGGTTTATCAGTATCTGGATGGCTAATAGTTTAACACAACAGCGTGCAGGAGAGAAATATCAAGCATATGTGTAAAACGAAGGGCAGATAGAGAGTAAAATAATAATACATAGGAATTGCCGAGGGTGAATGGAAAAGACGATGCTATAATCTCTAAAATGATTTTTAGGAAAAGTAGATTCAAACGTAATACTGCTCTATCGATTTGGGTGTAATTAACAGTGAAAAGGAAGCAGCAACTATCATCACATGGAAATTACTGACCAAATCCAGACTATATATCAGAAATTGATTAAAGAAAGCAAATTTAGCACCGCATGTCTGTATGAAACCAATATTAATTAATAATACAAATCGGGGCTAGGAATTATTTCCGAAATTGTAGTATTTATGATAGGTGATAAGTTTGTTCCACATTTTTCTTTCTGATCATCTATAACATACGGAATTCCGACTAGATTTTATTATTGAATTAATGACTTATATTATATTTAGGTTCTGCCAACTTTGGCATTGTGTCCTCAGTTTATTTAAATTTTAAACTTTTAGTTATATTCCGAATAACTGTGTTTTTTATATTGTTTTTCTAAGCGCCGCTTTTATATGTCACAAGGCCGAAAGTATGAGGTAGCCATTGATGATCGAACTCATTATGTTTTTAGGTGGTAATTGGTTCAAGCACGAGATGTTTACTCAACAATATAACCAAGTCAGAATGTTCTTATATATATATATATATATATATATATATATATATATATATACCACAAAAAAAAACTACTGAGTGTGAGAGAATAAATCAAAATATCATAAATGTACGAGAACAATAAAAATATAATTAAAATAGAGAAAACGACGATGACATCACGTCGCCAAGAAACAGGAAGTTCCACTAGGGTGAAAGGCGATTAAAGAAACTGTTCACATAAAACGTACGGATACATCTAGGCATTTTAGATTTAGGTTTCATAGAGCAGAGAACATTTGCCATAAAATTATTCATAGAAATACTTTTACTGCTGATTTTATGTGCCATTCCCTTCCAGGATGTAGGAAATCGACGTGTACCACATCTCCAAGCATTTTGTTCTACCATCCATTTGCTTAAGTCTTTCATGTGAGCCACGCGTTGTCCTCCCTTTTCCATCTTTCCCTCTATCAGTCCTGTGCGTATCATATTGTTCAAGCCCTCCTTCCTCATTACGTGATCCAGAAACTTCTTCTCCTGATGTGATGTAAAAATTTCTTTTTCGTTTCAGTCCTCTCTAAAACAAATACTCATGTTTTAATCAGCAATCTTCTGTAGAATAAAATTTCTGTTGCCTCTCGTCGTTTATTCATCTTTAAGAAGAATGTTCAGCAATCGCTGTCATATAGAAAGAGATATCTCGATTTTGCTACAGCCCATTACTCCATCTTTTTTGTTTCCCAATACTTCACTCAGCTTAGCATTGCAAATACGCATTCGGATCTCTATGTCGTACCTTCCGTCGACTGTTAGAACACATCTTATGTGTTTAATTGTCTGCAACCGCCAGATTTTAGTATACCCGACCTTTACTCGGCATCTTGGGCTCATCGTTTTACTGTTGACTATGCATTCATTTTTCTTGTAGAAAATGCTTTGGAAATCTAATTAACGGCGTTGCGGAATTAATTTAATTCGCAATGCATTGTCAGCGTTACAAACATTGATTCTTGTTTTTATCAAGGATCACTAAATGTATATCAACGGCGCAATAAATAGATAAATTATAGCCATAAATTGATTTCTAGCAGCAGAACTAGCAATCGATTTAAAATAATAGTTCTAGTTCATATTAGTAGAAAACAAACCCGTGAAGACGCAACGAGTCACTATACCGCAGGCTATCATAAGCCATGCTAATGGAAGGAAGAAAGTCGAAGGAAGAAAGTGTTATCTCAGACAATTAACTAAGAGCAGTTTTGGTTTGGAGGCGTTAAAATTTTGAAGCCATTTATTTTTGGATATCAGACACCAATTTGAGATTATCCAACCGCTCAGAGTTGCGATTGAATAAAACAAGACTAAACGAATGACTTTGAGATAACTTTCAATATTTGTGTATATTTCTGAGAAATTTTATTGTAATTATATACATCATTTACATTTTTTGTACTTTTGTTCTCATCTTTATTGAGATATTCACGACGTCTCAGCTTTTGTGACGAATGACACAATGGATAAACGCATTTGTTAGGTCTAGTGCCATGAACCAATAAATAATGAATACCTGAATGTATCAGTGATGAAAAAAAACCCAGAAAAATGTGATTTAAAGAGAGATAAGTAACACCCACGGAGATGAAAACTAATGGCAGGGGAACAAGAATGGAACTATATATAAGACTAACAGAAGGACCCTGGAAAAAATGAGACTTCTCACCGAAAGCATCCTTCACAATTAGTACATACGCGAATAGCAAAATGCATTCTAAGTAGTGTGAAGAAGAAGAAAGGAGGAAGAGAGAGGGAGTACTTACGGACGGGTTGTTTGAGCCAAAGGGGAATTGTGCCCAGCTAAAGAAGTGACCTATTGATATTTATGTTCTCGGTAAGCAAGATTGTGGGACGCGTTAGCCACCTTATAAAAATCATCCTTCGTACACTTTGGGTCTGTTATTCCGGCCGACTCGTGACTGGTTAATTGTGCTGAAAAATATTACTGTTTTCTTTCTTCTGTTACTAGACGTAGTTGGAGCGGGTCGCAATAGGAGGATTCTTTTTGCAAACCCCTTAAAATGAGGGTAGTATTGAACGGACAAACCTCCCAATACTATCACACGAACGAGGGTGTCCCTCAAGGCTCTATTCTAGGTCCTACGCTTTTCCTTATTTATACTAACGATCTCCCCGATGTAATAAGGTCCCAAGTAGGCATATACGCTGACGACACTACGGTTTATTCTCGTTTGAATAAAAAATCTGCCGTGGCTGACAAAGCAAACCACGCTGCCGAGCTTTAAAAGGGACTCCTATCCGTGGTGGTCTAGGGTAAGAAATGGCTCGTAAATGTTACTGCTTCCAAAATGAAGCTGTTATCTATTAACCATCACAGACAATCGTTTTTTCCGCCCAGTAATATGGATCAGGATTCTCTCCCTGAAAGTAATAAACTACGCCTCCACGAATTAACTCTCACATCAAACCTCAAATGGAATAACAATATAGAATACATAGTTAAATCCGCTGTTAAGAAAGTCGCTTCTCTGTGTAGGGTCAGGAAGTTTTTCCCGTCCGAAAATATTCCTGCACATATACAAATCTACCATCCGACAGAACATTGAATATTTCTGCCATATCTGGTCGGGAGCTCCTGCTATCCACCTAGATGTTCTTGACCAAATCCAACGGAAAATCTGCAACGTGATCGATCCCGACTTGGTAGCTAGTATACAGTCGCTTTGTCACCGAAGCATTGTGGCTTTCTTGTGTCTTCTACAAATACTTTCACGGTTTCTGCTCCGATGAGCTTAGCTCACTGGTAACCCCTACATATGAATGTCCACGAGCTACAAGATTAGCAACTAGGTCCCAGCCTTTTACTGTGAAACCGATAAATTGTAAACGCAAATTCTACTCCATCAGTTTCTTTTTTGACACTTCCCGCCTGTGGAATTCCCAACCGCATACTTGCTTTCCCAACAGCTACAATCTTTAAGAATTCCGATTTAAAGTCAATAGTTACCTCCTGTCTAACATCCTCTCTGTCATGCTTTTTTTCCGTCCATCCCAGTTATCAGTATTCTTTTCCTTCTCATACTCTCTTACTGACACCTTCTGTAACCTGTCACGTTTTCTAATGACATTTCTCCTATGTATCACCCTGCACAGCAGTGGCAGTAAAATGCCTTGCTTGGGGCCACACGGTTATATATATATACGGGCGTTTTTGTCGTGTAAAATTAACTGATATATCTCCACTTGATTATATAAACATACATATATATGTGTATGTGTGTTTACCTGTGTGTGCAATGTTAATGTCCCTAATTTAAATAAACAAAGCAATTTGAATGTCAATTTTCCTCGTATTAATTAAATTTGTATCCACTTTTGAACTTAACAAACACAGATAAAAACCCATCCACTGAAATCTACGAGATATACAAGGTATGATAGATGAATTGTCATCTGTATTATGAAAACATGAAAATAAAACTCGCATCTCATTTTTGCATATAATTTTACCAAACATTCATTAAGCTAGCCATTGACGTTAACCACAGTCTCCTGACGATTTTGGAATCTCTTGCAAATTTGTTAGGCGTTCTCTTTAAGTTGGTGAATGATGCTATAATTCTAGAGTTCAGTTCACCTTTGTTGCTAAAAGAAGTATTGTTGGTCACTCGCTTTACAATGCTCCAAACATTATTATCTAGTGTGTTGCATTCCGTGAAGTTAGGTGTCTATATAGAATAGGTGATGTCATCGCAGATATTATAAGACTGCCATGACTGATTTTCATGCCCGAGTGGAAACATGTAGATTACTATTTCTAGGTATAGTGCCTTCCAACAATTATCCTTTTTACCCAGGGTATCACTAACTCCTGATGCAATTGATGCAGTCATCTGTGTTGAGTCGAAGGCCCTCGGAAGAAAAATTCGAATGATCATAGTGAGTTTTCCGAGGTGTCTTATATCTGTAATCATCATTAGACTCATCTGACTCTTTATGAAGCCTCTTCGCTATACCCATATTGACACCTGATCACCTATGTGTCGTTTCGGCGCGAATGACAAGCGCAAATCATGTCGTTTCTAACTCTCTTGTTGAGGGAATAGCCTCATGTTGCCCCTTTTGTCACATAAGTTGATAAAATGACCCTACCATACTGTGCACAAAATAAAATAATAACCATTAGCATGCATACAAAATACTAGTTTCCATCAATCATATATATATATATATATATATATATATATATATATATATATATATATATATTGTAGACTTTTTAAAACAGTAGCTACTCTGGCATGTACGCTTCGCTAATTCAGCAATGAATGATAGCATTCTGGCTATTGGGCGTGTATAATGATAATATACATGCTAAAAAAAATCTGCCTTCTTCTACCGAGCGCCCATAACCTAGAGGTAGAATCGCCGACTGACGCCAATTTGGTCAGGTCTCAATCCAATCCTGGGTTAAAAGCAATCAGTGTCTAACCTAGTGATGAGCTGTGATACAGCGAAACAGATCTGTCCCCGGATGACTATATATATATATATATATATATATATATATATATATATATATATACTCGCAGTATAGCCAGTAAGAACTGCAACATTGAAACTTCTGAATATCGTTTCTCTTGTCTTTGTCTATGAGTGTTCCAAATTTGATTAAAATCCAACCACTCTTTCTATGACCCGATCTTTTCGATTACCAATTTTCGATATTTATCTGGGGTACCTCTACAGAAAACCTATCTAAGAAAACTCGCAGACGCTTTTCGTACAACAGTGTAAATTTTCAAGAAAATCGATTCAGCCGTTTCGGAGTATATAGGTAACGGGCACATACAGAACAGATAAAGTTCTATTTATAAATAAGTTTAGAGTATATATATTTATATATATATATATATATATATATATATATATACATGTGTGTGTGTGTGTGTGTGTGTGTGTGTGTGTGTGCCTGTAAAAAATCTAAACGCTAGCCAAATCATACTGCGGTTTCACACTACGGTTCTTCAAGTCATGTGGCCACATGCCCTGAAGAACCGTAGTGTGAAACCGCGGTAGGTTTTGGCTCACGTGTATATTTTTTACATTTGTAGCTCTACTTTCGTATTTTCGTACTATGTATCGAGCACATTATTGTTAAGGTTCGTGTTTTTTTTTTTCTTTCTAACGGGTACTCGACGTTTTATGTTTGTACGCTGTTTGTTTCTTTTTTGTTCCCACCCCTTTGCCCTTGGAAGAGATTCTCTTCTGGGGATTCAGAACAATTTAATTACAGTTAAGTTAACGCCAGTTCTAGTGGTTTAGTTTCTTATAATTGGTGTTGGTTTCTCTGTGATTAGTAATATTATATATATATATATATATATATATATATATATATATATATATATATAATTTCTTTGTTTCAAGAATATTTTTAATAGATACTATTAATTGATTAGATATCGTTATAATTCATAAATATTCAAATATATTTATTTTTATTTTTTGTCATATTTTCGTTTTGCAGCCACAGACATATTCTTTATTGCAAATATTTTTTAAGAATAACTTTATTTTAGTCCATATACAGTTGTCAGCTGATTATAACTGTAATATGTATTCTTATTATAATTAGCACACTTTTTATTTATATCTACATATTTTAGTTGTCGTGTTCTGTTACATTCGATGAACTTATTTTCTGATCATCTTATCTCGTCTTTCATTCTGTACCTTGTGACATCCTTTGCGTTGCGATTTCAATCTCAAATTACTCATTATTTTGGCATATAGGCGCCATTTGTCGGATGATGAGAAAATATTATTTATTTTCTATTGAAATTACGTTCGAGTTAAACCGCTACTTCCTTCGAATCAAGTAAGTAAATTTACATTATATAATTCAAAAATCCAGTCTTATTAACACTATTGAATTTTCATTATCGCATTAACACTTTAAGATGAAATCATCTATTAGGCATTTATTATATTCACTATTAGATTTTATTGAAAATAATTGCCAATTTTAGAATTTATTTTTTTAAATGGGTTGTAAATCAGTGAATATAGGAACCTTCAAATACATATAAATCTGCCATCTAGCTACAATGATATCTATGAGTTTACAATAAAACTCTAATAGTTTTGACACTTAGTAAGAATTGATTGGAGTTGGACAATGCAAAGTCTCGTGTCCCAAGTGGTTTAGCTGGATAGTGTCATCGTGCCATCATGTGGTTCATCCATGTCATACAGTGGAATTGGACCATGTCTACAAATCATTACCGTTTGCATTTTGCTTAACTCAATTTGTATTCAATCCAGTTTGCTGGAAATAATCTTCGGCAGTAATGCCCAGTGGCAGACTACAAGACAGTGACCTTCTGTTGATGCAATTTCGGATTTGTCAAGTGTTAGGTTCTTATTTATAATCAACCCATGATTCATGTTCCATCATAAGTTTTCTATTCAATCAAGAAATGGATCATTCGAATTTTGCATGTGCAACATAGTTCAGAACTGAATTTCATTGAGTTCATTTATAACCCATTTAACAATATTTCACTTTGCGTATTTTCTTGAGACTGTTCGATTTTTTTCCACTGATGTCTACATTATAAAGGCCCAAGAAATATTTGACGTAAAGTGTTATAGAATGAGAGACATAGTCCACGGGGAAGAAAATGGTTTACCCTAAACTTGAAAATGTTAAAAATGCAGTGATTAGGAACGCATCCTAATTCGTGCAGGTTCCTCAAACGAGCGGTTCGTGGGAAGATACAGATCTATTGAAACTCACAACCAACCAATGGAATACTAACAAAATGAGGGTGGTTCACTACAATGTCTTTTTCTTCTGTGGGTAAGGTGACACTTTGTGAAAATTAATTCAACATTCTCCAGTGTCCGGACAATATTTTGGAGACTGTTAAGTGTAGAAGATGAAGGTTTGTAAGCTCTTGCACATGTGTCGCCTAATTTTCGGCCTGGTCTATTACACGCCCCATCGTGTATCGCCTATGGCACTTAACTGGCTAATTTAAATGTCGATGATAGCAAGAGGAGTGAGCTACATCGAGCTGATCTTATTTCCAATATCTAAACCGATTGATCGTTTTTACGAGTACTCCTTGAATTCTGAAAGTCCCAATATGCACCCAAGCTACGTTAAGAGAACACCCGTTAATCGCGATTGGTGAAAATGCAATTCCGCTCAATTATGATAGAAAGCTATTGTTATTAAAGCTATTGATTAGAATTTTCAGTGTGCACTGTAATGTCGTATAATCTGCATATATTTTCACAAATGAACATTGGGAGTACATATAAATGTTGACTTAAGTTACATGAGATAGCCTCTGATAATTTGATGTGTTTTTATTTTCGACGAGATTTTGTTACGGCATTGATATTTAATAATGCTACATTTGAACAAGAGAAGTCAGCGTGGAACTGACAGACCGCAAGTTGATAGTTCTTCCCATGCTCTATTTATGTTAGTAGCAGTTTGAGAAGCATTATTTATGAGCTTTATTATGAAATTTATTTAGTGAATTAAATTACATTCAAAAAGTGACTGACGTAAAATTGACTCATTCCGATCGACGATAATCTGTTTTATGACTGAATGAAAATTACATGGCTGATGATGATATCTACACACACTCTACCTCTGTTATGTATCACTTTTACAAATAAATATAACTTCATTACACACACGCATATATATATATATATATATATATATATATATATATATATATATATATAGAAAGAGAGCGAGAGAAAGAAAGAAAGAGATGACAAATCCTAAAAAACGACGAGGATAATCACAAAAACTATTCTAATTATAAAAAAATAAAAAATAAAAATTGAGATCACAATATGATATATAAAAAAGAATAAATGTGTTGTGTTTTCTTCATATATATATATATATATATATATATATATATATATATAAAGAAAACACAACACTTTTTTGCTTTTTATACTATTGTCATCTCAATTTTTATTTTTTATTTTTTATAATTACAAAATTATATATATATATATATATATATATATATATATATATAATTACTGTGTATGCCATTTAACTTATCTAACTTGAGCTGAAGATAATGGAAATGGAAATGTTTAAAGGTTTCCCTAAAAGAAAATATTAGACATTCTTTAACAGAGCAGGCAGGACTGACTTTTAATGAAATCTATAACATCTTTCTTTTAAACTATATTCAGTAAAGTAGTTGTCCAGAAGTTCAGTGGCAGTTATCACCCTTTGACGTATTGAGAGTGTTTCCACTCTAAACTTTTGTTTGAAGTAGTGTGCATGGCATGTTATTTGTCATATAAGCATTTTCTCGTCGAGTTTCATGTGCTATCCATTTTATATCATGCACATGTTGGTTGTTCTTAAGTGATGAGGGTCTCTGTTATTTGATACACTACTCTCTGTTATTTTAACGCCAGCACACGAGATTTGAAGACGTTGTCTTTGTCAAGATAAGCAGGATTTACTCGTTCAAATCGGTTTTTAACAATTGATCTCATAAACCTTTTATATACTGTTGTCAGATTAGATATTTTCTAACACCTTAGACAAAATGGCTGCTATCCATATCTAAGTCTCGATCTGACTAGGCTATAAGAGAAACCTAAAGGCCAAAGACTGGCTGGGGATACAAAAATCAAAAAGCTACAGAAGTCTAAATACCTGTAACGTTTTCATACAGAGGACGGAAATTTTGACACTGAGACTTAAAGGCTCATTGGCAAGGCCAAGGACTCATTTAAAAAAAAGCAGAATATTGGGAGACAGGAAGATTTCCTTAGAAAAAGAGATGTGGTTAAATTCAATGGCTATCTTATTGAACGTTTGGTAAATTTATATGTGACATATATCCTCATATATTAACAACATGATGGCCATGTCTAGGTAAATCATAATCATTAAGTTGGAAGCAATCCCGATTTCAAATCGTAGCATCTTGAACGCTCTTATGCGTTCCTTCTGGATTTTTACATACACACACACACACACACACACACACACACACATATATATATATGTGTGTGTGTGTGTGTGTGTGTGTGTGTGTGTGTGTGTGTGTGTGTGTGTGTGTTTGCGTGCGTGCCTTAACTGAAAATATGAATTAACTTCAATAAATCAATTAAATTATGATCGAGTTAGAAAATATTTATAAGTTTTATATGATTTGCTATATATTTAGCTTCATTAGAATGGTATATATGGAGATATTTTAACCTTCAAATTCAAACAGTGAATCATATCCCGAAAGATTTCCTGATATGTCATATAAGTAGAAAAACATCACGGTTTTCTTAGTTGTTACTCATTTCTTTACACACTCACACGCACGCATGTGTTTATCTATTTATGTATATATTGGATGTACAAATATAAAGTTAAATGAACAGAAATAAGTGGACATAGCAATCCTGAGACATAATCTGGACTAATATTTTTGTATTAGATCCGTAAAGTTGGCGATAATGTACACTGCAAATATGTGTTTTTGTCTTTTTTATTTTGCGTTATTTCTGCAATTAATCATAGGTTCCCATTTCGAGTGATAAGTGCACAAAACGGAAGAAGCCATAAATACAAACGAATCTCGTGATTGATTGTGCATAGAGCAAATATTCAGCGAGCTCATCCAAGACCCGAATCAAGCCAACAACCAACGATAAACAGTCTCCTAACCTAAGATAGCAGAGCTCCCCGACAACTTCCTTGTAAGAAATTGTCCACACGGTATGGCCCTGTTTCAAGGCGATTGGGGCACTGGAAACTTGACAGCCGACTATATTTATTTTTGGATAAATACCAAGAAGGAGAAAAGTAAAAGTAAACCAATAAAAGGAAGTTGTGTAGTAGAATTTTTTGTTATCGTTAATGCGGTCCCATTCACCACACTCTCCGGCTAGATGTATAAACACAGGATAGAAATAGTTGTTTTTAATAACTGCAAAAGTGGTAAACTAAACGGGGTAGAATTTTGTTCCCCATCGATTTCTGGATGGAGACTTGTAGTCCAATGAAAGATATCTATATCCATTCTCCGAATGTGTCTTTATTCGAGAAAATATACGTACGCTAAGCGGGAGACTGTCGTGGTGCAATGAATATTTACGTAGTAGATTAAAACTTTACTGAATGTTCGACATTTTGTATAAATGATAAAACCAGAGCACTAGACAAATTACTGAATTTCGACTACAAGATAATAATCGATTATCGTAGCTTTGCTACTTCCGTATAAGAAAACTTATTATAGATGATTACATGTGTCTTGCACAATATTCATGAGTATAGACGGATCAATCTTCGCAGAATACCAAAATACACACGTTTGTACAATTAATATTTAGATTCCTTAGTGTAAAATGAGTGCTTTATGCACGTCTTGCGATATTTTAGTATTTTACTGAAAAGAGCAGAAATATATATCCGTTCTCTTATATGGCAGCAAATATATTTGTCTATATATTTAAGATGAGGTAATATTTACACTATTTACATTGTTCGGATTGTGGTCCTTATATTTACTACCATGTTTACGACGTTTCAGTCGTTATACACTCCGGCCTTCTTCAGGTGCTGGGAATTTTTATTCGAACCCTTTATTACGAACACTGGAGTATATCCTTCTCACTCCCTGTGCGATAACACTTCTGTTGAACATGTAGTTAATTCCCTTTAACCTTTTAGTCACAACACTTCTGGTCAAAACACTGGGGCTAACCAACATCTATATCCATTGGGCAATGTGTCCCTAAGGACATATAGCACTGTAGATATAGTCAGTGGTTAGCGTACAACGGTCAAAACGTCGTAAACATGGGAGTAAATGTAAGGACAATAGTCCGAACAATGTAAATAATGATGGCAGCAATTTCGTTACAGATGAACAGGATAATTGATTCAGGAGATATGAGATTCAACAGCAGGATACTCGGTATGCCATGGACGGAAAATATGAATGACGATAGAATTGTAATGAAAATGGAAAGATAATCATATAATTACTTCGAACAAGCTAGAGTTAGATAAAAATTTCTGGAACATATAATAAGTAAATACAAAGCGGATACATTCATGTCCAAAAACGTACAGAAAGCCATAATGGCAAAGGAAAAGAAAGAATAAGTTTATGAAGATTTATGACAGATCAGGAATAGTAAAGAAATAAACATTAACTAGAGTCATAGATATTTGTTGAGTCAATGCCCAGGGCCGACGGTAATTGAAACAGGATAGAAAAAGCTTTGGAAAGAGTTTGTATTTAGAATCATTGCTAGACTGCATAAAATAAACTTTAAATAATTTGGCGCATAATAGTTTCTTCATGAATGACTCAAATATACAATTATTCTTAGGCAAATAGCACAAGGAAGCTTATTCTGAGCGTAAATCTTGACTGAAATTTACTATAATTGTATTCAGTCAGTTAAATGCCATACCTGATACACGATTTGGACGATCATGTCTCGAAAGATACATAACCGACTGTGCAGAAGATTATCTCGCAGTAGGTTGTCATTGCTTTCTGTGGTAAACTGGTTGCCAGCCAAGGCTATAGAACCCAATCTGTACTGTTATTTAACCCATACTTGGAGGGAAAAGACAGATTGGTACCTTTCCCAAGGATATTTGCGCTTAAATGAATAGAGTGAATTCAAATGGAATTCGAACTCGGCTTCCCGATTTCCCGTTCCAAGCCGATATCTACTGCACCACAACAACAATTTGCAGCACAACGCACATCCAATTACATTACTAATTGCATTAGTATTTCAAATAATGTTTCTATTAACAGAAAGACTACAGTTTTCTCGCGTGTGCTTTAGCAGTTTTTAGAAGTCACTCACTCTGAGGAATGTCAGTGACCAAGAATTAAGTTTGTTTTGTTATAGCATAGGACAGGTTAGTATCTATGGATTTCTTCACGGAAAAATGCTATCCCGATGCAACATACAAATAAAGACAGTGTAATTACGTCAATTTAAGGAACGACAACCAACAGACATAGATAGATATCGAGATAGAGAGGGATAAATAATGAGAGAATAAGAGAGAACGACGGAAAGTTAGTGAGAGAAGGAAAGACATTGAACAACAAAAGGAAAGGATGAAAGAACTTGAGAGAGAAAGATAGATGATACTTTATCCTCAGAGGTAGTTGCAAAAGAAAACATTTATACAAATTGTAATATAACGTTGTTTTTTATTTGTTTTACTTTCGCAGTCAGTTCGTTTCATATTTTCCTCTTGCACTTGATGATTCGGGCAATCATTTCGATCTTACTTGATTCAGGAATTTGTTTTAGATTTTGATCAGGATCAATCAATTAAATCTTGTTTCGCTGCACACGAATTTCGTATCGCCATTCATTCTTTCTAATGAAACACCTACAAGCATTGCTGACATGTCTCCTCTTCGCTATACTTTCTTTCAATTGTGTTAGAACGAAGCATTTCTTTAGCTGATTTGGTCTTTTCCCATCTATCATTAGCCAAGTAATTAAAATGAATAAAGATCTTTTTGAAGTGGCACATTTAAAAAATAGACGACTGCTTTATTTCTTTCGCAATCATTTTTTCATAATAAGTATCACATAGTTCCGAATTAACAGTAACACTACAAGATAATGGTTAAAATGATGTCGAATCATTAGTGTGATATTATGAAAAGAGAAGGTGAAGACTATCTAGATGAGGAAAAGAAAAGAAATTATTTTTTACTGAATGCGGTTATATTATAGAATTCTGGGATACATTCAGGCGGGAGTCTTAATCACAAATATTATTTCAGAATCTTTCTGATTGAAAAATTATTCACTTATTTAGAATACGGAGGAAATAAGGGTGATTTTACACCTAGGTGGAACTTTGACTATTCCTTACGGCAAATGTCTCAATAGGTTGAACTAAAGAATAAATATCGATAATCTGGATAGACAGTATCATTATAAATTTGAATAAGCTTTTTCAGCATTCCATCAAAGCTGATATTTATTTTATATTAGAATATAGGAATAGATCTAAAGCCTAAAAAATCAGGAAACATTGAAACATTCTTAACTGATATTTACTCATGCCAGATAATTTCACAAAATTAGTTCATGTTACACTGTTTAACGGAATAGAGAAACATGTGATTCTTCGACAACACTCATGGTAAAAAGGTTAAATTAGTTTGCAAAGTAATTAAAAATCGCTTAATAAATAGTTGAAGGTATCAGAGAATTAAGCACATCATTAAACAATACATAACACCCCACCAGATTTGAAGCATTTTCCTGATGTACGCTAGAAGGCATAATTATCAGGCAACCCCAATTCTTTAAAAAAAATGACGTATTTCCTACTATCTTTTAGTATTTATTGGCGGGTGGATAGTTGTAAATTAAAATGGAATGGTTCTTTTGTTAATATTGTACAATAACATGTGCATCAAATGAATTTAAAATATTTAATACGTCCTATATTGTAGTTTCCTCGATGAAAGAATGAAGAAACCTTATTGTGATTCGGACGAGTTAATCTTTGCTTCTTTGCTTGTAAAATCTTGCAAAATAATACTAACAAAAATATATGCATATTCATTTAGAATTGTCCACTTAGCATCGTTTCTTCCCTGATAACTACAATCGTCAAAAGTGTAAATGCAACATCAATCGCCTATCTAAATAACTTCATTTGATTGTTCTTCTATCACTCCTCGCTATTCTTTTTCACATTCAATTTCACTCCGTGTACACTAGTGATATCACCGCTCTTCTTGGTGGAAATGATTAAAACAAAACTGTAGAAAATTTAAAACCCAACTTCATAAATATAAACTAGATCACTGCTTCCCCCTACATATGAAAATGCACGAGAAACTAGATTAGCAACTAGATCCCACTCTTTTACAGTGAAACCGATAAAATGCAACCAACTTCTACTCCAAAAGTTTCTTTTCTCGCACTTCCCGACTGTGGAATTCCCTTCCACATGATTGCTTCCCCGATGGCTACAAACACCAGGAGTATAAATGTAAGGACGATAGACACCTCCTAACACACTAACTTCTTTCAAACACTCTTCCCATCTGCAGAACCTTCATCCTCGGTATCCTTACCCACTATCACCTTCCTTCTGACATTTCCTACACCGAACCACTCCTTTACTTTACATTCCCCTATGTAGCCCCATGCGCAATAGTGGCAATGCTTGGGGCGAAATGATTTTTAAAAAAATGAACGAGCCTGGCACATCTAAAACAGGAATAATATTATATATCGATTATGCTACAAGCTTAAGCCGCATATCTTATCATAAAACGATTCGCTAGATAGAATGTACGATGACAACTATCAGTAGAAGAATGACAAACCACTTAAGAGATTTTAGTGCCAACACAAGCATCTTGATATAACGCAAATAAGTCTGTGCCAAATTTAGGAGATTTATTGGGGATAAGAACATTATTCTAAATAAATATAATCACAGAAGATTATTGAAACTCTTTATATAAAACAATTAATGCCAAGTCTCAAACTTAACTTATTAAACAACGATAGTAACATGATGGTGCTGTTTCAAACTACATTAAAAATGGAATTACAATCATATGTATTTCACACAGCATTGAATGTCTACTATTTCCACGCAACAAGACTTAGAACACAAACACTGAAAACATATTAGAAACGAGTTCTTGAAAGTAAATAATAGAGTGTAATAAATACGTACAATTTCTGCACTATTTAGTCGTATTTACTCGAAAAGCATAATAATATATATATATATAACTGTCACAATCACTGAAATGTACACGTATATTATCTAGTCTTCTTCCAAAATCACCTTGTTAACATTTGTATCCAGATTGACGGATTTCTATGGGTAAGACTACATTGCCATAAAATTACAAATTTCTATAAGGCCCTCTGAAAAAAAGAAATTCTATAAAATAGATACTCTACCATTTAGGCCAAATATATTGGTATCAATCACGTCTACACAACATCGACAAGAAAAGCCAGTTTCATTCAGAAACACTAAATTTAATAATAAAAACCGTAGTTATAAGCATAATATCGACAATAGATTTGTTAACATACATCACAATAAATGACTTACAAGATGAGACGACAGTAAAACAACATACATAGAATAAGAATATTGAGAGATATAACGTCGGCAAATGTTGTTGCGATGTAAGTGAAATGTTTTTTTATTTATTTCTGTATATTTGTGGTTAAGACACTTAAGTTATATTTTTTTTATTCATGGTTGTTTTTTGTTTCATAAACATAGCTTATGGATTCTATAAATGTTTTAAACCTGTAGAAAAAATAAATACATCAGATTATATATTTGCTATAATTTAAAAAAATCAAAACTCTCAAATTAGTTATTAAAAAAAAATATATCTCAAACATCTCCCCAATATCAGAACAATATTGTGTATGAATATACTTCCTCATTCCGAGAATGTTTCGCCGTAAATAAAAAAAAATCAAATAACGTCTAGCATAGAATATACCGCAACGAGACTGTCAGAGAGATCCGCCTATTACTTATTGGATCAACGTTTCTTCAGACAAAACGTTAATATGCGACATAAGAAGAAAAGTAGCGTTAGACAGCTATTCACACGAGACAACAAATACTACATACTAGTAAAAAGAAATAAATAAAGAATGATTATGATCCTTGAAGCTATGTTTATGAAACAAAAAACAATCATGAATAAAAAAAATATAACTTAAGTGTCTTAACCACAAATATATAGAAATAAATAAAAAAAAAGATTTCACTTACATCGCAACAACGTTTGCCGACGTCATATCTCTCAATATTCTTATGATACTCAGTATTTATCTTTACTTACTCTGATAATGACTTAAGAATGTATACGGCTTAGATCATTTTTCTTGTATTTTTCTTTCGAAATAAACTTAAAAATAAATTTCCCTCTTTTTTTAGGAAAAAGTTAATCAATAAAACGAGCCTATCATATCTTAGTTTTCTTTTTTATCTTTCTTTATTCATAATGACTTTTAAAGATTTGCTCTGATATTTTGACACACACACCCACATACATACACTAGCGTGCGTATCTCAATCTTGGTCGCGATTTGGAAATTTAATAAAATTCAGTTTTATTCAAATCAATTAATTTAAATATCAGACAGATTACTCTGGAAGGCAAGTGTGTATGGCTTTGTAATATATTTGAAAATTGGTCTTAAAATGAGCTGCTGCAATTTGTGAGAAATACACAGGTATCGAAAGAAGAAAAAATCATATAGGATCCATGAAAATATTTAAACTGAGGTCATTTCGACATTGTACATAAGCTTACAATCAAGTGTCCGTTTTGTCTGGACGCCTGCGAATTCCTACCGATATTGGAAAGCATTAGAACCGCCCAGAAATTGTGAATAAATTTAACTGCAGTCACATCACCATGCTGACTCATTCGATTGTATTCGTCGAAGTCTCAAAATTCGGAAATTAACCATCGTATTTGCTGAGATAAAAAAGAAATGTTTAGCGTAGTGAATTAACTCAAGGCTGGCCGGGTGTCGTTAAAGATGGTGATAACAATTCCCGCTTGTATAGTAACACTGTGGATAACACACTATCTGCATAAATCAGTCAGTTAAGTGCCATACGTGATACACGCTTGGGCGATCATGTCTCAAAAGGGAATTAACTGACTGGGCAGAAGATTTTCCCGCAGTAGGTTACCATTGCTTTCTGCGGTAGACTGGTTGCAGACCAAGGCTATAGAACCCAATCTGTCCTGCTATCTAATCCATAACTGGAAGGAAGAGACGGATTAATACCTTTCCCAAGGATATTTGCGCATTAGTGAATACAATGGATTCAACTGGAATTCGAACTCGGCTCCCCGGTTTCTCCTTCAGAGCCGATATCCACTGTACCACAACGCACATATAATTTCTTGAAAATTTCTTAAGTCGAAAAAGGCTATCATTTTGAAAGCTTACAAATGTAGATTGGAATAGAGAGAGAGACGAATTTTTAAATATAAGCAGAGTATTAAGAAAGAAAATATTCTTTAGAAACATAGAAAATAGAACTGAACTGCTACGTAATATCAGACCTGAAAGAAGAAAAACTTACAATTTCTTTGATAACTAATGAGAAAAAAGAGCTTGGAAATGTTGATATTCAATAAACTGATCAGTTGCAGGATGGATAATGGAAAAGTTTGCATATCCTTCCGACCGAGCTAGAGTAAACTGTAGGACCAGAGTTTAGAAGAGATAAAAACAATATCCGTTAAGAGTTACAAATGACAAGAGATTTTTAATTGATCACCTAGATCCTCGATTCATAACAGAAGAAAATTTATCACTGCTTCTGATGCATGATGTATTTCATTAAATTATAGAGAAATTTCAAAATTATTTCACCCTATAGTAAATCCAGGTTTCATTATCTTCAGAAAAAATTGCATACGGAAAATGTTAGTTTATATTAGTTTAGCTCTGTTTGCTAGAATTTGCGTTGTGATGAATTAGATATCGGATAAGAACGAGAAATCGGAGGGCCGAGTTCGAACTCTTATCAAGTTATCATTTACGCGTATATACTCTTGGGAAAGGTATTAATCAATGTGTTCCCTTCACCTATAATTCAAGTTAAACAACATATTAGGTATGGCAACCAGTTTTCCGATTACGTAATGACAACCTACTGAGGGAAAATCATGTGTCTTTCTAGACATGATCATACATGCGTGTATCACGTATGGCTACTTAACTAAATGAATGATTGTTCGAATTGGAATGTCAAAATTCATAGCTCTTTCTTTGACTAGAAATTCAAACATGTTTAGAACTTACCCAATAACAATCATATCAGAACAGATTATCTTTCATACACATGTAATGTTAGTCCTGGGAAAAAGTATCATTGTTTTTCATAGCCATTGGCACGCATAATCTATGATTTTTTAATAAAAATACCATGACAAATTCAAAATACATAAATAAATATCTCTTTCATTATTAAAGTTTAATTTCTTCTTGACGAGAAATGTCTGGAATATGTACCATCAATACTTTTTCTTTATTAAACCCATCACATATTATCTGAGGTTGGGATTTTTAAGGCTTGAAAATAAATGTTTTATAATGACAAACATTTATCTGAATATATATATTTATTAAATTGTTTCTAATTATGCCTCAGTTGATAACAGTCGATTTCAATTAAAAAGCGTACAGTCAGTAAGAACAATCTGAAACACCAAGTACAGTGGTGCCTTGACTTACGACTTTAAATCGGTCCGGTGACGTTGCTCGTAACTCAAATTATTCATACGTCAAATAACGATGAGGTCTTGGAAAGAATGGCAACAAGAAGAAAATTAATAGCGAGTATGAGGAAGAGACAACTGAAGTTCCTGGGCATGCAATGAGAAAAAAGGGCTTAAAGAACCTGATACTGACAGGCCAGATAGAAAGTAAAAGAGACACAGGAAGGTAGCGGACAACATATTTGTAGGGCCTGATCAGGTGGATGACGGAATGGGGATTGCGAGGTGTAACAGGAGAAAATATACTAAGAGCCACCGTTAATAGGGAGACGTGGAGAACCATGATCGCCTACGTCCTGAATGGACAGGGCACATAGAAGAAGAAGAAGAAGAAGAAGAAGTGAATTGATGCTAACATCTGGTCACTTAACTCCCCAGAATGCACACCTCTTGATTATTATGTTTGGATTCGCAATTGATCGAAAAATTAGCAAAATTATTTTTAACAAAAATCGACTGAATGCAAGGTTTATGAGAACATTGAAACTAAACAAGAATACCACCCTAGAGAGATGTAAGAGATTCCGAAGTTGACTGTAGGCCAGTGTGGAAGTATCATTTATAATGAGTTATCAGTTTTATTTTCATTTTTGCGAGATTTGACGACATTTTTTCAATCGCGCCCTGTCTGTTTGTGTTTGTGTGTGTGTTTAGTAGTAGTAATAGTAGCAGTAGTAGTAGTAGTAGAGGTTCCATAATGTCAGTAAAGGGCCATACATGAAACACAATTGGGCGATCATGTCTCGACTGGACAGATGATTATCCCGCAGTAGGTTGACATTGCTTTCTGCGGTAGATTGGTTGCCAGCCAAGGATATAGAACTCAATCTGTCCTGTGTTTTAACCCATAACTGGAAAGAAGAGACGGATTAATACTTTTCTCAAGGTTATTTGCACGTAAGTGAATGCAATGAATTCAACTGGAATTTAAACTCGGCTCCCCAATTTCTCGTTCCGAGTCGATATCCTTTGCACCACAACGCACATCCGCAATTATAAATAATGTATATTAACAAATTTCCATAAAACCAGTCGGAGAAAATTAAATGTGTGTAGTAGTAACTGAAAATCATAAAATTCATGAACGGGGAAGTATTAATGAAGAAAGGAATAGAATTATTTCGGACTGACACATCGATTTAAATATATGTAGATATAAGGTTTAAGAAGTTTATATCTTTAATAGCGCAGAAAATTTGTGAGGGCACAGTAAGATGCTCTCACAGTTAGCAGACCTGACGAGTGACAGCATCATAAAGGTGTCTTCACAAAACTTTGAAGTTGGCATATGATAAATCTGCTCTATTATAGAGATAAACTCTTTGTACTTATAATTGCTGTATCTACACCTCGATATCGAGAATTTTACGATGAAAAACCCTTCTAGACAATTTATATTTTATCAGTAATAGTCACCGAAAAATAAAAAAAAATCTTGGCGGGAAATAATATCACAATTGAACAATATATGATAGATAATGCATTATCATTAAGTTTTTATAAATTGTTTTTCCTGTTTTCATATAATTTTTCTTTTCAGAAATGAAATTATATAAGAATTTTCCAAAGGGTTTAAAATTTCAAGAAAATTCGGTTATACATTTAAACATTATCAAGAATTAATTTTGTTTTACTTGTAAATAAACATATATATATATATATATATATATATATATATATATATATATATATATATCTTTTCAACATGTCATTTTAAGGCATGTATAATTCGACCCCAATAAAGAGATATTTTTATCAAGGGTCGAAGAATGTATGTCTTAAAATGACATGTTGAAAATGGATATTTCCCCATTAATTTTATCTGAATTTACAGATTAATAAAGAAATATCTACTCTCTCTGTCTCTCTCTCTTTCTCTCTCTCTCTCTCTCTCTCTATATATATATATATATATATATAATGAGTTGTACAGACATTCCTCTGCAACCTACACGTAGATAACACGGGCATAATCTGCAAAAAAAAACTGTAACATAATGGAAGTGTTGATAAAAAAATTAAGACGCCAATTGGGATTATTATCAAAGCATGAAAACGAGCAAAACCTGAATGAAAATAACATCTGTCAACGTTTCAGCTCATTTCTGACATCATTTGATTGTAATAAGCGAAAGATTATCCGTGAGTATGAACGGATTTTATTAAAAATAAGCAAACATAATATTTGGAATTGAGCCATGTTAAAAAGAAAATTTGCTGTCTAGATACACAAATTTTGCTCTCTCTCTCTCTCTCTTTCTCTCTCTCTCTGTCTCTCTCTCTTTATATATATATATATATATATATATATATATATACAAACTGGTTTGACTAAAATGAGCTGACAAATTCAGTCTGTTTAATTTTTGTATAATATTTTTTAATTTAACAATGCGTTAATTATTGTGCCTGACTTTGTAGATAAGCTGAAGGAAAATTATATATTTGTTTTGTTTATTTTTTTTTTATTTTTTTTTATTCAAGTATTTTATAACATCACACTCATTATCAAAAATCAATGCTATAACTGTGTGGTTGATAGAAATGCTTTGTCACTATATTTGTTTTGTTTGGTAAAAGAGAATTTTGAAATAAACTGACCTGATCTCAAGTGTAACGGTAAACTACAAGGATGCGCAAAAATGCTATTTATTTATTATATATTTATTTTATTTATTTGTATTTTATAATTATACAATATATGTTCACATTAATTATTTCATATGCACTTCAAACGTTTCCTTTGGTGAATGATATTGTATTTTATGTGGGCTATTTACTTTTTATTATAATAGCCTTGAGACTTTAGTATTTCCCTGCATTGGATATTGAAGATTACTTTGATGATAACATCTAATATTTGTCTTCTGTTGATAGCAGTATTTTGGTCCTTCTTGATGCACGCGTTGATGTGGGGTCGGATTGTACTGATTATAGATTTTATTTTATTAAGCTTTCAGCTGCCCAAAGAATAGCAAGACGTAGATAAAGATAATTGCAACTTCCAAAATGACGCCATATTGTTACTTGATAATGACTGCAATGGCTGAAAGGTCTTGGACAGCAAAATAACATATGAACTTTGGATAATTTATCCAAAACTTCGAACAAGATACTCAGCAAGTTCTTCGAAGATTGAAATCATCATAGAAAATTAAACAGACAGACTTTTTTTTTGTTCAGACCTTTTTTAATGAACACTTGATGCCTAAATTTAGCTTACATATATATATATATATATATATATATATATATATATATATATATATATATAATCATTTCAACCAAAGCATGGCAGCTTTACTATTTTACTGCTACTGGTGTGCAGGGGATGACGTGGAAAAAAGTGGTGAGAAAGAGGAACATATTATAGTGTGTGTAAGAGAATGGGTAAGAGGATGAGAATACTGGTTTGATGAGAGGAGAGTGGACGGAGAAAAGAACATAAGGGAAAGAATGCAAGTCAGAGAGATAGAAGATGATAGTTGACATTATATATAAATTCCTGGAGATTGTAGCTGTCGGGAAAGCACGAATACAGAAGAGAAAAGAAGCTTGTGGAGTAGAAATTGAGGATGATTATATTGGTTTCACTTTAAAAGGGTGAGACCTAGTTGATAAACTATTAGCTCAAGTAAATTCTTTCAGAGGCACCAGTTAGCTAAGGTCGTCGGAGGTGCAGAAGCCTTGAAAATATTTGTAGAAGTTGGTGGATATTTATGTCAAAACCAAGCGGCGAAATTCTTTTTCATGATTAAACGCAATTTTCTCGCCATGTGTGTTGTGTTTTGGCTAGACTATTTATATATGTTTGTCGCCGGTACTTTATTGCTAGTTAGACTGTACTGTTCTTAATATTATTTGAGTGGGAGGTAACCGGTATGTATCGAATTATTCTAGAAGCTACAGAATTAAAATTTTTGTGAATCCGAATGCAGTTTTTTCTGCTATCTAATCGTGCTGTTGCTCTTACGTCTTTACCAATTATTGAATATCTATTATTTTATTAATTGTTGTTGGTTTTTCTTATTAAGTTAACATCTTATAGGATGATTTTGTTCACATTATTTTCCATGATATGTTTCTTTGATTTGGCTTTTGGTTTTAATTTCTCATATATGTTTTAAAAAAATTGTGCTGTTGGCCTACTTACTATTACTAAATGAAGTTTTCAGTGCGTAGTTTCTTTGTTTCCAGAGTCCGTTACTGAACACCATGTACAATTTCTTTTTATCTGCTTATATTACAGTGACTTGATATATCACATTGTTCTGCAAGTAACTGCTGTTTAAGAAATATTCGTACTTTGCTAAGCAGCCAACTACAATAAATTTCTAAAAGATAAACTCTCTCCGCTGAAGAGAGTAGCTGTTATTACATTCCCAGAAATTACATAAATTACAAAGATTACTATATAAACGATTAAAACCCATCTCAAAATCCAGAGAAAAAGACGAAAGACGAATAAAAATTAAATAAATAAATATTGAAATGAATAAATAATAATAAATAAGTAATGAAAAATACACATCAATTAACAAGTAAATTAAGTAAATTATAAAAAAGAAAACACTAATGCATACATAAGCACTATAAAAAGTAATAATAATAGCAAACAACAAAAAATAAATTATGCAATAATAAACAATTAGTAAGAAATCATTAACAACAACGTTATAAAATAAACACAAGACCACTTTCTGGTACACAATTGCATGCCTTCAGTAGCTCCTAGAACATTTCTAAACATAACCGTTACCGCCCACTAAAATAACCGTTAGAATAATACAATAGATTACTAAAACTTTCGCATAATGCACCACTGATTAGCATCTATAAATATTCGCGTCAAATAACAAAATACATTGTCAGTTGTGTTTAACTATGTAACACAGTATTGTTGCTTGATGTTGATTTCGATGTCCATTTTTATATTTACATCTTGTACCTTTCAAAATCTACTATTCGTCCGTGCTTTTTTTGTTTTTGTTTTTGATTGCCCCTTTTTTGATTTCCCATCTTTTCTATCCTCTTTACGTCGTACAAAGATTTTCCAAAAATAAAGGAGAAGTGAGATTTCCGAATTTACTTTTTTCAAAAGTAACCTTTATTATCATCATTATTAAGTACCTCATAAGACATTGTTCTTACGATGTCGAAAGAAAATATGCAGTTTTATAGTAAATTGTAATTTGTACATGTTCTAAAATATAATATCTAAACTTATTTATAAATGGAACTTTGTCTGTGTGTGTGTCTGTGTGAGTGTGTGTATCCGTTACCTATAGACTCCGAAACGGCTGAACCGATTTTATTGAAAATTTACACAGTTGTACTATGAATGTCTGCGAGTGTTCTTAGCTTGGTTTTATGTCGAGATACCCCCGATAAATATCGAAAATTGATAATCGAAAACATCGGGTTATAAAAGGAGTGGCCCAATTTTAATCAAATTTGATACACTCATAGACAAAGACATAAGAAACGATATTCAGAAGTTTCAAGATTGTAGTTCCTACAATAGTGGTGAAAATTTGATATCGATACCAGGAAATCAAAATTTGACTTACATCCGTTCGTTTTTATTTCAGTCTACGGGTTCGCTTTAACTGGAAACAACTACTGCTTTTTAGTTGTTTGTGCCAAGCTTCCATTACACCCAAGCAACACCGAGTTATACTGCTAGTATATATATATATATATATATATATATATATATATTCTTAAAAGATCCTAGATATGTGGTTATCGAAATCGCAACATTCGTCAGAGATTTAAATGACTAACTAACGTATACATACACATATGTGTGTGTATTCAGATTAATATGTGTACGAACACATTATCAAAGAGTTTTTATGTACTTGTGTTTACTAGTACATACAGAATTAGAAGTGTCTGCCTGTATTTACCTGAAAAGACAGGTAAGTGTGAAGCCTGAAGTTCCGGCTTTGATTCAAATGTTATTCTGACGGACAGCGCCCACTAATTGGAAGATAACCCGTGTTGTTACTTCCTTACCAACTCGTCTTCTTCGAACTGTCAATCGACAGGAGGCCCTGAAAGGAGAATACGACACTTGCTTACAACTCAATTTTACCGCTTGATTGCCACAGTGACCAAATTAGAACAGATATGTCCCGACATTAACTCGAATGAAAGCCAAATTGAACTCGAGCTTCACAATGCACTCCAGTAAGAATCAAATGGATTGGATGAAATATCAGAGCGTCAAATCCGTAAGGGAAGCGTCTCTGAAGCCGTGTGAACTGTTCGACGGACATATGCAAATCAGGCATAACAGATAAATTCACATCGGTACACAGCCCGTGTGACAGCAGAGATAAATGTGAGCGCATGTCTGTTGTTTGTTTAGTTTTCATTATTTTTCTCTTTCGACAGCGAAGTATTTTCTTCTATTGGGATTCCTTCATATTTTTTGTGTTTATTTTTACAGGTATCTATTTCCTGTTTGTTCAGTAATTGCCATCAATATGAATGGCCGAAATGAACTCACAGAATAAAAATAAAATAAAAAAAACACGCATAAGAAATATTGACTTCAGCCAGACAAATAAAAACAAAAACAACACTGTTTTTAACTAAAATTATGTATGGTTTAAAACAGGAATACGAATAGCAGGACGATGATGATAGTGGGGATAATAATGATGATGTTGTCAGCGATAACGATGATGATGATTATGGTGTTGAGTGTAAGGGATATGACGATGGTATGAAATATAGATTTTATCTGCAAATAGTTTAACATAAAACATGTGTAAGAATAAAAATAAAGATGTCAGATCTTTCGCTAGATTTTCTTATTACTATTGGCAGCAAATTAATGGAAATGGCAACATAAAATTCTAGTTATAGAATTTTATCTGAAATGTCATAAAAACAATCCTCCCATTCCATCTAATATACATTTTGTGATTGTCAAGTCCCTAGCATATAAAACTGTAAGCCATTGGAGAGTGTAAATTTTACTTTAGACAATAAACTCTATATAATTCGTTATCCTGCTAATATCATTAAGTCCTACTTAAACATTATAGTCATAAATAACTAACTTTTAATCAATTATTTGACCTCCAGTAATTACACTTTTGATTATAATAATTAGACATTTTTATGTGATTTTAAACTTTCATATATAAAAATGTTTGGGATCAGTTTCTTAAAAAATTAGCATGACTTATGCTGCAAGTTAAGAATAATTTCCTAGCGATATGAAGATTAATCAATAAATAATATAATAAAGATAGCCATTATAAACCTGCTTTTATATATATATGTATATATGTATTGATGCCAGATAAATAATTAGTTGATTCAATAATATATTCTAATTTCACAATTACACGCGGAAAGAAATGCTCATTTATAACGGATGATCCCATTAACTTTTTACCCATTCTCTTAACGCAAATATTAATACAAGATAATGTTATGCAAACCTGTCAAAACGGAGATACGCACACGCACACAATCACACACAAATATCTATAGCTATGTTTAATAATTAAGGAAGGATGAGCATGCTGAAAACAGAAAATTGTAAAGCTGCAAGGATCAAATCCTTATATTTGAGAAACCCCAAGGAGCATAATATTCACAATTAGAGAAAACCTTAAATATTTAGGGGATATAATAAAAACAGAGGATTGTAAAACTTTATTAACGGTCAGTCATATGTCTATACTGCGGAATTGAGTATTTACATTATTTACACTGTCGTCCTCATCTTTATTGCTATCTTTACAATGTTTTGGCCGTTGGACTCTTCGGCAATCTTTAGGGTAGGCAGACTAAGGCTGTTTTGTGACTTAACACAAACAGTCGTGAGTTCAATACCTGGCTGCAGCGGCGGTGATTAAAGAGTTGAGTGAAAGTGAGATAAATACATGACATCCATAAATAGCATCAAACATAGATTGAGAATTATAAAATTCAGTAGGTGAAATAATGTTTGGGTTCTGAATTCTTACCACAAAAGACGAAACGTCGTAAACATGTCAGAAAGGATGAGAATAACACTTCGAAAATTTTAAATAAGGTGACAGTCATTCAGTTATTTGCCATAAATGACACACGTTTAGGTGATCATTTTTTCGGTCTATTACTGATTAGGAAGAATGTATTCCCGCTGTAGGTTACCATTTCTTGGAACGGTATACTAACAGAAGTCTCTCTCCTGATATTTACTCTAAAGCTTGAGGGAGAATAGATGGTTTAAAACATTCCATAAGGGTAGTTGCGCGTATATGGATGCAACAGATTGAACTGGAATTTCAACTCGGCTGTACGAATTCTCATTTGAGCTTTTTTCAGTTGCACCATAACACAAAGGCAAGATGTTTGTGTGTGTGTCTGTTTATCTGTCTGTACCTCTTTTATAGAAATCCACAATTTTTATCCGATTCTCACCAAGCTTCAAAGAAATATTCTTTAGGCTGAGTCTGAACTCCAGGATCATGGATTAGTTTAAAGCTTTCATTACACCCGAGCAACGCTGGGCTGTACTGCTAGTTATTTAATAACTCCAGGAGATAATCAAGATAAGAGAATCAGACAGAAAATAGAGATTATTCTATTTCACGCGTTTGAGTGATCATATGGTAAAAGGGAAAATAATCTGTGAAAAACACGTGAAAATTCATAACGCATTCTTCTTCTTCTATATGACTTGTCCCTTCAGGACGTCGGCGATCATAGATTTCCACGTCTCTCTATCTACTAGTAGCACTTAGCACGCCTTCTCTTATTAAGCCATGCAACCCTTGTGCCATCATCCACCTGATTATGTCCTTCAAATAGGTTATGCGTTGTTTTCCCCTGTTTCTTCTTCCTTCTACCTGGCCTGTTAGTATCAGGTTCTCCAAGACTTCCTTCCTTATTGCATGTCCCAGGAACTTCAGCTGTCTCTTCCTGATGCTCAGTATTAATTTGCTTTTCGTTTCCATCACTTCCAAAACTTCATCATTGCTCATATGCTCGATCCATGATATTCGCATCATCCTTCTGTAGAACCTCATTTCAGTTACTACAAGTTTCTCCTTCATCTTTGATGATATTGTGTAGCAGTCATTGCCATATTGTAGAACTGACATCACATAGAAATCCACTACTCTCTTCTTAATTTCTAGCGAAATTCTCCTGTTAATACTTTACTCAACTTCTGGAATGCTTCCTCCGCCATGCCAATTCGCTTTTGGATCTCTGTGTCGCAATTTCCGTCTTCTGTTATAACACTTCTCAGGTATTTAAATTTTTGTACATGCTTGATTCTAGTATCCTGTAATTGGCATATTGGGCTGTCCTTTTTGCTGATGATCGTGCATTCAGTTTTCTTGCAGTTTATTAGTAGTTCTTTTTTAACACTTTCTTCAGATATCTTCTGTAGGATATCTTGTAGTTTCCTTTCTGTGTCTGCTATCAGCACTGTATCATCTACAGAAAATAAAACAGTCGAGCTCCATCACGCCTGAACGATGTTAGAAAAGATTAATATTCTCTAAATATATTTAAAAGTGATTTATTTTACTAAATACGTATATATATATATATATATATATATATATATATGAATTTTCATTCCTATGAATTATAAAAGAGATACATTTCGAATAATTTCAAGTTCATAAATATTTATCAGCTTATGTCTAAATTTCCTAAGATATTCTCATGTATCAGACATGGCTATTGGTAGAGAAATATATTTTTACGCTTATCTTCCAAATGGCAAAGTTCTGTTTGACTGAAATGAAAAATTTAATTTTAATTCTCTCCGATGGACCAAACAAACATTCCTTGTTTTTTTCGGGTGCAAATACGTTATTATTTCGGTTACCGTATGATTTTTGATAGTTTGCGACAAAAATCTAAAAATAAGAAAGGCAAAGTTGTAATCATTATCAAGTTTTTGCAGAATTTTTCTACCAGATATATATTTTCCGATAACCAATTTAATAATACATAAGAACACTTGTAGCAATTGTCAGGCAGTATTTATAAATTCGCATCACATTAACATATCTTCATAAACTACATACGACTGTTTAATATCTCAGGTAAATATTTTTCCTGCAAAAAGTTTATAGATATTTATCAAGATTTTTTGTTGTTGCTCGAGTAGGGTTGGTGAACTCATTCGGAAGGATATGTTTCTCTTCCTGCCCTGAAGCATCAATCGTAATTCGCTGTGATATATTTCTTTGCCCGAGGTCTTATTCTTATATTGGTGATTTGATTAGCAATAGGAAACTTTCTATCAATGGCGATGAAGAGAGTGAAAACAGTTATGTTCTGTCGTTGCTGATGAGATATTTGTAACAATATAATGTCGCAAAGAAAATATTGCATTTTTAATATGGTTAACGTTTGTAAAGATCACGTTATTATACCTTGAGTTTTATAGCAGACCTTCGGGTAGAATATATTCTTCGTTCTTCACAACTGGTACACTGAGTCAACGCATACTCATTTTCTTCATATTCCATTTTTACTAAGGGAGTTTAACTCAAGCAGCTTCTTTAACAGGACAGCTGAATTTCTGAACTGTCAACGAATAGTCGCTGCTCTGATCACTACAAAATTAACCTAAGTCTTACATATCATTTTCATCTCCATATTACTCTCTATTACTAAGTACTCATTTCTTTTTCTTCTTATTCTTCTTCTCCATCTTCTGCTACTACTACTACTACTAATATGTCCCTTGTTCCTTAAAGACGTAGACAATCATGGTCTTCCACATATCTTATCACTTGTTGCTCATAATACCCTCCTCCGCTTATCCAACTCATCACAAATCAACAATTCATCTGGTCAAGTTCATTAGGTACGTTATGTGCTGCCTGCCCTCGTTTCTCTTCCCCTCTAACCATTCCGTTAGCATCATGTTCTCCAAGACCTCTTTACACATTACACGTCCTAAAAATTTCAGCAGTATTTCCTGTTGTAGACTATCAGTTTCCTCCTCATGTTAATCCTCTCCAAACCTCGTTGTTGCTAATGTGTTCCGTCCACTGTATCATCAGCATCCCTCTGTATAACGAGAATTAGGTTGCTTCTAGTTCTTCCTTCATCTTTAATGAAATTGTCCAGAATCCGTTGTTATATTAAAAAACAGACATTATATAACTATCAAGTACCTTTTTCTTTGTTTCCAGCGAATATTTCTTGTCTCTTAAAAGTCATATTATCTTCTGGAAGGCATCTTTTGCCATGCCAATACGCCTTCGCGTCTGCGTATCGTACTTTCCGTCTGAGTTAGTATACTTTCCTTGACTTATATTTCTGCACTTATTTAATTTCATTTTTTCCGAATTTAACTGACATTTTGACCTCCACTTTTTACTGATTACGACGCATTCTGTTTGTTTTTGTAGAACTGGAACAACCAAATTATTAAACCTCTACCATCAGTAACTCTTTTGAGTTTTGTTGGTTGAACAATAGCAACAATATATTATATTTTCCATTGTCTTACAGTATTTACGTGTACTAATGATAAAAATAGACTGTGCTTAGAAGTGTAATTTTGAATATTACATAGCAATATTTTATTAGGATGTGCGTTGTGGTGCAGTGGATATCGGCTTGCAGCGAGAAATCGCAGAGTCAAGTACTAATTTCAGTTTAATTTGTTGCATTCATCTACGGAAATACCCTTGTGAAATGTATTATTCCGTCACTTCCCTTTAGCTGTGTGTTAAATACCATGACAGAATGGGTTCTATAGTAGGCAGCCCATTTACCGCAGAAAGTAATTTCAACTTCCTGCGGGAAAATCTTCCACCCAGTTAATAATGTCTCATTCGAGATATCATCGCGCAAGTGTATATCGCCTATGACACTGAACTGACTAAATGTAATTTTATTTTTACTAATATTATTACCTTTGATTTCAGTTACAAAAAACATTTACTTCCGGGTCCCAAACTCCGAGCCATAGTCATGATATTTTCATTAGATCTTTCACTGAGCAATTTTAAAAAAAGAAAACTCAGCTAAACATAAATGACATACATTTTACATTAAAAAAGCTTTTCATTAATTGTGAGTTTTAACAGTGTTTACAATTCTTTATATTACATTAAAATATGCGTTTTCCAGGATTCCCTCAATGAGTTTTTTCAATCAATCCGAGGTCTCCAAATACAACTTGAATCATTGATGTTTTCAGGTGCCAATTATTGGGGAGATTTTCACTGCAATACCCTCGTATTACTTTAGTTTGTGAAGATCATCAAAGATACATTGCAATCTGCAGAAACTGCCGTTTTGTTAATAATAATAATAATAATAATAATAATAATAATAATAATTATTGTTATTATTTCCTATATCATATCCGAAATTACACTTTATAAAATAACAATTGTAGATGAACAATAAATAATTTTTTTATAGTGATCTTTGTACATAGTTTAGACGCAGCACAATTTCGAAAAATATATGCCACCCAGTGAGAATCGAACTCACAACTCTAATGTAATAGATTCCAGCGAGATTAGCTTGCTAAGCCTTATACCACGCACGCGTGCCCAGATTTCTTTTAATGCCCGTCTGTCACAAAACATGGTTATATTTAATGCTTTTAAATTAGAATGTGCCGATACAAATTATATACTTATTGTGATTATTATATTTGTCAAAAATATTTACAAAAATTGACAACTACGATGAGTTTGTATTTGATTAAAATTTCATTTGACATCACCCAGTTAATACTATATTTTAGATGTTTGCCTTTTTTAATCATGTTCCATATCGAAAATCGCAATGAAAAATATCTAATAATTTTCAACAAAACATATTTTTAAACATCTCATGAGAACTTTAACAAACTTTTAACTAGAAGAATAAAAAATCTTAATAAAAAATGCAAATTCCATAATAAAAAAAACTCCAAGTGTTCAGATAAAAATAGTTGGAAAATTTAAATAAAATCATTTTTAAAAAAATCTAAAACCTAAAGATCTGCATGATGCTTTTGTGAGACTGTTCGGAATAAAGCTGACTAAATTGGTCAGAGCATTAACTCAAAGAAATGGCGGAATCATGAAAAAATAAAAGTCTACACTTTCATCACTGAATGACCAAAGAGAAATTTACCACAAGACGCAGTATTTAGGCTAGAGACAATGATATACCCTCATGATAATATTACAATTTCTGAAAATAACTGATCCTAACATAGATCCTGAACTGTGGAAGTTTATCGCAGCACAAACGGTTCATAGTCATTGCGGTGCAATGAACACTCAATCACCATGTATGAAAAAATGAACGAAACAAAAATGAATGAAATTAAAACAGAAGTGACATAATATCCTATCTAGAAAAATATTACCTAAAAGTGGAAAAAGAACTGTTACAGCAATAAATAGAAAAAATGATACGATTTATAACCGAGGGAATGTTCCTTATTGTCTTGTTTATTCAAAAGCTATTAAAAGATATAATAATGTAGAATTATGCCGTCCATTTCAAGCCATCATATGCATAATAAAGTATAAATTAATAAAGGATTCCATGAAGGTGTTCTGGGACTATGAAATACTGAAAATAACTTAACAGGAAGAATCATTAATGCAAATAAAGCTGCTTACACAAGAGAAAAAAGTTGCAACATAGCTTGTTAGTCAATAATTAAGATTTAACTTTTAACAATTAACAAAATCTTTCGATTTCGTTCAGAGGTCTGCGAAAAACAAAAACTATTTTGCACTAACTGCCATCATCGTCAAATTTCTGAGTCTCATGGAGTAAAATGTACAATTACCAGCTGCATGAAATGCTCAAAATGCGAACAAGCTATTGTATATTTTCAAATCAAACCAGTAGATAAAATCTAAATATATGAGGTTTGTCTTAAAAAAAGGAATTTAAAATGTGACACCAAATGCAAACCATTTATATGAATATTTAATTGTACGTTCAAAATACTATGTAAATTGAGAACCAAAATTACAGCGTTATAAACAAATAATAAAACAATAATATTGAATTGATATGAAATACATAATATCCGATATGGCGGTGATTGCTGGTCAGTTTCCTCTCAGATATATCGAAAACAGCAGAGAACATAGCAATTTAATATTAACATAACATAATATTATTTAATATTTATAACAGACAATTTTTGATTGCATATGTTGTTTAATTTTATTTAAGTTTGCTTAGGATGATGATATCTTAAATATCTACAATAAAACAGTGGTATTGCATTTAATATCAAAGTTGGGTTTGACAAAATAAATAATAACGTTTTATTCTCATAAATCTTTACTGTTTCTTTAGTAAACGAGCTTAAATTATTAAATTTAGGGTCAAAATCCTAACGATGAACTTTAATTTCGGTGATCCCTGATTAGGACAATCTTTAAAAAATGCTCGATAAACTGAAGCTTTAAAAACGTTTATTATAGTTATGAGTTATAAAATCATATTCTTTCAGTAGACATTCTAGTAATATTTTACAATTTTTGACACAGTATTTACTTAACGAATACAGTAAAAATATGTAAAAAAAATAAACGTATCTTCTTGTTTAAATGTTTTATTTAATTAGTTGTATGTATTTATGTATACATTTCCGTATTTTATAACCAGTGAAATTAATGTCAATCAGCTTTGAAATCGTGAATTCCTACGTAAGACAAGTTTTTCCTGAAATGAATTGAATATGTATTTATTTTTTAATTCAAAGAAACAAATATTTTTTTTTATAGAATGATTTTCACTAATGTATAATTTTCTTATAAAATGGTAATACTGATAAAGTGATGTATAGAATAGATTCATCAGTAAATATTTATTATTTGTCTTTGTTATTATATCTGTAATCTATAATATATAAAAGAATGTGAAACCTCTGCTATATTGACAATTAGCAAGCTAGGACGTAAATGACCAATATATGCAAAAAGATTTGCGTTTTAAATAAGGCGTTTACAAGTATTTATTTCATCATTCATAATCATCTCTTTATACACCTGCAACATAATATATGACAAATTATGAATGACAAAATTGTGAAATTTTCCTTTGTGGTTAGTGAACTATTCGAAATGAAAACGCAATATAAATGCAGTTGTATTTGCTGCAGTTTTTTTTTCTTACAATTAATCAACCGTCCCTTTGGTTACATGTTTTCTGCAAAACGAATATTTCCTCTCCTAAAATATAAAAGGAAAAATCTCAACTTCCTACATCGCTATAGCAACGAAATATTTTGAGATTTTTTTTCAGTAAAGCAGAAAGGGTAAAATGTCACATTTCCCTTTGTGCTTATTCTGTTTTCCACGATTGTGCCAAAGATAGTAAAGATTATTAATGTCAGATATTCATTTTCAATTTAAATTCATTAAATAATCATGGTATTTTTTAAAAAACTTTTCTATTCACAAATATTCTTAACTAAATCTGTATCACTTTCAGTGAAGACGATGAATCTGTATTTTAAATAGCAATCGCCATTACAGCACTATTCATTTTTAGCTTTTTTTTTCTATCTGTACTTGACTTTTAGAGAGGTACATCGCTGTTGCTCTCCGAATGATGAATATAATTAAATCACACGATGTTCAGAGACATCAATTTGTAACTCTCGGCTATATATTTCTCCCGAA